>JARGCU010000016.1:12294240-12895110 GCA_029227775.1 Morpho helenor | reverse complement strand
CCACAGAAAAAACGCATTGGTATCGCACATAGACAAACTGTTTAATTCAGTTAACGGTAAAAGCATTTAATAACATATCATAAGTATATTCCATCGATGAAAAAAAAGGGACAATATCTTGACCTATAGGACGTCCACGTTAATGACATTATTTTTGTAATAGTGGCCGATTTATTTGATAGACATGTGAAGAGAAGCGCGCATATGCGATTTTTCATCACATCACTTTTCTATATAATCTTGAAATGTGGTAATCCGTAATATAAGTCTATTTAAAGATTTACCTTTCTTGTCCTACCGCTATCAACCGATTGCAGTTAGTCGTCTAACAATAACTTCACAATGACAACAGCACTAACTAAATAAATTATACTATTATAAAACCTAACTTCAGTTACAGCGGGTAAGAACCAGCTATTCGTTGTATTGACTATTTAACTTACAAGTATTACGAATTAATATTTTCTCTTGTATATAATTCTATGTAAGTTTATTCTGTTACGTTACGTAACTAATGCCCGACGGATTTTTGTAGTAACGTAAAAAATACTGGCCCGCTTAGAGGAATATTGACTATTAATCATAAAGTAATATATATTCCCTTACTTGGTAATAATTTAATTGACAACGTGTTACACACACTCATTATAACTGGCAAAAAATATAATTAATGTACAAAAATAAAATAAAAATTAGCATATTAACATATATAGTATTTGTTCGCCGTAAGTTTGTGGTGACGATAATCGCGAAAATCTTCTGAATATTGGTACAATATTTTTTTCAAATTGTAATTATTCGTTTTCGGTCCAAGAAATAGTGCAATTTAGTGTAAATAAGACCAACGACACCATTGGAAACTGGTCATAGAGTGTGAATTATAAAAAAAAAAATTAATAGTCATTTAAAAAACTTAGACTTTACACTATTTAAACACTTTTTTATTTTGTATTTGAACACATTGTACTGGTAGCTTAAACTTTCAAATCCATGAATACTCGTGAAATAACGTTTTAATAAATTTATAAATCATGTATCATAAATGTCAAAACTTGACATCTTGAAATATAAATTTACAAAATGTGAAATAATATAATATTTCTCTTTTTAAGTTTTTTTTATAAAATTTTCAGTTGTTTTTAGAACTGGAAACAAATTAGATAATAGCCCTTCCAATCTCCCAAATCCTTCAAATTTCGGAATCAGTTTTGACGTTTTGTTTACGCTTTCCATATTGGATCTGTGGAACTCTTACGTTTTGTCTTTTATTTTTGGGATGGCAAATTATATATATTCTGCTTCGGAAACCGACACCGACGTTACCTTCATTTGTTTTTATTAGAAAAGTTAACGTTAGCCTAAGGCCAAAGACTAGTTGGAATTCGAATTTCACCGTATTCAAAAATTTATAAAATATTTTTAATAAAAAAAACCTTGGCTTTTGTAACAACTCACTATGTAAATCTTAAATGTGTGTGGCCTACATCTATGAAGAAATATCACAATAACGGCAGTTCATATTGATCTTAGCAGGACTAACTTTGCAATGTTTATTCAAAATTCCAAAGTAGCGAAATTGACGCGGGCAAGTATTTTTTCCTTGCAAAATTACAAACATAAAATTAATAAACTGTAAACCATTAATATGAACCTGCATATACAACATTATATGTAAAAAAATGTGTATAAACAATCTTGACAATTACTTTAGCTACTTCAAGCTTTATTTTATGAGGTACATATTTTGGCACAGAGAGATTTCTTAAATCTATAATGAATTATATATCTAGATATTTAAAATTATTTAAATTACATAAAACATTTTCGATGTTTTAAAACTTGGTGACTGGTCTTAATCATATTAATCACAGCTTTTTTGCATTCTCTTACCTACCTATCGTCCACACTACAATTTTCTAATTCCCCATCAATGGAATGAATTCAATCTTACTGAAATTTTAAATACGCTTCACATTACGCCGAAATAATTTTTAATACATAAAAAAATTAAAACAATTTTAAGTCTCTAAATTTTCATTTCCTATCCTTTGATAAATAATAAACCAATAAAAAATATTGCAAAATTAAACGAATCATACTCTATTCAGACTTTGGATCAGTTCAAATTCTTGTTAATATAAATTAATTTAATAAGCAATCACAATAAATTAAATAGTAATTTCCTATTCAATAAAAATGTAGTGTGACGTTTGATAAAGTTAGCCCTTTCTATTATTTCCTTGCAATGTTCCATCATTAATTACATGTTATAGAATAAATATAAAAAATTATTTATTAAACTATAGATACCACTCCGAAAAGAAAAACAACATGGTAAAAATCTATTTAGACCTGCTTAATTATATCCACAATAAAGTGTAAAGATTCAAAACATTTTTAAAAAATATTCCGATTTACTGTTATAAAATGACTCGGTCATTAACTATAGAGGTATGAGAAGATTGAAAACAGGACGGCGCAGTCGATCAGCGGGCATTGTGAACGTGAGTGGTGAGGTGCTTGGAGAGGTAGTCGGCCCTCGCGAAACACTTACCGCACGCCTCGCAGTGGTACGGCCGCTCGCCGGTATGGATGCGCAAGTGACGGGTCAGGTCACTCTTCCCACCAAATGCTCGCCCGCAGAACAGGCACACGAAAGGACGCTCTCCAGTGTGCTTCCTGACGTGCAACTTTAAATTCTCCTTTGACCTAACACACTTACCGCAAAATGGACATGCGAATCTCCTCTCCCTATCCCTCTGCCTATCATCATTCTGCAAGAACCCCAATATACCGGAATGTGAACTGGAACTCTCCAGTTTACCGCTATCTCCACGAGACTCGTTCTCAGAACTATCAGCCATTGAGCTAACGCTTGCGAAGGAAACAGGATTACGCCTCCTCACAGTCCCGCTCTCGTCCCGTTTTGTTTCGCTCTCAGCGCTTGAGTTCCTACAATCATTGGAGTCATCAACTGTCACGATAGAATCTAGAGGTCCGTTAGAATCTACGGTACTGTCTTGTTCGATATCGCCGATTACTTCGATGGGCGGAGTTCTGGCATCGGTTCTATTCTTCTTCTTCATCGATAAGTCCATTTCACCGCACTGGCCTATTAAAACTTCGTTAGTACTGGTAACTTGATCGATACCATCTTGGTCAGTACTCTTCGTGTGAAGCCTTTCCAAAGTATGATTCAGGCGATGCTTTTTAAATGATTTAAGGTATCTAAACTGCATGCCGCATACATCACAGGTGAATAGTTTGTCTGCCGGTAATCTGGCTCGGTGGTTTTGCTCTCTATGCTTGACGTAGGCGGATCTGTACCGATAGCTTTGCCCGCATTGTTCGCAGACGAAAGGTTTATCGTCAGTAGAAGATTGGGATGCATGTTGTAGAGCTGCATGGCGTTCCAAGAGCCAAGCGGAAGGGAAGGAAGCAAGGCAAACACCACAACGTCTTCGTTCTGAATGGAGCAAGTGACGGCTCTGATAAGCCATACAATCGTCGCTAAGGTATCTGCGTAGACGATACGCTTGCAACGTTAAGAGTGGCGACCATAACGGCAGCGCAGTAGGACTACTGGGCGGTATTGGGCTGGCTATACTCGGCGAAGCACACGTCATGTCTAAGCGCATCTGCAAACGAAAAAATGGTGGATTATAATTATATATTAACGTCATCGTTTCCAGTAAATATTTATAGTACGTACCTGTAAACATTTGTTAAACTTATAATCATAGAAATAAAAGAATAGTTCTGTAATGATTGTAGAGCTTTTATTTGTCAAAATTGTATTTTTACAGCTATGATATGCTTATATTTGTTTCAAAGTTACAATGATCAACAGCGCTGGATTTGTGTACTGTTGCATTATCAATTGACGAATTACCGATTCGATCCTCGACCATTCTGATATACTGTAACTATACTTCAACAAAACCTTACTGCTCTTTGTTACAACATTATAACCTATTAATAATGTTAAGGCAAAACAGATTTCACTAATCTAAAATGTCAACAATGAAAATTAAATAAAACAGCTTAAGGGAAAAATAACCATTGATGCCTCTATGAAGTAACAATGATTTTAAGCTATATAATATAAATAAAGTGGACCTACGTTATTTGAACTTGTGCTGGTTACAATTAATTTATAGCAGAATATACATAATTTGCCACATAAATGCAGGGCTCTAACGATGTGAAACTAATTTCGAACAGGAACCCCGCAAAACAAGATGTTACGTAAACAATTTGTACGTACATATACATGTGTATCATGCTCCTAACAAAATCTATTATCTAAATAAATTATATTAAAAAATTATACTTATTAAAACAAATTGTACCAATATATAATCGATATACCTACAGGAACTTAGAAAATTGCAATATAAGTGATATAATCATGTATGCCACTTAAAATCGTAACTTAATCACATTCAACCAGTGAATTCTTGCCGCGGCCCAGACCTTCACCGTGTCTTCGGTGACACCTAACATTATCTAAAACTATACAAATAAATCTATTGTCCTATTATTGGTCATTAAAATAATTTTGCATTTGTCAGTCTCCGCCCACTTTACTACGATAAGTCCATATTTATATTATAAGCACTAAAACATTTCCATATTGATATAATTGTTATTGATTCCGTTTTTAATACAGGGTCCATAATATTGGAAATATTTCCCATTTCTTCTATAATTGTGTGAATCTAAAGTTTACAACCTTATCTAAGCAGAAATTTTGAAATTTAATCTCATGACTTGCTCCAGTATAGTGGACGAAGAAATTCAATCGTTAAATGTATGAACATCACAAGATTGGAATGCGCTAACTACGGAGACCCTCTCGCGGTTTACCTTGGGGCGTATAACACACAAAACGACAATGACGGTCCATATCGTTACAAATACATTGCAAGTCACATATCATAACGCAACTTACAATTTTCACCATAAAATTACAGTATTTTTTTTCTCTATAATTCATTTCCTACATAAACTATGTATATTCCGTGATTTGCAGCCTTTATATAAGTCTTATATAGGCAAGAGGCACTCTAAATATAAAACCGTGGTCACAATTTATGTTATAAAAATGAATCTAAGTTGTATCTATTCAAACGCGTTAACTCGTGCTAGTTTCTTACATACTCGATAGGTACTCGGAGAAAATATATCTACATTTTCACTTTAATAAGGCCCACTAGCAGATGTCCGTGTACTGTACCATATACCTCAAGAACTTTTAATTGAGTGAGAAATATTTATATGCAACAGTAATTACTTTATATAGACAAGTAACGTCTACATAGAATTATATATAGATAGATTTATATACATATTAGAAAAAGTCACAAGACCTTGTAAAACGTGAACAATAAGTAGTTAAAAACAACAGAACAGTTAGAACAAAAAAATCGAACCTATACCCTCTAATTGAATAAGTGCGTCAAACGCTTCGATTTTTACAGATCTGACAAAGCAATTTCCAACGATAAGTGATTGAAGCTCAGTGTAAAAGTTGTCTGTAATTTTCTACAGTCTGTACTGATTTGTGCAACTCAGCCTTCTATATGGTTGTATTTGTAGACATGCTAAAATTATTATTAGGCTTAAAGGCTTTTATAATAACATCAACATCTTTAATAATCTTGGAAAAAGGGGGACACATCTCTTTAGAATGCATTATTAGTCACCTAACTAATATAGAAAGGCTCACAAACAAATATACGGTCCAGTTATTGTGCCCTTTAAACTACAAAAATTACCGCAACCTAAGGCTCCAAAATTTTGGACCAGGATTTACAAAAAATAATATTTTGCCGCCCTAATCTTAACCATAATCATAGGGTCAATATCAATGTACAGACACGGCATCTGTATGATTTTTAATTTTATTTAAATTAATTTAATATAAACAACTATGTATTTATTTATTTCTGTGCTATCGGCGTGTGATGTTCGCGGGGACGTGGCAACAACTGGCAAATGTTAAAATTTGAATAACTGCACTTAGGGGCCATATAATAAACACTATTGTATCTAACAATCATCTCAAACAACAACCGCCACTGCCTATATACATGTCAATACATAGATATATGTATAATAATAATATCATTTAATCAATAAATAGTACCTCTGAATGTTAGGAAACGAAAATAGCATTTAAAACTGCATTCATTTCTATTATAAAAACTATTTCGATAAAAAACTCGTATGTTATTTGCATCTTTACTAACCATTTAATTATTGCTATTAATTTATTATGTAAATTGTAAATATTCAATCTTTCTTAAAATAAGAAGAGGAACATTAATCAAGGTTACAATATTGCTAAGTTTGGTAACGTTTGACTCCGAAAAATAAGAACAGTGCAGCTTTTCAAATGACAACATTGTTGTGGTTCTAATTTTTTTTTCCTTTTACTTATTTTCAACCATATCAGCTCCGGAAAGTAGCGCATCTACCAATCTATTCTAAATATTTATTTTACATGTGCTTCTCAACAGCAGAACAAAATTAATCTTCACAGCGGATAACGGTAAACTTTCTAAAAGTTTACACGGAAATACTATTTGTATTATATATAAATCACCTCTATTTATAATTGATACGAATCTCTTTTGAATGGATGCTCAATTTTAATATATACACTTTCAATCGAAAATTGTTCCAAATACTTTAATATATTATTATAATTCTATGTGAATTTAGACATCCATTGTTTTAAGTGGAATGTTTTATTTTGTTAGTATTTTATATGACCTGTTAAACTATATTAACAAACGAAAGCAAGTTCGTAAATAAATACTGCATATTCTATGTCTAATTTAAATTACCACTTGGCTTTCCAAAAGCCTCCTACAGATACTACTAATAATAACAATATTCTTTTAACACGCCACAATACACAGAAGAAAACGAGACAAATTTTTTAAAAGCCTACGGTACTCCTGGTGTCAGCACAATCATGTAAAAACAACATATCCATTAAAAACATATAAGACATCAAAGATTTTCTAAGTTACATAAATTAATATTAGATGTTAAAGTAGATAGAAGATAAGTATAACGAGATATAAATGTAAATGAAAAAGGCAAAGTCTCTTATAGATGGTCAAATTAGATTAGACTTTAAATATTTTACGAAATATTATCGCATTCTTAAAATAAAAACGATAAATCAATAAATTTATGTTAAGATTCGTAAGGGTGACATCATTTTAGTTTTTTAACAAAATAAAAATAAATTTCTTGCTTTTTAATAGTATTGTAATTTTAGTTACTTCAAGAGAAAACAAAAGCAATCAATTATAAGAATACACAATCTTAAACAAGATAAAATTGATTTGAAAGGATGTTAAGTTGATATTTTTACTTAGTCAAATTTAATAATGCTACCTAATTATAGTGCTAAAAATTGGTTCTACTGAAACCATGCTGAATATAGAAACAAATCTCCCATTGAATGCCTAACAATGGAACAAATAGTGCCTAATCTCACTCGTTACCTATAAACTACTTTAGTAAATTTTGTTAAAAGGTCCTGAATATTCATCTTGTATAATTAACATTTTGTTAAAAGTTTACGTTGATGCAAAGATATCTAAAGGCAGAACGCCACTAAGTAAAGCCCTATTTCTACTTCTCCGAATATCTTAATCTATATGACATGAAATTTTTATTTAAATAAAAAGTATATCTTAAAAATCGTGTTACAACGATATGATCGATTTATATATTATATACTTCGTTTCGCGACAAACTACAAAAATTACTACGGTACTACTAATTTAATCCTAAACAGGAACTGAAAATAAATAAAATATCCTAAACATTAAAATCATTGTTGTAAGAACTTGAAACATATATTTGATGGCAAATCAAGAATAAGTAAAAGTAAAGGAAGTAACTGCTGATCTTATTTAAAATAAAATCAAGAAATATTGCTTGACTTTGTTAAAGACGCCAAATATTTAGGCAGCAATTATTGCTTTCGATAAAATTTTCGTAAGTTTGGCTTGGCTGGCATTTTGACACCTTAATTGTTAAAATCGTATTAGCTATGGATACATTTCGGAAAGCGAGAGTTAAGTTGAATGCACTCCTTTGTCTGTATTTGGTATCATCAAACCTAATTAATGAAGCCGATCTAGTCAGGACTTTAGATAACTCTATCAAAGTCAATATATTTCAATATGGTATCTGTGTGTTGGAGGATTTCAACAAAAATAACATGAATGGTGCGGTTGGTTGTAAAAATACTATATATAATATTCAAGTCCTTTATTTTCTACTTGCCTAAATCATTGAAGTTTGCCACGTTGAAAAATCAATGCAAGGCGAGAAATTAGCTGCAGTATAATAAATAGCTCAAAAAAAAATTAAGATAACAATAAGCAATAAATGGATATAAGACTCAATCAAATCAAATTTTTTAAACAACCATCATACAAAATCTTTGTTCTGAGATCGTGTTTTTAACTCCCAGATGTAGTAAACCTACGTGTATATCACAGACCTTTTTCCTAAATTACCGTACTACTTAAGATATTCCCGAATATTTTTTAGATTATACAGAAATTTCCATAATATTTTATAGACATTAAAACGTCTTAAATTGAAATTAATATTCTAATTTACTTTAGTCTAAACATTTTTCTATAGCATTTTTGTAAACGAGTGTAATAACACTTATGTTTCAATTTCTTAAAAATGATATGCACAATCCTATTTTGAAATGATAAGTACCTACGCTTAATCTAGAATGTAATTTTTTAATATTCCTTAGTCTTTATAATGAGTGCGACAGGCCCGAGTACCGTTGGCATTTTAAAACATAACTATATAATATAAATAAAAAATAATCAGTCGTCCAAACATAGTATAGGCTCATTGGCACGGCATAACGTAAGATTTAAAACGGGTAATCTCGTGTAAGGAAACTTAGTATTTTCAAAGAATTAAACTACAATTTGAATGTATGAGATGCGATATCGCAATAGAAAGCCAAACAGTTTGCCATGCCAAAAAGAGCATTCTTTCAATCAAGAACAAATCAAAGCTTTAGTAATATATTTCTGAAGGAGGCGTCGATAACAGTTCGCGAATAAAACATACATAATTAAGACAAAAGTTTTCATTTATAATGAACACTGTCGTGCTAACCATGTATCTATTTTAAACAATAATTATGTTATCTATTTGAAATGAACATTGTAATCCATAAAATATCCCTGTATTTAACTCTGTTTTATTTCTTGAACACAGCAATTGTGAGATGAGTTTCAAATGCTTCATACAGTTTTTATAAAAGTGTATATATAGCGTAACATTGAGTAGATATAGCATTTGAAACATCGTATAAAAATAATAGTGAAATGCAGTTTATCTGTATGAAAATAGATAAAAGTTTTCTACGTGACGGTACCATGCCTCTTCATTCCAAGATAGTTAACGAGATTAAAACAAGATATTGAAGTTTAAGTTAAAATAAGAAATATGAATATTTTTACTATAATGAAATTTTTTACTCGGGCTGTTCTTTTACATATAGCATAGTGACACTAAACTCCTAAGAAAAAAAATGAGATCCAAGATAATTTTGATTAAAACAATATCTTTTGACTCATATTTTGTGTAATATAATTAGAACAGAATAACTTGAATCACAAAATCCAAGACGCGAACGCTCCAAGACTATGAAGATAGTTGACTATTCAAAATGTATTGTAGAGGGGATAAAATGCCTTGCAATAATGATGGCCCCTTCAATGAAAAGCGCGTATTACACCCATTGTCAAGATGACAACTCGACTCTTTATACTTGAAATGCTTTTAATAAAAAGACAGCACCGTTAACTATGTTAAATGCAATTATAGGACATCTTCAACTGTATGTGACAAAATAGTAAGGGCGGAATATTGACGATCAGTTTTAAGGAGACGCTTAAATCATTGAGTGTAGAATTCCATAGCTAAAAACTGTGATAATCTATAACAATTCTGAAGTATTGTTTTGCGGTCATTTGTCATAGACTACAGATTTCTGTTTATTAAAATTTGCTATTCTAGATAATTCTATCGACGTTGCAGTAAATCCATGTAGCCAAAAGTTTTAAGGAGACTTACTTTAAAGCCAATCAGAGTAGAAAACCATGGTTAAAATTGTGATAACCTATAATAATTCTGAACTCTTTTTTGGCAGTCAATGTCCATATAACAGAGTACTGTTTATTAAAATTAGACATTCTATATGATTTTATTCACGTTAAAGTTAATCTCTATCTATGGAAGAAGAGGCATAGTCATATGGTCGAACTGAAACGCCGCTTAAAGCTTTGATTCCCATGATCACACATCCACAAGCCTCCCCAATTCAACGAGCTACTGAAGCATTTACTCTAATAAATTTTCTAAAAAACCCGATATTAGGTATCAAACTATATACTTATTTACATTTTTTATATGTCGTAATATTGCTTTTGAATTACCTCGGGGAGCGTGCGTCGTTTACTTCGAGAGACAGGTAAAATTACTAAAAACTCCAAATATCTAATATACATACAATCTTGAGTGCAATTTTCATAGACTCTAATAATGTTAAAGCACTCAAAGTTAATATTTAATTTGGTTTATAAAATTAATTCTGAGAGAAACATTCTAATAACATTGCAACTCCCTAGAGATATGCTTGCCCTAGATTAATAATTTACAAATTTAAACTTAATCTTTCAAATTCGCAAAACAGTTTTACTAAGCCTAATTTCATAAAAGCAAAAGCAAACGAGATCTAGAACGTCTTAATTTTAATTTTGAAAAAATTTACTCTCTATTATCTTTGGCTATGCCAATTAAAGGATCGACGCTAATAAAATTACTTATTAATATCTAAGGTAAGTAAAGCACCTAAACTTATAAATATCTAGAAAGCGAACTTAGGACAAACTGAAAAAATGCTCGAAGAGAAAACGAATATAACAACAAATTTTGTGAGACAATTATCTATAAGTGAAATATCAAATATTTATTCATATCATTCAGATCACAGTTGCGGCGTTTAAATCACATTCTTAACTATTAACATATTGTCCTCCGTTTGTTCAATCAACTCGCACCATTGACTATTTCCAATAAAAACTTACAGTATTGGCTAATATCATATTTTGATAAATTTGTGCACTATAGCCTTCCCATACTCATTGATGTGGACTTTCCTCTTCCGTATCGACGGGACTCGGCGACAGGAACTTCCTCGCGTACTTAGGATAGTGCGTTTTTTCGTGGGCTTTCAATATCGTCGACCGGGAAAATGTCTTGCCGCACAAAACACACCGAAATGGCCGCTCGCCTAAAAAATTACAGATTAGATCAAACGCCGATGCCAACTTAAAGAAAGTATTCAGAACCAATTACTAAAAAGAAAGATCTTACCTGTATGAACTCTACAGTGATCTTTCATATGATGCCTTAACTTAAACGCCTTCCCACAAAATTCGCACTTAAACGGTCGATCGCCCGTATGAACCGGCAAATGAGCTATCAACGATGACACATCAGGAAAACTCTTGCCACAAAACTTGCATAAAACCACGTTCCCGGGTTCCACTGGGCCAATATCTAAATCGAGAGGAGACTCTTCTGTCGGCATACTCATATAAGGAGGTTCACTAAATTGTCCGATCAAAGGCAGCCCCAACGGTCTGCCCATTAACGCGTCGCGATACTTCAGCGTGTCTAGCGTGTGCGTCGTCAGTATATGCCTGGTCAATTTGCTCTGGTGGGGGAACGTCGCTCCACAATGTATGCAAGGGTACGCCCTCTCCCCCTCCTCAATTCTCCCCCTACCGGACCCTTCGTACTCCTGCAACCACAAAAAGAACATCAACTTCTTTTTCTCTTGTTCGATCTTAACGAGGACCAAAGTGTGTGCAATATCTCTAACACTACTTTCTAAATTGAGATGCAGTATCTGTATATCTTTAATTTCACTATCTAATTAAGAAGTTGACGCTCATTTTTGCCCAATAAATGTGCAGGAGTGAACCCGGGAGCCGGCTACGCGTAATGCCTTGTTGTATAGCAACGCGCGCGCGTACGCAATCTATGACTCGTACAGGTAACGTGTGAAAGAAAATGGCCAAAATTTAAATAAAAACTGCCCAAAATATATCAAACAAAATGAATGTATATAAAAAAATGATGGCCAACAAAATGAAGGTCAACTTCTTGACAGCAAGGCATAGTACTCGTTGTTAAAAATAGCGCAGCACATCAATAAGCATGCAATCAAACTTAAACCAACTTTAACTACCACCGATGAACAACAAGAAATAATAATTATTATAAATTAATTACTTATAAATAAAATATTATCTTAAAAATAATTGAAGAAATTTTGACTTTTATCCAAATCATTATTTAAGATTTTTAGATATGCAAGAACTTTATTATTTCTGATGATACGTTCATAAAAATTTACTATCATAACAGAAATCTCAGCTTATACATCAAGAATCCTAAATTCATACATATACCACATATAACATTAAAAAGCTAATGAATCTTATGTATTTTCTTAAACTAAAATGTCAACAATTTATGGTATGATTTCCAATTATTATTGTACGCAAACATGAATGATTTACAGTCATTCATTAAAATATATCAATTAAGAAATAAAGACTATTTAACATAAAAAGATAATTAAATGGACTAACTTTATTTTTATATGATTTGACTAGTTGAAACGTCTTGACTATTGAAAAAAAGCCCTTAAAATTTTTTAATAAGCACATCCCAAGTTTTATAAAAGTGCGTACATTTCCTTTACTTTGTAAAAAGAGCAACAATTTATGAAAGGCATCTGATTAGTTTATAGCAAAATTAACTTGTCATTACCACAAAATTATTAATTAACTGATTAGTTCCTTAGAAACAAAATCAATTAAATTTTTAGATCCTATTTGTTTTGATACATTTTCAATATAAGTCGTTCACAGTTTCTTTTACAGAATTTACTTTGATACTTTAATTAAAGGCATAATTTTGATATAACATTATATTCACTTAAATCACCTGCTTTCTCTAAGGATGGAATTCGGACAGCATTAGGTAAACATGCAATTCAAAATAAAAATAAATATTAAAAGATAAGTTAAACTTTATTTGGATATTTTGGAAATTGTACTGGTATTACTAGTTAGATTAGAACTAGTTAGATTATTATTATTGATATACGAAATTTAAACACTTTATTTTGTTAAATAAAGTGTTTAAATTTCATATATCAATAATAATATTCATACTTATACAAATACATATCTATAATGCACAGAATGAACGAAGTGAATAAGGTACTTGTAAGTACATAACATTAGCCAACCTATGTTATATAAGTTCGGGGTTCATTAGTCAGTCTAAACCTAAATGTACTAAGGATGAGGACGTTGACGTTATATAACAAGTATATAACGCCTACTTATAATGGAATTTTCTTTACTTTACTTTACTTTACTTATAATGGAAATTTAAGTGTCCCATATATTTATTTTATTTATTTAAGTTCTTTTTTTCAAATTGAGCACTATAGAGGTTATAAATAAGTAAATAATAATAAATAATTTCTAGAATAAAACTCCGACATCCATACCTAACCATATCAACAGAATTATGTAAATTCAGTGTAAGAAATATGCTTATATGTAAAGCATATTACAAAATTGAAGACTATTTGGATGATAAAAATGTCTGGATTTGAAAATGCTTTATAAAAGACTGCATATTGATAATGTATAAAAGATTACCCGCAAAGTTTCTTGCTGGTTTTTCTACGTAATATAAAATAATTCAGAACCAGTTGTAGCTTTATTAATCATATTTATACCTGTCGATTCAAGAGTGCTTGAAAGAGCTTGAATTAAGATTATTTTGATTTGGATGAACAAGTATTTAATACATAAAATAATTATATAAATAACACAGATATCAAGAATTATCATGCAACATAGTAGATAAAAATTAAATACCAATTATAATAAGCCTCCATCAACTATTAAATATGTACAAATCTACCACATCCACACAACATTTAGGATTGAAATTACATACCGATTCATGTTGGAGTCTGTAATCAGTCGAAGGTTCCCCAACTTTATCATCATTGCTCCTGTCCCAGTCTGCTTCTTTTTTTAGTGACTGAAAGTGATTATAGAATTTAAAACATCTAGACATTTTCATACTACACTCTGCTCATAAATAAAGATAGTTTTGTTGAGTCTGTGTAAGTCTATGCAAGTATCTATACACAATGAAACAATATTTTATGTTAGGTACATATCATAATCTTAGTATTAAAGTTACCGAATTAAAAAAAGTTATTTGTCGCAAACAAGAGGTGATTCAAGAGGAAGGTTTATATGTATAATAACATTCAATATGGTGTAGAGAAATACTGTAATTTTTGAGGTTTCTGTGATATCGTAAATAATTACATTTCTTTCCGCTTACATTGCAAACGCAGGCTAAACCCTACGATATTTATCAAAATAATGTACTAAGTATTTGTACACCTTAAAAAGGTCTACAGAAAAATCCGTGATGGTATATGTCTATCTCTTATGGATAACCCACAATAGCATTTTTTTGACATTTTCTTTTTTCCAAAAATATTGCCTAATTTTCGAAGCAATTTTAAACAATACAACATTAATCCTTAGTCAATGAAGTACCTTAAATACATTGTTGATTTAATATAGATAAATATAGCCATTAACAGCATATAATTTAAATGAACATTTTCGAAGATATTACAGATTTAAAATGCCGCGAGGAGGGCATCAAGTGGACTGAGTTCACTGAGTGACATGGGCTATATATTTTATATCCGTGCGAAGCCGGGGCGGTCCGTCTTAAGCATTAATAAGCTTTAGGTTACTGTATTTTTATCAGGTTATGATTTTGTAATATGTGAAAAAAAAGTAATTTAAAAGTACAAAGTGGGTAATTAAATAGTAAAAAGAGATGATATGTCCTATGTATAAGCATAGGAAATGAGACTTTATTCTTTGGATAAGGCGATATGTACAATCTAGAAAAAAATTAAAAATTTCAAACATATAGATTTTAAATAAGAAAATTATTACCAAAGGTACTTGTTGGACAGGTGGCAGCCCAGAAGGACCAGCAATAGGCTCATTCCTGGGACTTGACAGAGAGCTGTGCGAGGGATGTGGCAGACCAGGGTGCGGTAGTGTATTCAATACACTTAACCGTTGTTCGACTGGTGAGTATCGAGGTCCCAAGACTCCGTGGCTATTTATGGTCATGTTGATACCTGAAAGAATAAAAAGTAACTAACTTAAATTAATATATTACTAATAATTTATATATTTTATAAAATAACTAATTTAAATCAATATTGATAAAAACTATTATTATTATCATTTATAATTATTATTATTAAACAACTATTCTGTATTTTGTAGTATTTTGCAGCCTCATATTCCATTCATTACAATTTCTTTGTTCAAAATTGTCTACCTATATTAATAGTCTAACTGTATGGAATATCATGTGAAGTAAAACTGTACAGAAAATGGCTATATACTATTGAATGTTTTATTACAATAGCATTAAATATAATAGATGAAAGCATTATTATAAAAACTGTTTGACTGGCCTGTTAGTGCAGTGGGTAGTGACCCTGCCTTCTGCTCCGCGAGTCGCGGGTTCGATTCCCGCCGAGAGCCAACATTTTCTATAAATGAATCTGTTGGTCTTTGAGTCTGGGTGTATATTTGTAATTAAGTATGTACTTTAAAAATATATAAGTATATATTTACCATTTGTCTGTCTACCATGACACAAGTATTAAGTTACTTACTTTGGAGACGGACGACCGTATCCCATATATTTATTTATTTTATAATTTATTAAAATTATTATAAAAAATATAACAGCAATATTATATTAAAAAAAAAACATTAAATATACTTGTTTATGCATTTGTTATTTGATAAAAAAAATTACAAATGCATATAATTTGTGCTCAATATGGACAATTTATCTTATTTTTAATAGTCTTAAAATACACCTCTACACAATTGGTGTATTTTAATAAAGAATCACAATATTTAAATACGTACTGGCTCATAATACTTAGGTTTCAACTGGAATAACATTTTACGATGCGTTTGTGTATTTTTAATAGTCATGCTATCGTTTATGAAATAGTTAAATATTAAAATATATTTTAAGATATTACACATAATTTTTGGCAAATGATAACAACAACAAATGTCATTCAATAAATAATTCACTTTGACGCTAGGGATGTGAAAAGATAATCGATTTTTAAAATTATCGATTATTTTTTCATCAAAAATAAACTTTAATATCGATTATTGTAATTAACCTCTTTTTCTTGTATTTTAAGATTAGGTATGCATCGTTGGTGTGCAAACCAATGTAGCCAAACTACATATTTTAATCGAATTTCACAAACAGCGCATCTGTTATTACTTCTTGGTAGTTGTCCACTTTAATTAGTCTTTATTTTAGTTATTAAAATAAAAAAGGCAACTTTTCAAATAGTCAGTAAAAATCATTTTTTAAAGGGAAAAACAGATTATTTATTCGATTTTTTCTACTCCATGTCACATCCCTATTTGACACTATAAGAAATGACGTTTGACAACGACAGGAAAATGTTTTTTCTAGCTTTGATTTCTGGTTTTTTTAACCACGTAAGATTAATTATACACTGTCCATTATATTAACCATCTTTTGACAGATTGACGATAGTGATGTCCTAAAGATTCTCGTATGCGATACCATTCCGATTATAGTACCTACTATCATTAATCGAATTACGTACCTAAGTAATTCGATTAATGATAACCTACGTAAACTAGATTACTACTTGAGAAAAGAAATTCCAACTTTGAGAAAACTTATTGTTTCTTTGAAAAGAAGTGGTCTATTTCATGGTGAAAAATCTTCTTTGGTCAAAGTTTTGAACACAATTGGCTTTTCATATAAAAAGTTAAATAAAAGAAAATTATTAATGGAACGCACAGATATAGCTATAGCACGTTGTGATTTTTTAAGAGAGGCAAAGAAAATACAAGATTGGGCAAATATTGTTTTCACGGATGAAACATGGCTCAACGCTAACCACACACTATCTCGTTTCTGGACTGATGATACTGCTGATTCCACTTCCTCAGTACCAATGGGAAAAGGTGAGCGCCTAATCATTTGCCATGCAGGTACAGCAAAAGGATTTGTACAAGACGCACTGTTGGCATTTAAATCGAAGAAATCAAATGACTACCACGAAGAGATGAATGCAAATGTGTATGAAGAGTGGTTCAAAAAAATGCTCATTTCATTGGAAGAACCATCAATAATTTTTATTGATAATGCGCCCTACCACTCCCGTCAAATTGACAAAATGCCAACACAGGCTAATAAAAAGCATGAAATAATTAATTGGCTTCGGGACAATGGAGAAAATGTGGACGACTCAATGTTAAAAGTTGAATTAATAAAAATATTAAAAACCAAAAAGAGAGCAAAACGCTATGTAATCAATGAAATGGCAGCAGAATATGGCCATACTGTTCTTCGGATTCCTCCATACCACTGCCAGTACAACGCAATAGAACTTATATGGGCACAAGTAAAAGGGCATGCTGCGAGATGCAATACAAGCCCCCCCATTCACAGCGAATAAAATGTTGCAATTGCTAAAAAATGCTTGCACCCACGTAACGGCCGAGAACTGGGCAAGTGTGGTGGAAAGAACTAAAAGAGTAATATTCTCTGATTGGGAACGTGATATTGCGTTTGATAATATATTATCTACACAAGAGCTAATAATAACTGCTACTGAAGACTCCTCATCGGAGGAGTCTAGTGTTGATTATCATTCCGACGACTCGTGCTAATAAAATAAATTAAAATATCCTGATTGTTTTATTTGTATTCATGTATTAACTAAGAAGAAAGTAAAACTTTATATAATGTTATTAAATGTCTTTTAATACTCGTAACATCGATTTCTACCGATTATTTTTAATCTGTGGCATAATCGTAGAAACCATTATGTGTGACATCACTAAGTGGGCGGTACCCATCCATAAAGTACAAATATTATTTGTATGATATTTGTACGTAAGCAATACAAAACTTAATGAGCGTGAGCTGTCAAAAGACTGATAATATGATGGACGCAGTATAAATATCAACGCTTATAGACCCATCCTTTTTTATTTACATATTGTAACAGCTTCTTTTAATTTAGCAACCTATAATTATTCAAACTAAAATAAGGTTTTCTATGTTCCGCAATTTTTCATTTTACTTTAAATTATTATAAAACTGATCATGTAATGTAGTGCGCGTATTTAAATACAGTAAAAATAGTTTAAATTCTTGGTTGATGCCAACTTCGTTATTTTAAAAATATAGTGACGAACATGATTGAAATATAGATGCCGCCCTTTGCGTGTTTATTTCTAATATTTGGTTGAGTTTATGGCTCCCTTAAGAAATATATGTTATTTCCTTACTGTAAGGTGTATAAAATTCTTAAAATTTAAACGGTAGCACTTACCGACACTCTCATTTGCACCATTTGACCTAATTGAGACAGTGTCATCTTCAGGCGATGATGGATGTCTGGGTTCGTCAGGTGGTTCATCTTTTGGTATGGGTGGATGCGTCAGCGTCGGTGTTTCAATTGATGTTTCAGGCCTAAACCGTCGCACAGAAAGTAGAGGAGATATTCTGGGAGGAGAAGCTTCAGGTGCTTCTCTATGGTCACGTGAATCTCGATGTTCTCTCGGATCTCTTATTTCACGTAAGTCACGGGGTTCTCTATTATCTTTTAACTCTCGCGATTCTCTATGGTCCCTAGTCTCCCGATGCTCCCGCGGATCTCGATGATCCCGCGTTTCTCGTATTAAGTCACGCGTTTCGCGTTCTCGATCCCAATCTCTATGCTCTCTTAATTCTCTCGGTTCGCGAGCTTCTCTATGGCTTTCCCGAGAATCTTTGCACTCCCTTTCACGAATTTCTCGACTTTCCTTTATATCCCTTCGTTCTTCTTTATCACGAGTCTCCCGCTCGTCTAATCTTTCATGCGATTCTGTACATTCCCGTAAATCTTGTTGCTGACACTCCTCCATTGGTTCTGGGACGTTTCTAGCATCAATGCCGGCTGCACTTAATGTCGTCATTTCAGCTAATCCTTTGACCTTGAAAAGATTTATATAGTTATATCGCTACGTAATAATGTAATTAGATATATTATTATTAAGTACAATATATCGTATTACAGTAATCTTATACATAATTTGGTATTCAGGGTTGTATGATCTAAGAGCGGTAGTGCATATAAAATAATTGCGCTGCGTGGGTAATTCAACGTTTGAATATCCTTTACAGGCTCGACTAGTATCAAATGTAACAATTATGCATAGTTATTATTAAAAATAGTTAAACATTGATGGGAAATTATGTTAATCAATTGTTAAGGACGGTATTTAATCAACCAATCAATTAACAACCGTCTATTAATGGCGCAAATGTATCGGATTTTGACAGTCAGGAATACGACTTTGTTACCTGAAGGCTTTCAGCAGTTTTAAGGAGAGCAGGCAGCTGGCAATATTGAACGTTAACCTCGCCCTTGTACATGAAGTCCACAAGCGTTCTAAGTTCCTCTAAGCCCACGTCCTTGAGGATGACGATTGGGTGCCGTGAGGGATGGTCCACGAAAAGCGAACGGAAGTATGATGAACACGCAGACAGTACTACCTGGAATCCAAAAAACACGTAGGTGACTTTGCGTTCAGTAATTATTAGTAATTAGACTACCAAATGACACTTTTGCAAAGACATTATACATTCTGTATGCTGTTTTTTATTTAAATAAGTCGTTATTTGAATAACTCGATTTCAAGTAATATATGCTAGTTTAAGTAACTGTTTTCCAAAATGATGATATCATTAAGTGATCAAAATGATTTCATTATTGAAATAAATAAATATATAAAAAGTAACAAACACAAAAATTTAAAAGAGACTCTACAAAAAACTATTTAGAAGTCGATGGGAACAATTTTTTAATAGTAAATTTAAAACGAAAGAAATCAGTTTTTACTTTGTAATATAGACCTTATAAAACGGAACGAATTAAAAATAGTTTCATAAGAATCGTATGATTATTAGAATTAATGCAACATATATAATTTAATAAAATTTCTAATATATAGTTACAAAAGTGCATAACCTAATCGCGATTATAACAAATATTTTTTTTATTACTTTTGTATTATGGATCTTCGCAAAGTAACGCCTAATTCTATAAATCATTTAATATTTAATTTTTTATAATTTATTATTTTATAAACTTAAGTTCCTTCAATGACCCTTTATAAGTTTTTTTTATGATTTTTATTGATGAGCGATCCAATATATCGTTTAAATGCGTTATAATTATATAGTTTATATGTGTCCATTCGGGCCTATGTAATGTATTGCCGTGTTTAGTAGTATAATTATATGACATTATGATTTATGACAATCGACTTTGATCAATACCAAATGGTTTTTCCCCTTTACTTAGATTGATATGAGTCATAGCACATGGGGCTTTGAATTCAGTACATTTTCTCTTACAATAAATATTCCACTGTTAACATTGAACATAAGTAAATATATTAAAATTAATAGACTACAAAATGGGATATTCGTACATTTGTCTAAACATAGATTCTAATATTACGATGGTATGTTGCAATTTGTTTTAAAGTCCATAAAACGAAAATAGTATTTATTACTTCGTGGTATGTTAAAGTATGACACTTACAGATGTTGGTAATAAAGTTACTAAATATATGTAGTTTATTGTAAACTAGCTATTGGCCTTGGATTGGAAGGTAACACACATCCCATAAATTCTGCATAGATTTGCAGTTTCCCTTACGATGTTTTTCTTTACCGACAAAAGCACGGTTTAACTCGGGTTTTAATTTGTGGATTTTTGATAAGAATCACAATCTTTTAGTCATTACAGATACTACACAGTTCTTGTATGTGACTGTTACGTAGCCGTGGATGAAGATCATCCACGGCTACATAATATCACAAGAATCTGACTCGATGTATTGCACTAGAACTTTTTTCTGGCGCGGGTCACCATTCTATTAGATGCTATAAATTAAAATAACGATACCTAATGTTTCGTATGTAGTAAGAGTAATACAATTTGTACAATAATCGAGTAATACTTAGTACAAAACAACGCATATCTGTGTAAACAATAATCGCGCACCGCCAGATGTATTGCACCATGAAAATCGGCTTTGGCGTGATCGTGTTAATAATTACTTCTCTAATGGCCGCTATACACTCTTTGCGAGACACCCTGACTCATGCCGAGTGCGTGAGTATATAGCTCTTGCTTCGCCTCGGTATGTTTTAGGGTGACTCGCTCGTTTTCGCTCCCGTGCCGGTTTTTATGCCTGAGTCAAAGGGGCTAGCCTAGCGCATTCGGCGAGCGCATTGCTGTTCACTCTCGAGAGTGTATAATGCACATGGTCACTCCCGAGCTTACACGTCTCGACAGGGACGTCTCTCTATAGTGCTCTTAGGCGAGTTTGTATAGCTGCCATATAGCGCAAAGCAGGCATGACGTACCTTATGAGCCCGGATGGAAGCACCTTCGGAACAGGCGAGCGTGACGTCCACCAAGCTTTCGTCGTGTAGCAGTTGGCTGAAAACGCCGAGCAGGTTGCTCTGATGATTGTTCCACCTCAGGCAATAGTGCTCACTTCCCATGTCTGAGCTAGCTCCCGCCGCTGCGCAACAAAACAGCTCATTAAAAAAAAAGATTTAGATTTAAACAGTTTGTTTGTAGTCATTACACACTAGCTTATACCCGCAACTTCGTTTGCATGGACTGTAGTCTCTGAATAAACCAGTAGCTTCTGTGATTCTTCAGTCAATCACTTCCTATAGAATGAACAGGATTTCTGTTACCCCGGTGCATAATGAATAATTGTGCCAAATTTCATCGATAGTGGCTCAGCGGAATTGCCGTGAAAGAGTAACAAACATACATCCATACTCACAAACTTTAGCATTTATAATATATTAACATAATATTTTTTTGGTATTTTTAGTATGCACTTAATAATAGACTAATTAAAAAAACTAAAAATATATACTGTAAAAGTAATGTAACTTCTACTGGATAATTAGGTAAAAATTTAACTACCAAAATACACTTACGCTCTTTGTATTTACAGTTGTGTTTAGGCATTTAACTTACTGTTATTTGAGAATAATAAATTAATGATCCTTCAGAAAAAATAACGTGGAATCTGAATAAATTTAATAACGTAATAAGAGTCAAAGTAACATATAATTATATTAGAATGTTTTATTGTACGTCGTAACACCCGTGTATATACAATTTTAATTACTAATAAACTTATAAAACAATTATGAACGTATGTACACGCTTAAGCCGTTTTTGATTATAATTGCTACATAAAAAAAGTGTATTATGTTTAAACTTAATTAATTATTTATAAGTATAAATGAAATAATAATAATTTTTATAAAATTTTCTGTATGTGATCGATTTTTTCAAATTCTATTGAACGGATTTTTGTACGGTTTTTATTAAAAGGTGCAATTCTTCCGGAAGGTTAAGGTTAATAAGTTATCGGTTTATTTTAATTATTCCTCCTGGGTAGGGATGAGACTTCAACTACGTGAAAAATCAATTAATAAATAATCGTTTTTTTTCTCTATAAAAATAATCGATTTTTAAATAATCGTTTTTTTGTATCAAAATAATCGATTAATGATAATCGTTTTTTTTGTCTTTTTTAATATTAATAATTAATTAGAATAAAGGCTTATTAAATTGGACAACTACTAATAAATAATAACGGTTGCGGTGTTTGTGAAATTCTATTAAAATGTGTAATTTGGCTACATTGGTTACATCCGACAATGCATGTATAATCTTAAAAATAAAAACAAGACAAAAGAGTGAAAAAGAGAAAGAGGATGATTAAAATAATCGATTTAAAAAAATCGATTTTTGATGATGAAATAATCGTTTATTAAAAATCGATTATTTTAAAATAATAATCGATTATTATAAAAATCGATTATTTATTCACATCTCTACTGCTGGGAGCTTTACTCGTGTGCGCTGCGTAAACCAGCAGAGGTGCACGAAAGTAATGTACAAGAGAATTGTAGATCTACAAAAATACTACAAAAAAGTCAGCAAAAGCTTGCCTCATATAAAATAGCATAAGAGTAGTTAATTACTCAAAATAACTGCTTATTTTGTTGTTTTTAACTGTGTTAGAATACTTTTTCTCTTTACATTTTAGTCTATTTAGTATTTAATAGTATTAAATGTCAGACAGGTCAAGCGTATGTTTTAGTTAGATACACCAATTGTTATTTAAATATATTTATATCAGAATAATATACCTACCTACCTTAGTAAATTTAGACTACTATAACTCTAATACAATATACGAGTAGCCAAATCATAAATTAAAATAAGACAAGGTTTTTATTTTCCGTAATAGTATATATATCCTGCCCTTATCCCGCTCTAAGTGGAGTCGAAACATGTAATAAACATGCTGTCACACAATGTGGCTGCGTTTTTACGATCGGCCGCCTGCCTTTCGTCAACTTACCTTATGCGTATTTTACGAAACCTCGGTAAGAAAGAGGGTGGTCTATTCTACTAAACCGGATACCACACGGTGGGTCAACTTACTTTAGTCGCCTTTTACGACACCTCGGTAAGAAATGAGGTTGGTCTATTCTACTCAGCCGGATACCACACGTGGTTTCGAATTTCCCTCGAAACTGCTCCGATCGCCACCAAACTTCAACAGGATCATCCGCTCGATTATTCTACAAACGTCTGAAAATTTCATTAAAATCGGTCCAACCGTTTCGGAGTTTATAAAGGACATACGTACCAACAATCATATATATTATACATTACATTTTATATGCTTATATTTAGCCAGTTGTTTGTCACTCATAGCTTAAATATTAAGTTATAAGGACAGACAGCAGTGTGTGTGTTCTATATATTTATTCCAAACAATAAAGAATTCCAAATCCTATCCTATCCTACTAATATTATAACTGCGAAAGTTTGTGAGTATGGATGTATGTTTGTTACTCTTTCACAGCTAATCCGCTGAACCAATATCGATAAAATTTAGCGCAATTATTCGTTCTACACCAGAATAATATATAGAAATCCTGTTAATTCTGCAGGAATTGGATGACATTGTAAAACTCTATCATTAACCTATCACGCGATAACAGTCCACGCAAACGAAGTTGCAGGTAAAAGCTAGTTTTAATTTGTTGGGAGTATCTATCTATACTAATATATAAAGCTAAAGAGCTCAAGAGTTAGTAAAAATTCTAAATTAAAGTCCGCGACAATGTCTAGCTTTTAAGGTTAAACCACTTTAACCATTTTTATGGTCATCAAAAGACTATTACGGTTCTAATCATTCCACGCGGGGAGAACCGCTGGCGATTCCTAGTTTAAAATAAACCTACTATGATATCACGTGCATCTTAATATCTCGATTTATACCTAGATTTGTGGTGGACTGTATAAATTGCTAAAGATCTCACCTTGGCCATGGTCTGAATATAACAGCCTAACATTAGTTAAAGGTTACTAGTTTTTACAGCTTTTTTATAGAAGTAATCTGTTGTTTTGTTAATGAAACGGCGACTTGTTGCATAAACAACTATGTTAGAAATAAATAAAACTGCAATATAGCGTGTCTGTAAGTGTATAAAGAAATTATATTTGTCATCATCATCTTCCTGCCCTTATCCCATTCTAAGTGGGGTCGGCACAACATTTTATAAATATGCTGTCATTTGGTTTGGCTGCGTTTTTACGACCGGCCGCTTGCCAGACGTCAACTTACCTCTGTCGTATTTAACGATACCTCGGTTAGAAAAGAGGGTGGTCTATTCTACTAAACCTGATACCACACGGTGTGTCAAATTACCTTAGTCGCCTTTTACGACACCTCCATAAGAAATGAGGTTGGTATATTCTACTCAGCCGGATACCACACGGCGGGCCGACTTACCTTAGTCGCCTTTTACGATACCTCGGTAGGAAATGAGGGTGGTACTATTCTATTCAGCCGGATACCACACAGCGTGGCATAGCTAGATATATTTGTATACCTAACAAATCTAATATCTAAACTAATTTGTTCCCAATGCAATAAAAGATGTCTCTATCCTCTGACGCTATTTATACACTATGCGTATAAAACGTTGTATACGCATTCGCATAGCGTATAACGTTTTATACGCTATACGCACTCTACGGGCATAATACGCATACCGTATAAAACGTTATAGGCTATGCGCATGCGTATGCCACGTTTTATACGCTATGCTTATTGTCCCTGTTAAGTTATTTATTACAGTAGGGAAGCCTCAATATCTACTAAACGGAAAACGTAGAACCTAGCTGGTAACTATTCGGAAAAATAAGCAAACTTAATTTTTTTTCTTATTAATACAAATATTAATGCGAAAGTTTATCTGTTATATGCCTGTCTATATTATGTTGTCGGAAGATAGAGTTCTCCTTGTAGTATAAAAAAGGTATTTTAAATATTCAGATTTCTTTATACAAAAGCGTACAAATTGACTCGCAAACTTAGCTGACACCTTAGAACCGAACATTTGGGCGTAAGGTTCGAGATTATTCCATTTCATATATGAAAACTTCTATTTCACTTGTTAATTTTAAAATTATCAAACGACTTTTTTACTGTACGTCCCGCGTCGGTAGCACATCGTATAAACTATGACGTCACAAAAACGTAGACAAGCGCAAAAACTATGATATATGAAAAAAATATAATTAATACTCGTAGCATCGAGCGCAATAAAAGCAACACGATTATACCATAAATTACAGAGTACTCTACCAATAGCGTGGTATCGCTTTGAAACGTGGGTATTCTTATCAGCGCAGGCCTATTTCCTGCACGAGTAACTGATTAATAACAAGTCGGTATTAGATTTGCATACGAAATCATCGAGACGAAAAGCCTTTACGTGGTTTTCACATAGAGTTATAATGTGAGGAAGCTAGCCTAAAATGTGTAAGAGAAAGCAAATAAGGTTATATATCTATCTTTTATGTGATTAGTCAAAGATAAATTTGTTGATATTTAATAAATATATTATACGAATTTTATCCTATCCTTTCCTACTGCTATATTAATACGAAAGTTTGTGAGTATGGATGTATATTTGTATGTGTTTGTTACTCTTTCACGGCGAATCCGCTGAACCAATATCAATAAATATTAATAAATTGATTGTGGTATCCGGCTGAGTATCATAGACCACCCTCATTTCTTACCGAGGTGCCGTAAAAGACAACTAAGGTATGTTGACCCACCCTGTGGTATCTGGTTGAGTGGAATAGATCAGTACGAGTATTACTGAGGTGTCTTAAAATACGACTAAGGTAAGTTGACGTCAGGCAGACGACCGGTCGTGTCAAATGATTTGGCTACGTACGTAATACGTAGCCAAATCAAGTGACAATATGCTTATAAAATGTTGTGCCGACCCCACTCAGAGTGGGATTAGGGCAAGAGTATAATGAAAACCGAACAATTAATCTATTTATTATATACCTAACGTTATTTTTAGTAACTCATTCGTATATTCGTAAATTCGTCGAGCCGTAACCTTGAGGCCTGACTGCATAAATTTTGCAAAAATTACAATACAAATAGGCGTATTGACTAAACCTATGCTAATTTGCTCATACAATCAAAAAAATGAAATGATGAAGCGAAATGTTAATGCTTCGTAAGTCTATGGCTGAACTGTTAGAGCGCATGACCTTTTCCATTGGGCTTCTATGAATTTTCTAAAAAACATGGCATTATTGATATTTAGAATTCATTAAGAACTTTAAATCAAGGAAAACATCGTAATAACCCTTATAGAAATACTGATTTCTTAGGATATCTGTTAACTGTCAAAACCGTATTAGAACAACGTGATGTGTTTAATTTTTCGAGAGAGGGGTATAGTAATAGTTTTCTTTGTGTCAGGAAAACCTCTTAAGGCCTGTCACCGCCCGACGGGGACGAGTATGTTGGACTCGTACCGCATAAAAACCTGACAGTGCTCCACCATGCTGCTGGTGGCGGGGACAGCGTAACATTGGACACATTGCACCCCATCCCCGCCAGCAGCAACTCTGAACTCCAGAGTGCCCCACTTCTAGGTCGGTGCCTCTCTTTTTTTTGTGTCAGAAAACCCATTATGTATCGTCACCGCCCGAAGGGGACTAGCCCTACTTGGGGCGCAGTCTCTCCCTGTCGACCGTGAAATGACAGACACGGCGGGCAGGGAGCGATCGCGGGCAGCGGTGGCCTGCTTTTGCTCTGCGGAGGGGGATAGAAGGGGGTGGTGGAGCGGTTCCGGGAACTTTCGTTCTGGATCCAATCGGCTGCTGGCGAGTCCAGGTGGTAGAGACTTGCCTAAGCCCATCGTCTGCCGTCCTGTTAGAAGACCTTCGAACGTTCCGAACGTGGTATATCGGTAGTCTGGCTTACAGGTCCCCGAGGCGGTCGGTGCATCTGGTGCTCCCGATGCACCGGTTAGCGGAGGGGGGATACTCTTTCGAGGGGCCCCTACCCGGAGGAGGTGTTCTCTGGGATCAGAGCTGTCGGCGGGGATGGGGGCAATGTGTACAACGATACTCTCTCCTTGTCATCAGCAGCGTGGTGGACATGGTGCACACAGCTCGCTTTAGTCGGTGCGAGTCCGACATAACTGCCGCCAGTCCCCTTCGGGGGCGGTACTCATAAGGGGTTTTTCCTGTATAAAAAAAGTCTACATAAAGTTAAGGTATTTTGTATAAAAACGTGTACCGAGACAGACATTTTGGTGGCACAACCTAGGCGTCATTAATCTATGTCTGTTTCTAGTATGTTTGTCATATTCCTATCAATATTTTAATATGCAAGTGAATATTTTTTTAGCCGGATACCACACAGCCTGATTCTGCTAGAACAATGTGCCCAAACTAGCATCTACTCTCTAACTCTACTCTGAAGGATTTTTCAACCTAACAAAGAACATTTGATGAATCGTGTAACTTCTGTCGCCTTAAATTTTGACACTCGAATTCGCTATACCTTATGTCAAAGATTAATATGGATAAATACAATTCATAACTATTGTATGTACAATGTTAGTGACGTCTTACATATAGAATAGTTTTCCAGATAGTGACATTCAAACGCCATTAGTAAATATTAAAAAAAACCTCGACAAATGTTTACGTTTTACCGATTGGCTATTTTTTAACATATTAACATGTCCAAGTATTTTTAGTCTAGACAGTCAATTCTATTAACAAGTATAATTTTGCAAATTAACTTTTACATCAAATCACAGAAGTAATGAAAATATTATTTTACTATGATTCGCGATAAAAGAAAATATATGTAATGCTAAATGTAGAGTGTTCCATCCGTTCCCATACATACATGCAGAATTTAAAAACTCATGCACTAACTGCCACCAATAACACAACGATACACAAGTACTGCACACATTCATCACCACAATCTCAATAATCATTTCGCCCCGCAACCACCGTGTCGTGGGGTCTATCTCCTAACGATGCTTCACTTCGATCCATGGAGTTAAAAACAGAGTCACCAATACCTGCGCTAATAGGTCAGTCGGATCTTCCATTTTTCAAAAATTTAATACATGTAAGTACAAGTTCTACAGTCGAAATCATTACTTTAATTTAATCATGTATATCTTATGCTATTTTTATACCTAATATTCAGATGAATATTACATAGTATTTACACATACTAATCCGGATTTCTTTAAGTATATAAAATATATAAAAACTTAAGTATATAAAAACTTGCTTATCTCTTATATTGAATTATGGGAAGCCGCGTGGTATCCGGCTTGGTAGAATAGATCACCCTCATTTGTTACCGAGGTGTCGTAAAAGGCGACTAGGTTAAGTGGAAATGAGGATGGTCTATTCTACTAAGCCGGATACCACCCAGCGGGTCAACTTACCTTAGTCCCCTTTTACGACACCCCGATAAGAAATGAGGGATGTCTATTTTACTCAGTCGGATACCACTCGGCGGGTCAACTTACCTTAATCGCCTTTTACGACACCTCGATAAGAAATGACGGTGGTTTATTCTACTCAGCTGGATACCACAAGGCGGATCAAGTTACCTTAGTCGCCTTTTACACCTCGATAAGAAATGAGGGTAATCTATTCTTTTAAGCCGTATACCAAAAGTCGGTTTCAAATACAACAAACATCGATGTAAAAAAATTATATCAAGTGGTTTGCATATATCAGTTTAGGAAAAATACAACAGCAAGCTATTTTTGTTTTTTATATTAACAGGTTGATTGTATTGACCTGATATTAACATACGTCCTTCGCTATCATTTTTGAATTCAATGCTATTATGTTAACGCGAATCGAAAATAAAATAGGCAGCTTTATAATTAGTACCTGAATCGGTCTTGCTCGGTATTTTTCTATAAAATAAAAAAAACTTTGATAAAAAAGAAAAAATAAATGGTTAGGTGGGGATCGATCCTAGGTCGATCGATCGATTTTCATTACTAGAGACCACCCGTTCCCCGAATAAGCTACGCTGACTTGACAGTTTTCGGCAAAAATAGTGTTTTATATCATCATGTTTCTGCCCTTATCCCACTCTAAGTGGGGTCAGCACAACATGTTATAAACATGTTGTCACATGATTTGGCTACGTATTTTACGACCGGCCGCCCGCCTGACGTCAACTTATCTTAGTCGTATTTTACGACACCTCGATAAGAAAGAGGGTGGTCTATTCTACTAAACCGGATACCACACGGTGGGTCAACTTACCTTAGTCGCCTTTTACGACACCTCGGTAATAAATGAGGGTGACACTATTCTATTTAGCCAGATACCACACGGCGGGTCGACTTACCCTAGTCGCCTTTTACGACACCTCGGTAAGAAATGAGGGTGGTACTATTCTATTTAGCCGGATACCACACGGCGTACTTATTCTCTATTAATATATTGCCCCTTTAATGGGGCGATATAGAAGATTAGTAAATAATATAGTTATACCAAAGTCAAGGTCACGCATAAACACTCAACGTAAGTTTTGTGGCCATACCACGTCGTCAGAAGTATAATCTATGACTAGATAAAGTTTCAAAAGATTCAGTATTAAAAATGTCTCAATATAACTTACTTATTTTCACGAACATGATTAATCTATACTCGATTTTCCTTAGATATATTTCATCCATACGCATATCTGCCATAAAGTACATTATCATAATTATGTATAACCAAAAGGCACTACATAATATACACCAAAGTCAAGGTCACGCATAAATACCCAACGCAAGTTTTGTGGCCACACCACATCATCAAAGGTCGGAGTCTATGTTTAGATTGAGTTTAAAGATTCAGTATTAAAAACTTACTTATTTTCACGAACATAATTAATCTGAACTCGCTTTTCTTTAGATATATTCCGCCCATACGCATATCTGCTATAAAATACATTATCATAATTAAGTATATCCAAAAGGCACTATATAATCATAATACGCACAAACGTATGCACAAACTTCCTTTTACAATATATCCTCGAATACCGTTTCGCACCTCAATGCGGGAAGATAAATATAGTCGAGAATATTAATGTGTGCGCGTACGCGTGCGGGCACGACGCAGTCAAGATCAAGGGCGCGCGATTGCGCAAGAGTTGGCTGTCGCACCGCACTGCAACTCGGTGTGATGTCATCGCGTCTGCGTTCCCCTCCCACCGCACACTCCTCTCATCACGCGTTTCAGAAAGGCCGCGGACGCAGAACGTTCTATTTTTAAATGTACGAACTAGGCGGCCTTAGTATTTTATCTATAACTAATATATTTAAATTTATTTATCTGTATTGCATAAATGTTTTTTTTTTATTATTACAAGATAAGTACCTAATGGTTAATTCAATTCAAAATTCAAATTCAAAATATTCTTTATTCAAGTGGACTGTTTACAGTACTTTTAAATCGTCAAATGTTTTAAAGAAGCTACCACTGATTCGGAAGTTTGCTCCTACCGAGAAGAATCAGCAAGAAACTCGGCGGCTAATCTTTTAAAAAATTATTACAATTATTATAAAGTAAAAATATAAAACCTTTTTTTAATATAGGTATAATATAATTTTAGCCGGTAATTAAGATAAATTACTAAAATAAAAATAATTTCAATATATCCACCATCAATAGTAAAGGAATTTATTATGTAAATGATAAGATTGTTAATATAATTCATAATAAAATAAATATAGAAGAGAATATTGTTTTCTTAAAGTTATCAGTACTAATTACGGTCAATCAACCGTAAACTTAAAAAAACAAGATTTTCTGATGTTTAGGTTTTTTTAAATGCTAGTTTCTATTGTTTAAATTTTTTATGGATTATAGTTATTTCATTTGAATAATGCATATTACACACATTAACTTTTCCACTTGTTTATCGCACCTGAGGTTCGGTAATGTTGCCAAACGACTGCTACGTGGTAAGTTAGAAATGATTGACATGTATTTGATTGGCGCCATCAGAATACATGACTATTGTATATAGAAATTATGGATTATAGGTATCATATAATTCAACTAAGAATCAAATAAGACATTTTCATATTATTGATTTTCATTATATGATTATTATTAATTTTATTAATTATAATTATTCAAGGAACATTATTTTTTTTTAATTTTATTTATATATAAGACACACCAACGACATGAACACAGTTACAAATGTACAGTTATACCTAATATGAATGAAATGGACAGACGCGCATTGAGAAGATCCTCAAGCAATCTTAAAAACTGAAATTGTATAATATTTTTTAAATACATACTTAAATACAAATATACACGCAGACTTGAAGACCAACAAATTGATTTATAAAAACAGTGAACCCTCGGCGGGATTCGAATCCACGACCCGCGGAGTTGAAGGCAGGATCACTATCCACTGCGCCACCTGACCACTCTGTATAAATAGAAGTAAGCCTCTTGTTTCATTTTTGTTACATTAATGTTTACATTTAGGATGTATGATAAAAACCTATTACGTAATTCGAAAAAAAAATCTACGCAAGTCTTATTATCTGTATGCTTTGGATTTTACCCATAGTAGGCACCAACACCATCGCATTTCCTGTTAGGTATAATATGACCTTGAGCTGGGAATTCACCTTAGCGTTTTTATAATCTTACCACTCAATATTTGATATCACTTGATAGGATATCTGAGTTTTCTGAAGTGGAACTACATCCGTATATTAGGCCTATATCTTTAATATTTAAATGAGTTAATCTTTTGTGTATATATGTATATTTTCGGAATCTCGGAACGGCTCCAACGATTTTCCTGAAATTCATAATGTATGGGTTATATGGGAGAAAAGGTTTTATTTAAAAAAAAATACGTTTTTTACCCTTTTTTTTGGGCATTAAAAAATAGTTATTAATATTGAATTGAATTGCCACTAACTGTCAAGTCAGCGTAGCTTATTCGGGGAAAGGGTGGTCGCAAAAAATGAAAATACTTAGGATCGAGAGCCCCACCTACCCTATTATTTTTCCTTTTTTTTGAAGTTTCTTTTTTTTTGTAAAAAATTACCGAGCAAGGCTTCGTCACCCAGATATTATTAATTAATTTCGTATCGTCCCTTCGGTATTCTGATATCTATCATCATTCTCCTGTCCTTATCCCACTCTTAGTGGGGTCCGCACAACATGTTGACACATGATTTGGCTACGTATTTTACGACCGGCCGCCTGCCTGACGTTAACTTACCTTAGTCATATTTTACGATACCTTGTTAAGAAATGTGGTTAGTCTATTCCACTCAGCTGGATATTACACGGATAGTCGCGAGAAATAAAAATACCTAGGATTGAGCCCCACCTGCCCTATTATTATTTTTCTTTTTTTTCGAAGTTTTTTTAAATTTTGTATATAAAAAATTACCGAGCAAGATCCAGTCAATCAGTTATGACGTTAAAACTCTTATGACCACATATTTATAACATATTGCGCCGACCCCACTTAGAGTAGGATAAGGGCAGGAGAATGATGGATGATGTTAGACTCTGAAGTATCTTCCAAGTTACAACAAGTTGCTCCGATCTATTTGCATTAGCAATAATGGGGTAAAATTAATAAAGCAAGCTTCATTAAATATCAAGGAAGATGTTAGATTTAACGTCCGTATAATAATAGGTTTTCACACACGGAAAAACTAATATTTTTCAAGAGATTCTTCTAGGAAAACACGCGAACTAAGTCAAAGGAACAGAAGTTACAATAAAATTATTTTGCTGTAATCCGCGTAACTTAAGTGAATATATGCGATGCTATGCGTATGAAGCAGGCAACAATCACATACCCCATACATGCAGGACAAGCCAACATAAACACTCTACACAAGCACTACACACACTCACTATCACAACCTCTACGATCGTTTCGCTCCAAAACGGAAGCGTCATCAGGAGGATAGGCTCCACGAACAAAATCGTAACGCGATTTTGATACGTGTGACGACTTGTCCTCCATGTATGTATGTGATTGTTGCCTGCTTCATACACTTAGCATTACATATATTCTCTTAAAAAACGCGGATTACAGCAAAATAATTTTATTGGTCGCTAACTATGGACCTCATAAGAAAGCTCAGAGTCGCTCAGCAGGCGATGGAGCGAGCTACGCGCGGAGTATTTCTACATTTATGTTATAGAAGAGCGAGGTTTTCTAACACAAGTGTTTATATACTTACCAGAAGATCTCAAAAACCTTAGTGTAAGAGCCTAAGCTGTTATGAAAATAAATAATTTTTATTTTTATTATTTTTATGTCCAACAGTGGTCGGCTATTGATTAATGAGAGAAGAGAGAATTTTATTGTAACTTCTGTACAATGGAATTCCGCAAAGTAACGCCTGCTTGTATAAATCATTTTAAGTCGAAGGAATCTTTAAGTTGCAATGTTAGAAGGATATTGCATATCTAGACATTAATATAATGAGTTTTATTTGAATAAAAATCCCATTTATTTTTTATTTAAATGTCAGATAATAATGAAACTGATTATGATTTTTATGGACACACAAATTGGGAGTTGTGTTTATTGTATTATTTTATTTAGAGGCCCGCGGGAGATTCCTTTTTAGTTTTGAGGTTGTAGAAAATATAAACATATGGGATAATGACTGGCCGTTGGCGCAGTGGGTAGTGACCCTGCCTTCCACGGGTCGCGGGTTCGATTCCCGCCGAGGGCCAACATTCTGTATAAATGAATTTGTTGGTCTTTGAGCCTGGGTGTATATTTGTATTTAAGTATGTATTTACAAAATATATAAGTATATATTCACCAGTTGTCTGTCACCCATAACACAAGTATTAAGTTACTTACTTTGGGGACGGACGACCGTGTGTGTAAGTGTCCAAAAAAAAAAAAATTAAAAAAAAATTACACATACGGTCGTCTGTGTCCGAGCTAAGTAACATAATACTTGTGTTATAACAGACAAGTGGTAAATATGTATTATAGATACATATATAAAAAATATATATATATATACATAAAATATATATATATCTGCGTTTGATCAAATCTAATAAATCATTCTATTTAAAACCTACTAATCCTTCAGAAGTTTCTAAAATCATTGATAGTTTAAAAAATACAGAAGCATGTGGGATTGACGGTATAACATCTAAAATATTTAAGATTCTTAACAATAAAATTGACAGTCCATTATCTTACATAATTAATCTAAGCTTCAAAACTGGCATTTTCCCACAAACATTAAAAACTGCAATAATTACACCAATACATAAAAAGGGTGCAACTACTTTAATTTCAAATTACCGTCCCATCTCACTATTGACAACCACGTCAAAAATTTTTGAAAAACTTATGAAATGTAGAATTAATGCATACACTAAGGATATTCTATCAAATAATCAATATGGCTTTAAAGAAAGATACGGCACTGGCGATGCAATAGCTGAATTAACAAAACAAGTGATTCTTAACCATGAAATGAATAATAAAACTATTGCTATTTTTATTGATTTAGCAAAAGCGTTCGATACGATTTCTCACAAACTACTCCTGAAAAAGTTAGAAATGTACGGTATTACTGGGAATGCTTTGAATTGGTTTATGACTTACCTAGAAGATCGAAAACATATAGTTCGTATTGGCAATCACGTAAGCACAGAAAATGATGAGGAAATCAAATTCGGTGTTCCTCAGGGAAGCGTATTAGGGCCGATTTTGTTTAACATTTACCTCAACGATTTTTTTAACATTTTAGGTGATAATAGGTCAATATGTTTTGCAGACGACACAGTGATTTTATTCGCTGACACCACTTGGGACGGTGTTATAAAAAAAGCTGAACACGGCTTACGTATTGCCAATGATTGGTATAACAATAATTTACTTACTCTAAATGAAGATAAAACTCTTTATATGTCTTTTGCACCTACAGCGGCTGGTCTTCCAAAAGACAATCCTAATATTCGAATTCACTCGTGCGTTAATGAATCGGATTGTAGTAACTGTACAACTCTAGCTTACACAGACAGTACCACGTATCTTGGCGTCATTGTAGACCAACATCTTAGATGGGATAAGCATGTGAATTCTCTTTCTAAAAAAATTCGAAGTCTCAGTTATATTTATAACGATTTACGTAATATTATCAATCAAAAACTAATGTTTCAAGTGTATAATGCATTAACCCAATCTCTACTGCTATATGGTATTATTGCATGGGGCGCTTGCGGCTCTACATTGCTAGACAAATTAGAAATAGCTCAGAAGCTTAACTTAAAAATCATTATTAAAAAACCAAGGAGGTTCCCAACTGAGGAACTTTTTAAAATATGCAATGTACTTTCACCAAGAAGATTGTTCGTGTTGCAATTAGCCATGTTTATGTCTAAAAATATTGAAGAATTTCCCCTTCAACACATAAATACGACAAGAGCCGTGCGTTTAGTGAAATTCCAAAAATACCTAGTCCCTTCTAGGGCATCTTTGTTTACCAGCAGACACTTTACACGAATGGCGCCGCGCCTGTATAATATACTGCCTGTTCAGATATCACATTTTATAGACCGCACTCAATATCCTATTCAAAAAAAAATACTCAAAACACACATGCAAAAATTTCTTCTGGAATGCAGCTCTAGTGATTTTAACTCTCTATATGCCAAATTATGTTACATAACAATTTAAATATTAAAAATGCACACTACAACCTAACTTAATATAGATTTATCATGTATAGACACACACACACACACACGCACGCACACACACACATACACACACACACACGCACACACACACTAAAATTATATTAATGGTGGTGGGTTTTATTACTATTTTTTTTCTTGAGTATATAGAAAGATTTATATATATTTTTTAATTTTTTAAATTCATATTCCTTACTTTTTTTTTATATTTGTTCAAATTAGTCGTCACCTGGCATTAAGCAAAATAGAAATATTGTTGACTCTTGCTAGCCCTAGCACAGGCCTAGGTCTATTTGGGCTGCATATTGCTATACACAAACAACCAAATGAAGCTAGTCTGGTGCTTAGTTCTCTAGTTTAAGTGTAAAATGTACTTACATATTTGTTCAAATAAAAAATAAATAAAAATAAAAAAATAAAATAAATACCTATATATATATATATATACCCAGACTCAAACAATCAACAAAATTGTTTTTAGAAAATATTTTCCCTCGGCAGGAATCGAACCCACGACCCTCGGATCTGATAATAGGGAAATACCAATTCAAATTTAGGCAATTTAAAGATAAAAATATATGTAATATGTAAAATGTGCCTTGTAAAACATACATTTAGAGAAAACAACATAAAAATGTAACCGAGTCATTGTATTTGACATATGAAATTGTATTTTATTTGACACAAACGATCGTAGATTGTCGTAGTGAGTGTGTGTAGTGCTTTTGTGGTGGCTATGAATTATTTAAAAATCACATCAATTCGTTACTCCGTTCTTGTATTAAAAGAAGACAAACATTTTCGTATGAATTAATAGTTTTTACCCGCGACTTCGTTCGCGTTATTTGTTGTCGCGTCATAGGTTGATAATAGAAGGCGTTTTATGGTGTCATCCTATTCCTGTAGAATTAACAGGGTTTCTATAGCCTATATGTTATTACGGTGTATAAGTTAGATAATAACTGTGCCAAATTTCGATATTGGTTCAGCAAATTCGCCGTGAAAGAATAACAAACATACATCTATACTGACATATATTCGCATTATTATATTAGTAGGATAGGATTATTCAGACATAAATATTGGCGCCAAAGGTCAAGCAAGTATACGTCGAAACTAATTTCTTTAAAAGAAATAGGTAGACACATATATGTCTAGTCATTTAGCCGTGTAACCGTGTTCGACCTTCATCCGCACAATGGAGCTAGCTAGCATGCATAGTATGTTTAAGGATGAGGACATATGATCACAAAATGCATAAACACAGACTATACATAACGCCGAGCGATTATGTCATCTATCAGTAATTACTCTAAAGCGAATTACAAATCGATCTTATCTTATAAGTTTAGACAATTTTAATAAGCGCAACTTATACACTCATTTCGTATTTAAACAGTCTTGTCTTGACACATCCAACTTAACATTCGCATTTCTTTTGCATACACCCTTCTTTCAATCGTCTTTTTCATTGTCCGACATTTTAATCTATACAACACGACACGTCTTATGACCAATTTTTATTCGTTAAATTTGTTCTTAACGTATTAATTTATATATCAAGACACACTATACGCGAGATATATAAGACACGGTATCCGGCTGTATAGAATAGCACCACCCTCATTTATTACCGAGGTGTCGTAAAAGCGATTAAGGTAAATCGACCCGCCTTGTGGTATCCGGCTGAATAGAATAGTACCACCCTCATTTATTACTGAGGTGTCGTAAAATACGACAGAGCTAAGTTTACGTCAGGCAGGCGGCCGGTCGTAAAAACGCAACCAAATCATGTGACAGCATGTTTATAGCATGATGTGCCGCTTAGAGTGTTAGAGTGTTAGTAGCTTACCCCACTTAGAGTGGGATAAGGACAGGAAGGTGATGTAAAGACACACTATCTTGATGTTCTTTCCACGCTGTTTGTTGAAGGGCTATAGGCAATATGCATTGCATCAATCCTCCAATAGAAGTTTTGTAGTTTTGAGATTTTAAGTCTTTAGAACGAAGAGCAAGGTATTCACAATGGCTTAGGACACAAATGTTTAAAGTATGACATCATTAAATCATACAGGCGTCCCGTTCCAAAGCTGCCTCATACGATTATTAGACGCTCACGTGTCTAAATCGTATCATCGTTTGGAGTCTCGTTCTAAAAGAGACTTGTAAGGTTGAAGCTCGCGCATCTTTATCGTGTTCTACCTTGTCTTGGTTAGACAGGTTCGACCTTGTTGGGTCGTTATTAACCCAGCTAGAATCGTTAGTTACTGTGGTGTTTTAAAAATAATAATGGTTTTTAAACGTTGGAGGCCACTTATCATTAATGCTTATCAGCCCTAATCGTCAATGCTGCTATTAACAAAGCTAAACAGTCGTAATTATGATTGCGTAGAGATTGCAAAGATCAATATTATTTGTAGTATATCGGGCACCAGAGCATCATAAGTTCAAGCAAGAAAGTCTCGGTAAAGGAGCATACCTCCTAATTACCAGCTCTTTACTTAACCTCCTCATTACAGCTATACCTTACTTTACTAGCATTTAATTGGAACAAAACCTGATGACTTCTCATCAGGCAATGGTGCGGCTTAAACTGGAATTTACATGTATGTACTTTTTAACGTTTGTGCTATATACTATAATTAATGCTTATGATATGTGAAGAATTAGTTCTCAGTTTAGAGATAGATAGATAGATAGATAAGGATGTAAAGTTATCTATTCTATTCTAACCTTAGAGGTAGAGGAAGACTGATGACGGAAGAATATTAAACACTTAAGCCACGCGCATGTGAAATGAAAAAGTGTAGCCGCATCCTACGATTTGACTTCATAAGGAATATCACTGACGAGTCAAGTCTATATATATTTATATAAAAAAACGTACATTAGAAGAATATTTTAATTTACAATATTTAGAGAAGAGCGGAATCCTTTTCAAACTAAAAAGACAAACCTTTAATCTTCATAAATTACTTCAAGTTCCATCTTAAAGCCGATTTCACACAGGTACCATTGTCATATTCAACATTTTATAAGGTAAGATATAGGGTAATTAATGTTAAGATTCCGGCTATACTCACGTCTTATTTTATCGGATGAGCCCGACTAGTTTCAAGCCCATACGGGGCTCTTATTCATGAGCTCTTTACGCGGCATTATCGCGCTAGTAGTTAGTAGTTCCCGCCGCGATAACGCCGCGTAAAGAGCCTCGTATGGGCTTGAAACTAGTCGGGCTCATCCGATAAAATAAGACGTGAGTATAGCCGGAATCTTAACATTAATTATGATACCACTCACGATAGTTTAAATTCAAAGATATAGGGTAATAGAATTTTTGGACCTTAAATAAAATTTTGATAAGTACGCATGTGCCTTTTTCAAGCCTACGTCACGTCAAAATTCTCGGTAAAATTGCTGATACGTCCTACAAAACCTACGGGCCAAGTTCTATATTACTATACGGTGACTCTGTACGCTGTCTATTTTTCGGTATCTTTGTACTTTGTATTTACCGCAAAATGTTGAGCTTACACGGCTATCCTTATTTTGATTATAAACTAATTTACCCGCGACTTCGGTCACGTCAACTCAAAAGTAAAAAGCCCTCTATTATGTACAACTCTTATCCTGTTGAAGAAAAAAACGACTTATTTTTCTACGGGAAGCCCTAAGCTACTAAATAGGTAATTGAAAAATTTAAGCAATTATACCAAATCACATCAATATTGACCTAGCCAATTAGCTTTGAAATCTTGCCACAGGCAGCAAACTTTCACACTTATATTATTAATAATATGCAGATATAAGTGAAATTTGACTACAGTTTATTAGGACGATCAAAAATCCTAATGCATAATAATGCGAATGATATAATAACAAACCTGTCATGGAAAAAAGAAATATTAATTGTAATAGTGTTAATAAACGTTATTGTGAAACTTTGAAACTATTAAGCATAGCCTATTTAGCAAAATTATAAAGTAGATCGCACATAAGAGTATACAATACAACATACAATAGATAACTAAGGTTAGTATATTATCACCGTAGAGTTAATTAAAGGGAGAACAGTATGGAATTAGCCTTACTCTACACGCGCAACGCTGCGCACACTGCGTGGGGATCAAGGTCATTGGAAATAACGCACACAACTCGATGTGCTAGCGTTATAGGCTAAGAGACAATCTATATAATTTGTATAACATCGTTTGTCGTCCAAAGGATTCTTATTTAGATATTCTTCATTTATAAAGGCGATCGTTATAATGATTCATCGATATCGATCAATGATATGTTATCCATGCATATATTATAATCAAATAGATCTTGGTAATTTCGTTAGCAGTCAGCAATAAAGTTACGCACAATAAATACGTACTTATGAAATTAAATTAAATTTGATACTATCGAATTGTTCAAATTTATTCAAAACTGATCCTTCTCATAATGTAAAGGAATAAAATTGTTAGTGCGAGTGTGTGTATATGTTTTTACCGCTTTATTAATCCAATGGCATATTACATTATAGGCATATTAACAAAACATTAATTATTTAGTTATTTAATAAAACTATTTCTTGTTACTTTCAGGTTGATAGATCCTACATTAGCTGTGATGGCCTAGCGGTGCGACCGTGTGAATCTCTAGAGACGATCATGGGTTCAAACCCGGGCAGACACCAATGAGTTTTTCTATTAAAACTTACTTTAATAATATAGATAAAAATAGATAATTGCAACTTATCACACGCTTTTCGGTGAAGGAAAACATCGTGAGGAAACCTGCATATCTCTAGAGAATTCTAGAGGTATGTGTAACCTACCAATCCGCATTGGAGCAGCGTGGTAGGTCTTAGCTCCAAATGGAGAGAAGGCTCTCCAAAAATGGAGAGAAAAGGCCTATTCTCAGCAGTGGGATAGTAACTTAGGCCGTTACTTACTTACTTACTATATGATAATGTTTAATTTGTACTGTTGAATTTCATCTAACAATGAAGCACCATAGTTAAGCGCTGTATTTATTAAGTACACAGATATAGTAACCGTCTCTTATACCATGCATCTAAACTCGCCTACCAACTATTGGCACTACGTAATTCGTCGGTTGGACATCCGGTCGCACCTAGGTCTCGAATACGATTATAAATTGCCGAAATCAACTGAAAAGCCTCAAGGTTGTAACGCATGTGCAGTATTAATATAATCACAAATAGATTTAAACGTTTTCGTACATTGATCTTGTTAACAGTTAACAGTGTTCCCATTACTGATTGGAAGCTTATTCGAAACCCCCTATCGCAAATCGCAGAGGAGTCTATCTTCTGACAATGCTTCAGTAAGAGTGCGAAACATTTGTTGAGATTGTGGTGGTGAATGTGTGCTGTGCTTGTGTATTGTTGTGTTATTGGTGGCGAGTAGTGCATGAGTTTTTACAAATTCTGCATGTATCAGGGTGTCAGGACAAAAATACACTCTACATTGGGTGTTATTATTTTGTTTTATCGCGGATTATAGCGAAATAATATTTACATTACATTTGTATTATGTACCTCTGCAAAGTAAATCCTAATTGTATAATATATATATATATATATATATATATATATATATATATATATATATATATATATATATATATATATATATATATATCTCTACTTGATCAAATAAAAAATCAGATCCGCAGAAGGATCAAAGGATCAAAATTACCGATATAGCTCAGCGTGTCATGAAGCTGAAGTTGCAATGTATAGGGCACATAATATGACGAAACTTTTGATGATAGACTGACGATATCTACACTAATAAACATAGTTTTGGTACCTACGAGATGATCAGACTCCAAAAAGGTTGCGTTAACCCACCGGATCAAATCACAGAATCATCTGTCAAGGAATTGAAGAGACCTTTAGCAGTCGACGTCCGTCAGTAGAAACATGTAAAAGGAAATTTCTATAAGTAGCATTTTTATCAACTCTTTAATTATATCAACTCTAATTAGTATATCTCTGACGTTATAGCAGTATTATAGAACGCTGTTGCCTATTACGATATCTATATGTTTGCATTATAAGTACCATGTAATACTCGAACAAAAGTAGGCGCCAGTGACTAGCCAACGGTTCAACAGTGTCTATAACGCATATGAGAACTTTAATTTTTTTTGTGAGTGCTAATTGTGATGAAAAAATATACCAATTAGGCCCTATTTATCAAGATTGAGCTAACAAGACGTCTAATTGCATCTTATCTTGATAATGTATCTCGAAGAGGATACATTAATAGTGGATTCAAATGGAATAGTGCATTTGTCTGTCTCAAGGCTCAATATTGGGTCCTTTTCTATTTTTAGTATATATAAATAAAAAATATATATGATATTCAAAAGCTTATTGTAGTATCAAGTCGTTACGTAATTATTTTCTTTTTTATCTTCTTCTTCTTCTTCTTTCTCAACCGGTGGACGTCCACTGCTGAACATAGGTCTCCTTAAGGGATCGCCACAATCCACGATTTTGTGCCGCTTGGATCCAGCGGCTCCCCGCGACCTTTTTGAGGTCGTCAGTCCACCTCGTTGGGGGTCTACCAACGCTGCGCTTTCCAGTGTGAGGTCGCCATTCTAGCACCTTAGGACCCCAACGCCCATCGGTCCTACGTACTACGTGCCCCGCCCATTGCCACTTCAGATTCGCGATACGGTGAGCTATGTCGGTGACTCTGGTTCGTCTACGGATCTCCTCATTTCTGATTTGATCACGTAGAGATACTCCGAGCATTGCCCGTTCCATCGCCCGCTGAGTGACTCTGAGCTTTCTTATGAGGCCCATTTCTTTTTTATATATGAATTTAAGTATATACAAAATCTGTATAAAGTTAATGTATTAATTTTCAAAATAACCATCAAGAAATTAATACTCGCATATTCAGTGTAAGAATAACATTGTAAAACATTCATAAATTCAGTAGTTGTAGGAAAAGTAGGAGAGCGAAGTTGTAGCTTATATTTTGGTGATGCGCGGCGAGAATAAAGGAAAAATATAGTTTTATAAAATGTGCTTTCCAATAAAAGTTTAAATAAACAAACATTCGAATTCTAATATTGAGTTCGATAATACTCAGTTACATTTTTTTCATCATTGTATTTACCGAATGCTCATTATCCAAACCGTATTTTCATAAGGAATGTGTAAATAGGCCCTTAGCGCCGTATAATAATGAGATAGGCACGAAGTAAATCAACAGTGATATTAAATAAACATTCGGAACCACATGAAAAAGAGTATAATAGTATACAATTTTTATAATAATGTGATGTGATGGCTGAAAAAAACTATTTGCTAGTTAATGGGAACTTTACAATAACGGACAAAAACGTGAGTAAACATGTAGAGATTTCCTTCAGAAGCTTAGAGTGTTCTTCGCCTCTTCATATCTGTGGTAGGATAAATTTTAAATAAAATATAAGTCCCATATTTTGACTGGCCCGTTGGCGCAATGGGTAGTGACCCTGTCTTCAGCCTCGCGGGTCGCGGGTTCTATTCCCGCCGAGGGCCAACATTTACTCTAAATGAATTTGTTGGTCTTCGAGTCTGGGTGTATATTTGTATTTAAGTATGTATTTAAAAATTATATAAGTATATATTCACCAGTTGTCACCCATAACACAAGTATTAAGTTACTTACTTTGGGGACGGACGACCGTGTGTGTAAGTGTCCCATATATTTATTTATTTATTTTGTATTAAATAAAAGCGTTTACATCCTCGTTTTATGATTAAAATAAAGCATGTTTCAGCAACAGTTTCAGCGAACAAAAGATGACTTTAATTGCTATAAATATTTTTAGTGGTAGGCGTTACTTAACAGAATTTAATTTTGTGTACCAATTTTAGTTGATCTTACTAATATTATAAATGCGAAAGTTTGTAAATATGGATGGATGTTTGTTACTCTTTCTCAGCGAATCCGCTTAACCAATATCGATGAAATTTGACACAAATATTTCTTATACACCTGGGTAACATAGGCTATAGAAATCCTGTTAATTATACAGGAATAGGATGACACTAAATAACGCCATCTATTATGAACCTATCACGCGACAAAAGTCAACGCAAACGAAGTTGCGGGTAAAAGCTAGTCAGTGCATAGGAATAAACAGGTGCTATATACAAAGTGCAGTGTAAATCTCTCTGAGTCAAATCACGTTTCGCTTCGTCGCCATAGCTTCCAAGTCAAAATAGGCTATTTTAAGATTTTAGGCTAATGCTAAGAGCATTCTCAATGGAATATTACATATAAATTTTCCATTCTTTGAACAATGAGTCATAATGCTATTTATAAAGTAATTTGTTGCCGTAGATTTTTCACATTTATATATAGAATAGATATAAAATAAACGAGTTCTTTAGAGCCTGTTTTAATTAAATGATTTTTTTTTTTTGTAAGATAAGCTCCAATAAATTTGGGTGTATGTTTCTTTGAGACACGTGGATGATAAGTGTACTAACGACGTTTATTCTTTTATATAGCTAAATGCATGATTTGGCTTTTGGTATACAATCTATATTATTTAATAATTTTGCATGTATATTAATTATATATTATTAAATAATCATTATTCTCCTGCCATTATCCCACACTAAGTTGGGTCAGCACAACATGTTTTGGCTAGTTATTTTACGACCTGCCTTACGTCAACTTACATTAGTCGCTTTTTAGGTACTATATCTAGGTAAGAAATGAGGGTGGTCTATTCTACTCGACCGGATACCATACGGCGGATCGACTTACTTTAGTCGCCTATTATGACACCTCGGTAAGAAATGAGGGTGGTTTATTCTACTCAGCCGGATACTACACGGCGGGTCAACTAACCTTAGTCGCCTTTTACGACACCTCAGTAGAAAATGAGCGATTTGGAGCAATATTGATAAAGTTTAGTAGAATATGATTTTTGGTTGATTTTTCCAAACCGTTCTCCAGTCGCCCTGCTGGCTTCTCCTCCGTAAAATAGCTCTCTCTAAGCTGCATATAAATCCTCATACATCTGTTTAATTACAGTTACATCTTCCTGCCCTTATCCCACTATAAGTAGGGGCGGGACAACATGTTAATAACATGCTGTCACATGATTTGGCTGCGTTTTTACGACCGGCTGACTGCCTTACGTCAACTTACATGAGTCGCTTTTTACTATACCTCGGTAGGAAATGAGGGTGATCTATTCTCCTAAGCCGGATACCACACGGTGGGTCAACTTACCTTAGTCGCCTTTTACGACACCTCGGTAAGAAATGAGGGTGGTACTATTCTGTTCAGCCGGATACCACACAGCGTGGCAGAGCTAGAAATATTTGTATACCTAACAAATATAATATCTAAACTAATTTGTTCCCAATGCAATAAAAGATGTCTGACGCTATTTATACGCTATGTGTATAAAACGTTGCATATGTATACGCATAGCGTATAACGTTTTATACGCTATACGTACTCTACGGGCATAATACGCATAACGTATATCTGTCTTATTAATAGTCTTATTACAGTAAGAGATAAAAAAAAAATTCAAAAAACATAAGACGTACGTTCGCATACTCTACCATCCTTAGGCGAACGATGCGCGGGAGGATTTACGGCACCTACGCATAAATTTTTGCACGATACACATTCTATCGTGGTCCAGCATCGTCGCAATAAATCCATTATTATTGTACTGAAAAGCATGTCATAGTATGGGCGTGACAACTCGAAACGTTCGATTTATGTCTGCTATAAATCGATTATCTTCATCGAGCAATTTAAATATATGTAGCATTTTAAATATGTGAAGGAATTTAAATGTGTAGCAATTTAAATATATGTTTATGTTTTGTATACAAACCGTCGTGTGGTATCCGGTTTAGTAGAATAGTACACCTTCTTTTCTTACCGAGGTATCGTAAAAGGCGACTAGGGTAAATTGACCCGCCGTGTGGTATTTGGCTAAGGAGAAAAGACGGGTGGTCGTGATTTCTTGACGAGGTATCGTAAAAGGTAACTAGAGTAATTTGACCCGCCGTATGGTATTTGGCTATGGAGAAAAGACCACCCTGATTTCTTGACGAGGTGTCGTAAAAGGCGACTAAGATAAGTTGACCCGCCGTGTGGTGTCCGGCTGTTTAGATTAGGCCCTCATTTGTCAACTAAGTGTCGTAAAAAGCGTCTAAGTTGAAGTAAAACGACAAAACGTGCAAAAACATGTTTAAAACATGAAATATATAAAACTGCTCGGTTAAATTTAACCAATAAAAAAAATTATACAAAAAATTAAAATAACTTTTTCGGCAGCACACACAGCAAAATAACTTTTTCGGAAACAATGTTATGTAGAACCTGTACATAATCAATAAAAACCTTGATATATTGCATTAAATACTGTCATTCTTAACTTCTTTTGAGCTCACTACGGCTTTATTTCTACTGGACTGGACGTAAGGTGGCGCATTGCCTTGCTATGTCGTGACTATCTCTCGGATGCATCACAACCGGATCGAGGTAAAAATGCGACTTTTTTTAGGTACAAATACAGGTGGTATGACAAATACTAATTTTGTAACGTGACGTGTGTTAGATATATTAAAAAAAAGTAAGTAGCGGCCTGTTACTATCCCGCTGCTGAGAAAAGGCCTTTTCTCTCCTTTTTTAGAGAGGTTTGGAGCTAAGGCCTACCACGCTGCTCCAGTGCGGATTTGTAGGTTACACATATCTCCAGAATTCTCTAGAGATATGCAGGTTTGCTCACGATGTTTTCGGAGTGATAAATTGCAATTTACAACTAGACACATAAGTTTTAACAAAAAAACTCATTGGTGTCTGCCCGGGTTTGAACCCTTGACCTCCTCGAAAGAGTCGTACGATGTTACCGCTGGGCTACCACAGCTTGTTAGACATATTGCTTCTACTTATACACTTTAATTTTTAATTAATTTCTTCATACACATATTCTTTAAAGAAAAAACCACCCTCATTTCTTACCGAGGTGTCGTAAAAGGCGACTAAGGTAAATTGACCGTATGGTATCCAGCTGAGTGGAATAGGTATCTTGTAGAAACCTGCATACCTCTAAATAATCTAGAATATAACATATACTTGAATTTTTGGGTTGGAGTATATTCTTGTATTGCAAATAAAGAATTAGTGTAATTACCAAATGCGCATACGCAGCCAATAACCTAAAAGCTATTTTAAACTACTAACTAACTTTTAAACTATTGTTATTTGGCTCCTTTTTCGCACAAAGAATCAGCTTAGCGATTCAACGCGGAAACGCTGCCAGCATTCTTGGGACCATTCCACGTGTACACGATTAGTATAGTCCTAGCGTGTAAGTAATTTAAGATAGATATAACTTGAACATTTTTGTTGTAAATAAAATAATAATAAAAATATATCGTTCATAAGTCTCGTTTACAGTACTTTTTGGGTAAATATAAAAAAGTACGTATTTAAAGTTTTCCATTCGCTCAGGTAGTATTTTTTTCACGTTTAGATAATCGCTTTGAAACGTGCGGCGGCCAGTTTAAAGAATCACTTTAAAGGTGCCGCGCGTAGGCGTATATGTGCCTATTGAATTTACACGACTATACTTAAGGATATTCAGCTATACGATACAAAAAAAATTGCTGAAATTCTCTATGCTAATGAAAAAACTATATTGACTTTTGCTTTACGGTATAACGTAAATATTTAAAAAATACAAACTGTTTACTTATTGTATTCACATTTATTTTAAACTAGTATTATAATGTCCCGCGATTTAACCCGCGTATTTTTTTTACACATTATTACATTTTTATAACGAAAAAAAACCCTATTTTTATTGAAATGTATTAATATAACGCTCAGTAAAGATGCAGCTTTCCAATGGTGAAAGAATTTTTGAAATCGTTCCAGTAGTTTTTGTGTGAAAACATTACAAACATACGTACAAATTTTACCTCTTTATAATATTAGTATAGATATTTTAAGGTTTATGGCGGCTGTACACTCTCTGCGAGACACTCCGAGACATGGGGAGCATGAGTGTACAGGGTATCTCTCAATTGCCTCGGGGTGTGTCGCTCGCGCTTGGTCGGGACAGACGGCCATGTGTGTAATTGTCTCATATATTTATTACTAGCAATCGCAGCGGCTTGGCTCGTGTGGAAATATTAAAACAGTAAAATAGAATTTTGATAACCATAAAAATGGTTAAAGTGAGTTAACCTTAAAAGCTAAACATATGCTGTCACGGACTTTTATTTAGGATTTTTAGATGGGAACAATTCTGTATAATTTGTAACAATATTGTTACCTATATGATTTTTGTAAAACCTTCACCGTTTACTTAGCGCGCAAGGAAAGCTTTAAATTTTGCCGTTTTCGTAATATTTTTTATTTCTGCTCCTCGCTTATTCATCTTGGTGTGATGTTATATAGTCTATAGCCATCCTCGATAAACGGACTACCTTACACTCAAAGAATTTTTCAAATCGTTCTACTAGTTCTTGAGATTAGCGCGTTCAAACTAACCAACTCTTCAGCTTATATACTCCTATTCGTATATTAATTATTATATACTACTCTAATTAGTTAAAAATAGCCATAACATATCTGTGTACAAAATATCATCAAAATCTATTCAGCCGTTATCGATTGACTAAAAAATCCTAACGGCAACTTTCACATTTCCAACATTAGTAAAAGCATTTATATCAGTTGAATTTTAGAATTTTGAGCCTGTGATAAATTTATACTACATAGCAGTACTATAAAAAAGCGGTTAATAAATGCGAAAAAATAAAAATTAATAGCTTACATAAAAAATTTGAAAACAATTTTCATACATCTAACACTTAGATAGTTCTAGAGCTTCTGAATTGACAATAAAACACTTTTGCAACATTAACAGACACGCAGACCGTCAAATCCTGTTACAATAATGATATTTTTATACCTGTTAATGTTTTCTAACGATCTCTTAAAGTGTTCACCGTGCTTTTACTCTCAGACCATAAATTAATATGCATCAAAACGTTAGACTGTCGGCTTATAAAAAAACATTCATTTTGAGCAACTTAATGGCTTTCATAATTATAGACTTTAGTTCGTTACTGTAAAGGAATCTATACTAATACGCCATGTGGTATCCGGCTGAATAGAATAGTACCACCCTCTTTTCTTAGCAAGGTGTCGTAAAAGGCGACTAAGGTAAGTTGACTCACCGTGTGGTATCCGGTTAAGTAGAATAGACCACCCTCTTTCTTGTCGAGGTGTCGTAAAATACGACTAAGATAAGTTGACGTGAGGCAGGCGGCCGGTCGTAACATACGTAGCCCAAACGCCGCGCACACCAACACTCCAACAGCAACACAAACACAACCACACAAGCACTACACACACTCACTACCACAACCTCTACGAACGTTTCGCCCTGAAACTGAAGCATCATCAGGATGATAGGCTACACGAACAAAATCGTAAAAATTGTTTGTGCAAGATTTGGCTAGTATCGTTATAGAGTTGACTAGATCAATTTATAGACGTTAATTTACCTCAGTCGCCGTTTGCGACATCTCGGTAAGAAAGAGGGTGGCCTATTCTACTCAGCCTCAGAAAAAAAGAAGTAAGTAGCGGCCTGTTACTATCCCACTGCTGGGAATAGGCCTCTTCTCTCCGTTTTTGGAGAGAAGGATCGGAGCTAAGACCTACTACGCTGCTCCAGTGCGGATTGTTAGGTTACACACATCACCAGAATTCTCTAGAGATATGCAGGTTTCCTCACGATGTTTTCCTTCCCCGAAAAGCGTGTGATAAATTGCAATAAATAAAATAGTTTAATAGTTTTTAGTTGATAGTTTAAACAGAAAAACTCATTGGTGTCTGCCCGGGTTCGAACTTGTAACCTCCTCGAAAGAGTCGCACGCTGTTACCACTGGGCCACCACAGCTTCCAGCCGGATACCACAATACAATTAATTACAGATATTTTAATTGTTACACTCGGTTTGAATTCGCGAAGTCTCGGATTTAATTATAAAACTATGAGACTGTTACAGTAGCCAGCGATATTAATTAAAAAATAATTAGATCTAATATAATTTATACTGTATTACACGTAGGTCATCATATGCAACATGTTGTTCTAACATTGAAGTGGGTGCGCCATAACACTTGAAAGAACACTTGAAATAAAGAGCATAATCATATGAGATAGGAATATAATTTACTATAGAGTGGATAGCGAATATTTTTCCACCTACAGTTATATGCATGTGTTAGGAACGAACAAATTAGGACAATTATCATATTCATTTAGGCATGGCAAGTGCCTAGATTTTTTTGTCAAAAAATATTCAGTACAATGTTCTATGGAAAGATTTTGTATTATTGACGAAAAGAGTATGTATATTATGGATGTGAAAAAAATAATCGATCTTTATAGAAGTTACAATAGGATATGAAAAAATATATTAATCTATTTTTATAGAAGTTGTAATAAAATTATTTTGCTTGCCAGGTTTCTTAAGAGAATACATGTAATGCTAAGTGCATTAAGATTTTGTTCATGGAGCCTATCCTCCTGATGATGCTTCGGTTTCGGGGGGCAACGATCGTAGAGACTGTTCGGTGAGATTGATTGCTTGGTGAGAAATGAAGGTAGTCTATTCTACTCAGCCGGATACCACACGGCGGGTCAGCTTGCCATAATCACTGTTTACAAAACCTCGGTAAGAAATGAGGGTGTTCTATTCTACTCCGCCGGATACCACACAGAGGGTCAGCTTACCCTAATCACCATTTACGAAACCACGGTGAAAAATGAGGGTGGTCTATTCTACTCAGTCGGATACTACACGGCGGTTCAGCTTACCTTAGTCCCCTTTTACGAAACTTTGGTAAGAAAACGCACTAACCCCAGAAGCTACTACACTGATTTGAAAAATTCTTTAGTATAAGATAGTCCATTTATCGAAAAAGGCTATAGACTATAAAACATCACGCTAAAATGAATAGGAGAGGAGCAGCAATAATTTATATGGCAAAACGTTTACTGTTTCAGTTAGTACTATATACGAGATATATAAAATACGAATAGCCGTTTAAAAAGTGGCAAAATACTGTACATGGAAAATCCATCTACGCTATAACAAATTGCAACTGATTTAAAAGATTGGTGGCCTGCCAAACCAAGGCTAATGCGCATTCTAGACAGGTCAGGAAATTGTTGCCAAAAATTTTTTTCATGGGAAATTACGTAACATTCCGTAATCCAGCTGCTTATTGTAGGTCAATGTACATAAACATTATTTTACAACAAAATTATTATCTATCTATTTCACATATCTACACTCACAAGCTTTTGAAATTTTAAAGTATTAATAACAAGTTTCAAACATATCAAATCTGTAAATGATATAATTTTAGAATATAAACCAATATATAATATTAGAAGATAACTAGGTACAGGTTATTTTAATTGATAATTTGTCTTTTATTTAAGAATGTCTTAGTATAATTGAGTAAAAGCCAAAATACAAAAGCAAATATATTTCACATTGGTTTTTACACTGCGTCGTATCACAAATGTAATATGCAAAAACATGTACCGAATTGTACCATAAAAAATAGACGGGCGAGAAAAGAAAAATAGTTTTCGTAAAAACTTATAAAGGTGCAATTATTGTAAAAATTCACAATAATTTTATAAATACGTACGTCCGTCGGTTCAAAAATGCAAAATTCTAAATATGCTTTATTCAAGTAAATTTGAAAAAAAGTGTCGTCAACTCTATATTGTTGGTTCGAAAAGCTGTTCCTACTAAGAAGAGCTAGAAACTCGCTGGTTGCTCTTTTAAATGAGGTGTCGTAAAAGGCAACTAAGGTAAGTTGATGCCGTGTGGTATCCGGATGAATAGAGCACCCTCATTTCTTATTGAGGTGTAGTAAAAGGCGACTAAGTTAAGTTGACGTCAGACAGGCGGACGGCCGTAAACTAGCCAAATCAAGAAACATGTTTAGAACATGTTGTTACTCCTACTTAGAGAGTTAGATAAGGGCAGGAGAATGACGGTGATGACGATGATACCTAGTTACATTTAGTCATTACTATGTACAGGGTCGAAGAGTCCACACATTCTTATCATTTATATAATCATCTACAGTACAGTTTATAGTATAGGAGACTTCCTATATCAGCTTGAGTATTTCTGTCTGTCTGTTAATGTTATCCGCTGAAGCAACATTGAAGTAATTTTGTTAAAACTTATATATCGGGCTAAAATATAGGATGAAAATTTCTAGACTTTTCTTTCGGGTCACGTTAAGTCGCGAACGAAATTAGATAAAAAAGTCGTTTGCCCAACATACATATATTTCTACAACATGGCCGTATAACATTTTACTCAGTTTAGACTATCTACAGAAAAGTTTCAATTAAGTGTAAGAAATATGCTTATACGTAAAGCAAGATTATTTTGAATAATAAAAATGCTTGGATTTAAAAATCTTTTCAGAATCAAACAAGACTGCGGTTAAGTAAAGTAAATTGAAAATATTTATTAAATTGACCACCGAGTTACTTGCTGGTTCTTCTCGGTAAGAGCAACATGCCGAACCAGTTGTAGCTTCGTTAAATCTTATTGATCCTTGATGATTCAAAATTGCTTGTAAAGGTTTACAGGAATAAAGATTTTAATGTGATTTAAGTAGTAAGTACACAAAAACATAGGTCTTTGAATATTAAAGGGAAAACACTGGTTTTTTAACGAAGTGCAATCTTAATATATGCTCACTAACATTTAAACTACTATTTACAGTTTTAGATATAAATTAAAATAGAATATATTCTAATATAATCGTACCTGGCGGTTTCTTACTTAATCCTTTTATAATTGTTTGGGATGTTTAAGTGCAATTTCGAGCTTATAAAGCGTTAGTCGGCTTCGTTACTTTGAAATCACTTGACTTAACGTAAAAATTAAAATTAGTTAAAAAGTTGAGAACTGTACAATTAATGTTATGTATACATAAGTTACAGAAGATATTATAGAATTATTTTGCTATAATCCACGTTTGTTAAGAAAATCTATATAGTGCTAAGTGTAGAAAGTAGAAACCGTTCACATACCTTATACATACAGAACGACACCACACATTCACTACAATAATGTCTACGTTTCGCCTCGTAATAGCATGCAGCATAACGACTAATGAAAGTTAGCTACGGAATCCCGTAAAGTAACGCTGCTGTAAATTATCTACACATTTTTTTTATTATAAACAAAGTCCACAAAAGCTGTCTGTCTATACGTGATTTTCTCGAAATCTACTGAATGGATTTTCATACGGTTTTGAGTAAAAGATCGCGAAATACTTGAATAGGGATTAAGTAAATAACTACATCGCATCAAACCCCCGCGGGGTTGGTTTTTACGCGGGAAAATTTTGTGGCATAATGACTTCTACGCGCGAAAACAGCGTGTATAGTAAGACTTAAATCAAACTAGATATATTGAACACTAGCTTTTACCCGCAACTGCATTCGCGTGGAATGTAGTCCTGAAATATACCAGTATTTCATTTTTGAATTGAATCAAAGAATATGATATGAATCTGATATGGAGATATTTCCAACATTGCAAATATCTCCATATCAGATAATAGAAGAAGATTTTAATGTCATCCTATTCCTGTAGAATTAATAGGATTTCTAAACCCTATATTTTATCCCGGAGTGTAAGGAATAAATATGCCAAATTTCACCGATATTGGTTTAGTAGATTAGCCGTGAAAGAGTAACAAACATACATCCATACCCACAAACTTGCGCATTTATAATAATAGCTTTTAGCCGAAACTTCGCTCGCGTGAACTGTTGTCGCTTGAGGTTGATAATAGATGGCGCTTTTCAATGTCATCTTATTCCTGTAGAATTAACAGGATTTCTATAGCCTATATGTCACCCGGTGTATAAGGAATAACTGTGCCAAATTTCATCGATATTAGTTCAGTAGATTCGCCGTGAAAGAGTAACAAACATACATCCATATTCACAAATTTTCTCATTTATAATATTAGTAGGATAGATAGGAACTGCATTCGTAAAAACAAATCATCTGTCAACTAAAAGAATCATTGGTTCCATCATCTTCCTGCCCTTATCCCACTCTGAGTGGGATCGGCATAACATGTTACAAACATGTTGGTCACATGATTTGGCTACGTATTTTACGACCGGCCGCCTGCCTGACGTCAACTTATCTTAGTCGTATTTTACGACACCTCGATAAGAAAGACGGTGGTCTATTCTACTTAACCGAATACCACACGGTGAGTCGACTTACCTTAGTCGCCTTTTACCACACCTCGGTATGAAAAGAGGGTGGTACTATTCTATTCAGCCGAATACCACACGGCGGTAAAATAATCATTGGTTCCATTATTAAAAAAATAATATCCGGGTAATTCTCCATGAATCATGTGATACCGTTTCTAAATATCATAGATTATGATTGACTTAAACGTACACGGCCATTATATTTAGGCACCCAATGGTTAAACTGTGATTGCGTGTAACACCTGTCAAAAGTTAATAGGTTCAAACTTCGTTCCACTATTACTTTTGTATAAACATAAATATTAAGTATTAAATTAAAGAAGTGATCTTTTAATATCATAAATAAAAATATAAATGCAAAATTGATGCTAAAAATATATATGTTGAGTTTGTTATTGGCCTTCCCGTTGTCACTAAAAACAATCTGATCTTCGAATCTGAGTGTATTTATATATCGCAAGCTTAGTATTTAACAACGCTGTGTGGTATCCGGTTTAGTAGAAAAGACCACCCTCTTTCTTACCGAGGTGTCGTAAAATACGACTAAGGTAAGTTGACGTCAGCCATGCGGCCGGTCGTAAAAACGCAGCCAAATGTGACAGCATGTTTATAAAATGTTGTGCCGACCCCACTTAGAGTGGGATAAGGGCAGGAAGATGATGAAGCTTAGTATTCAACTGATCTATTTCAAAATATTTGTTTTGTGGCAAATTGCAATAAAGCGTAGCACCTACAAAACTCGTAAATGACGAAGAAGTCCAAAGTGTTGGACTTCTTGGGCTAAGAGCAAAAAAGCACTAGTTTTTTTATAGTTCATAACATGATGTCATAGATAGCATTGAAATAAGGATAACAATGTATTAAGCATGATTTTGAATTAGGTCACTTTAGTGTTGTTGGTGATCAGCTCAAATCCTTCTCTTTATATGGACAAGCTGCGTGAAATTAGTGTCACAATTTTTCCCGAATTGAAATTTTAAACATAAAAGTTGTTATTATGAGTTAAACCATAAGAAATAGAGACATGCTGTCGCGGACTTTATTGTAGTAATTTTATTTATCTACAATTCTCCAGTACATTACTTTAGTGTATCTCTGTTGGTTTACCCGGCGCACGCATTTTTTTTAACTGCGCGGCCTTTTCACGATAATTTACATAAAACCGTAATACACTATTAATTTTAACCTTCCAGATTACCTTTTTAATTGCAGTACCCTTTAATAAAAACCGTACAAAAATCGGTTCTGTAGATTTTGAGAAAATGGATCACAAACAGACTGACAGCTTTTTGGGATTTCGTTTTATAATAAGTATAGATAAAAAGTCTTTGACTAAAGTTTGTTTGTACACCCAATAGATTCAATTTCAACAACTCTTGTAAACAATTCCAAAAACCAAATTTGGGTGAATAAAAATAAGCTCAAAGTAAAATTCGTATAAGGCGTCTGTCGATTTCGACGCTTTCGTTTTTCTTGCTCTTATTGTAGAAATTGTAAAACAACCAACACGGGTATTTCCAAAAGTTGAACGCCACAAAAAATGATAGTTACAAACATGAGGTCATTGTACTTGGTATAGTCACCTCAAGCTTCGTTCTGTACATTTCTATACATTAACTTCAAAAATAACCATAATGACCTAGTAGTAAAAACGTATTGACGTATGTAGTGGGGGCAAGAACTATTGCGATCGTGTTTTTTTACTAGTTAAGTTCTAGAGCCAGTAAAGTGAGACTTATAGTAAACTAGATATGCTTGTGGCGTCGCCCGTTTACAAATCAGTGTTTGACAAAATTTTACACAAAAAACAGCATTAAATACTGTATTTCATAGTTAGACTATTAATAGACAATTTTGAACAAAGAAATTGTTATGAATGTAAAAATGAGGCTGAAAAATACATAATAATAGTTAGTTTAATAATAATATCATCATCGTTTCTCTGCACTTATCCCACTCTAAGTAGGGTCGGCACAACATTTTATAAACATGCTGTAACATGATTTGACTACGCATTTTACCAACCTCCTGTCTGACATACAGTTACCATAGTCGTATTTTACGATACCTCGGTAAGAAAGAGGATGGTCTATTCTACTTAACCAGATACCACACGGTGGGTCATCTTACCTTAGTCGCCTTTTACGACACTTTGGTAAGAAATGAGGGTGGTCTACTCAGCCGGATACCATCAGTAAAAGTAGTTATTGTGACTTAACCATAAGAAATAGAGACATGGTATCGCGGTCTTTTTTATATGTATTTTAAGATCTTACCTAATAAGTACATTATTAATTACCTAATAGGTGCATTTACGCGGCGCACTCGAGTAAAGCTCCCTGGCGAGTTTTTTACAACCCCGCGACCTCTTCAAAACAATTTCCATAAAACAGTAATTAACTTAAACCTTTCAATTGCACCTATTATAATAATTGCACCTGTAAGTAAAATACGTATAAAATCCGTCCATTTTGAGAAAATTGATCACATACAGACAGCTTTTACGGACTTTATAATAAGTATAAATACGTTGATATTACTTGTTTGGCTTATTTATGATACACGTGTCTGTCTAATTATATATTTAAATAATATACTAATTTATAGAAGTAGGCGTTACTTTGTGGAATCGATAATACAAAAGGAATTATAAAATTATTTTGACATTTCAGAGCACTTTACAACAACTTTTAAAGGAACTTGAGATCATTAAACATAACAATAGCATCCTCATTGACGATCAGATAAATGTTTATAGTTTAAATTGTACACGTGTTTGGAGAAAACACAAATGGTGGGGGTTGAACTAACTATGCTATAACTATATAACTATGCTTGGCTGGGTTATGGGAGTTATGAGGTTATGGGGTTTGTGGGAGTCTATCTCTTGATGATGTTTCGGTTGTCGGGCGAAAACATTGTTGACTTTGTGATAGTGAATGTGTGTAGTGCTTGTGTAGTGTGGTGGAGGTTTGTATTGCATGTGTTTTTGGAAACCCTGCATGTATCAGGTATGAAAATGGATAGTACACTCTAGATTTAGCATTATATATATTTTTTATTTAATTTATCGCGGGTTATAGCAAACAATTATATTATTACTTTTGTAATATTACACTAGTTTATAGAAGTAGGCGAAGTAAATGCAAAATGCCATAATGCCAAAATGCAATGCCATAGTACAAAAGTAATGCTAATTTTTTTTGCTGTAATCTGCGTTTGTGAAGAAAATCTATAAAATGCTAAGTGTAGAAAGCCCAATCCGTTTTCATACCTTATACATGCAGGATTAGTATCCACATATACCATAAAGCAACAACACCACGCCACTCTCAAGATTAATTTGGCGAAACAATAATTGAGATTGTCGTAGTGAATGTGTGCTGTGCTTGTCTAGTGTATTGGTGCTTTTATACCTGAACATCACAGAATATTTAAAAATCGAAACCTTAAAAGGTACCTTGTTACGTCTATACGCATGACAGATTATACAAATCCTAAAAAATAATATAAATATGAATAAAGCACATGTGTTTTTAAAAACACAGATGCCTGCTTGTTGTCAGAATCATCTAAGAATTCATCATCATTCATCATCCAGAATTATTCCTACATTAAAATAACGGCTTGCTACTATTCCACTGCTGGGCATAGGCCTCTTCTCTCCGTTTTTGGAGAGAAGGATTGGATCCTTTCCTTTCCGTAAGTATTTCAAATTAGAAGCTCTTACCGTTAAATCCTTAAGCGATTAAAAAAAAACTATATTAATACTTAAAATTTGATCTTAAAGTTCATAGGGCTCTACAAATGTTCTAGAAATAAAAACAATTCTAGGTGTATTTTAATGTACGATTAATATCAATTAATTTAAAAAAGTATTGTCTTGTTAGTGTGCTCACATTTTTAAATGAGATTTAAGGTTTTACAATGATGAATCAAGGATCTAGAAATGTACAATAGTTTGCGAATAGAGAAACTGTTTTTTCAAAAGATGTAGAATTTAATAAGCCAAAACCACCTTCACCTATTCTTATATGACATGACTAGCTACGTAGAAGAATAAATAATTTTGAATCTGAATCTTAAAAACATTTCCTTTTTGCCACCTGAGAAGAAAAATTTCAATCCCATGTCTGCTCTACTCTATCCGCGATGATCGTCAATCGTGTGATCATCTATAATCCGCAAGATAATAGTGCAAGTGCTCATACGATCATCCTTATTATCATACGATACATATAAACACCCAGCGATTCCCTCTGATGCGTGTCTGAAATCGACAATTTCCGAGTTGTAAGCGATCATACATGATTGCCGAGTACAGTCGAATATCTATCTATCCAATTGCGGGGATGCCCGTCATTGCAGGATGGGTGGTCAGCTCCTATTCTGGAATATTCGACCCATTTCACCAGGTTTTGACACGGATTTCACTGGTGTCCCGACAGTGTCACCTGCTTCAACCTACTTTTGCTTTTACAAAAGTGATAGTATCCCTGAAGGGGATTTTTGTTAGGTCCAGAACTTTAATTTCATCCTTACTTAGTATCTCCCATCTTACCAGCGAGTACATAGGGCACTCAGCTATAAGATGAAGACTTGTTTCTTCCTCTCCACACTCTGGGCACGCTGCATCTTCTTTTATTCTCATTATTGACAGGTGTCTGTTTAACAGGCAATGCCCAGTAGTAATACCTGTTACAATTGCCACATTCTCCCTGCTGTGAGACATTAGCTGTTTTGTTTTCTTTGTGTCAAAAGATTTGAGGAACTCTTTTGATTGCCTAAACGTTGTGTTCCTCCATCTTCCATCCACAGTCGAGTATGTCCTCTACACAATCATGGTCGCGCTTAATCGTTTGTAATCTGAAATATTCCCCTCTTATCACCACTTCATCTTTGCCTAAAATTAAAACACATCTATGACTCTTTCACTTCAACTGATCTAATTATGATGTGATGATAAGTGATTGCTTCATTATGATGTGATTGCTTTTACTTTACAAGCATTGCATTTTTATCATTTGCCCTATTTTTTTCCGGCCCTAATATAGCAAGGTTCCAAACTTATCAGCTGTTGCATCGGCTTCGTCCTCGTTAAAATCGGTGTATTTCATTGAAATTTTTAACACAAACGTAGTTATTGTAAGTTAACCATCAGAGATAGGACATGCTCGCGGGGACTTTTTTGTCGTATTTTTGTAGATCTACAACTCTTTTGTATATCATATAAATGTATATCTACTGGTTAATGCGGTGAACGCGGATATACACGACCTCTTTAAGACAATTTACGAGTACATGAAACGATTATGAACTATTGACTTAAACCTTTCGGAAGAAATACACTATATTGTAGAAAAAAACCGTACTAAAATACGTTTAATAGATTTTGAGAAAATCGATACATACAAACAGAGAGCTTTTGGGGTCTTTGCTCTGTAATAATGTTCAAGATTTTAGTTTTCAAAAAGTTATTCATGCATTATATTTATAAGTACGAGAATGGATAATCAATTGTCCATCCTGCATTCGAGTTTTACTGATATAAAACTCAGAATAAACTAGACAAACTCAACTTCGGTAAAAAGTTTGACGTTTCTGACATAAACAACGCGTCCCTTCGTCTATTCTCTCAAAGTGTTTGAGCTTTTTAGTCACAATAAGAAAGGACGAACCTTTATTAGACATCAACGAGCTCTCGCCCTTACATACAATCGTAATTCTTAAATTCGACTTTTATTTTATGTTAGACATACTTTGCATTTGTAATACGTATATTCCACTTAGCTTGACGAACCTAAAATATTGGTACACAAATAATGTCCTACATGTCTCTGTCGTATTAAAATCACAAACTCAGTGTCGTGCGGTATCCGGCTGAGTAGTATATACCACCTTCATTTCTTTCCGAGGTGTCGTAAGAGGCGACTAAAGTAAGTTGACCCGCCATGTGTAATCCGGCTGTGTAGAATAGACCACCCTCATTTCTTTCCGGGGTCGTAAAAAGCTACTAAAGTACGTTAACCCGCCGTGTGGTATCCGGCTGAGTAGAATAGACCACCCTCATTTCTTTCCCAGGTGTCATAAAAGGCGACTAAAGTAAGTTGACCCGCCATGTGTAATCCGGCTGAGTAGAATAGACGACCCTCATTTCTTTCCGGGGTCGTATAAAGCTACTAAAGTAAGTTGACCCGCCGTGTGGTATCTGGCTGAGTAGAATAGACCACCCTAATTACTTTCCAAAGTGTCATAAAAAGCGACTCAAGTAAGTGATCCGCCATGTGTAATCCGGCTGAGTAGAATAGATCACCCTCATTTCTTTCCGGGGACGTATAAAGCTACTAAAGTAAGTTGACCCGCCGTGTGGTATTTGGCTGAGTAGAATAGACCACCCTCATTTCTTTCTAAGGTATCGTAAAAAGCGACTCTAGTAAGTGACCCGCCATGTGTAATCCGGCTGAGTAGAATAGATCACCCTCATTTCTTTCCGAGGTCGTAAAAAGCTACTAAAGTAAGTTGACCCGCCATGTGGTATCCGGCTGAGTAGAATAGACCACCCTCATTTCTTTCCAAGGTGTCGTAAAATGCGACTCAAGTAAGTTGACCCGCCGTGTAGAATAGACTACCTTCATTTCTTACCGAGGTGTCGAGTAAAGTAAAGTTAGTTGACGTCAGGCAGGCGCAGGGTCGTAAAATACCTCACCAAATCATCTAACATGTTCATAGCATGTTGTGTCGACCCCACTTAGAGTGGGATTAGGGCAGAAAAATTATGATTAAAAGTACAAACACAGGCAGATAGACTCACTCTTGGTTTATGACATAGGTATTCTCGCCACACTATGAATGGTGAATGAATGAAGGAAATTCATTCATACGAGTATGTAAGAAGGTTATCATGTAAACCAAATTTATGCCGAATGCATAATGACAAATTTGCATGCGATCGATCGTATGAAATGGTACTTAAAATTTATGCAGTTAAGGACGAAAATTATGCTTGATACAATTAATAGAATTAGGCGTTACTTTGCGGAGATCCATAATACAAAAGTAATAATAAAATTATTTTGCTATAATCCGCGATGAAGTAAAATAGAAAATATATATTATGCTAAATGTAGAGTGGACAATCGGTTATCATATCTGATACATGCAGGATTCGTAAAAACACATGCACAAACCTCCACCACCGCCACTACAAATTCAAATTCAAATTCAAATTCAAATAATGCTTTATTCAAAATTCACTTTCGAATCGTCAAATTACAATGAAGCTGAAGCTACCACTGGTTCGGAAAGGTGCTCTTACCGAGAAGAACCAGCAAGAAACTCGGAAACCTACAATACACAAGCACTACATACGTTCACTATCACAAACTCAACAATCGTTTCGCCCCGCAACCGATCATCATCAGGAGATAGACTCCACGACCAAAATCGCAAAGCTTTGCGATTTCGGTCGTAAAGTATATATTTTCTATTTTACTTCATCGCGGATTATAGCAAAACAATTTTATTATTACTTTTTTGTCTTGATACAATTGTTACATAGCAACCTATAAGAAGTGATTTAACGATATTAATTAATCATGCTTTTATGATACTATCTGTGCCTGTGGTTTCGCCCGCGTGAAATTCAGTGTGCCACAGTTTTTAAATCTATAAATCTCTTCATTTTATTCTGGGTTAAAAATATAAATTAAACCAAAATGAAATAATTTAAAAAATAAAAAGAGAATAGAAACGAAAATAACGTGATATATTAAATTGAAAATCGAACATATAAGTATTTATTGTAAGTTAACCATAAGAGATAGAGACATGCTGTCTCTGATTTTTTTGTAGTAGTATTTATTAGTTGTAGTAAATCTATGTTTTATACTAAGTATAGATTAAGTACATATTATATTACAATTCTTGATTACGGTGGTATCCGGCTGAGTAGAATAGATCACCCTCATTTCTTACCGAGGTGTCGTAAAAGGCGATTAAGCTAAGATAACGTCAGGCAGCACTATCTGATTCATATAACACAATTAATACATATTGTGCCGACCCCACTTGATGATAAATGATGATTACAACTCTCGATTAATATTATTAAACCTTTGCGAACCCCAACCCCCTTTTTGTAGTGTTTAAAATGATATTATATATTAATCTATAAAAACCAGAAGGTCGTATTCCTTTACATACTGACGTCTATAGAGCTCTACAAACTTGTGGTATTTATCCGCAAAAGTCTTATTATAATCAGCTAAGCCATTACCAAGATACCACAGATAAAAACAGATAAGACACATTTTATGAATAAATGTAGCCAAATTCAATAACACAAAGTAAATAATTCATATTATTATAATTAAATGACTCATATTTATTTTTGTAAGTCTATTTTGTATTTGTTATGTCATACTCGTATATTAATGAATACAATAATAGGGGTTTTAATTTAGTAATATTTTTTTGCAATATATGGGATATTTACACACGCGGTCGTCCGTCTCCGAGGTAACTTTTTTTTACTTAATTATTTAATTAAAACTTAATACTTATGTTATAGATGACAGAATACTGTAAAATATATACATAAATCTTTTTAAATAAATAATTAAATCCAAACTGTAATATTTTGTGTTGGCAGCACTTATAAAAAGAAAGAGAGAACTGGGCTAGAAAGATGGCGGTTGGCGCGAGAGGTCATTTTATAAAAATAAGAGTCGGGAGGTCGGTTGTTTATAGAAAATGTTAGCCGTCGGCGGGAATCGAACCGGCGACACACAAAGCTGATGGCAAGGTCACTGCCGCCTGCGACAACTGATCAATCAAAAATTTATTCGTTTAATTTATTATTAGGTTTATAGAATTTCAAGTAAAGCTATGGTACCACAATACACATTTCTTTTGATATATCGAAATCTACAATGCAATTACTTCAAATAAATAAGCTGATAAGTTATGAAGAAATTCCCATATTTATTTATTCAGCAATTCATTAAAAACTTTTTAATAAGTTTAATTTTAGATAACAATGTATGAAAAATCAATCAAATTAAAGTGTTTCATAAATCAACATGCATTGCCCTATTCCTTAAGTGCTAAGGTTTGACGTATTTTCAGAAGGTAAATATCGCCTTCCCCAAAGGTCCAGTGAAAGTTAAGTTAAAAATACAAATTCCAAATTCAAGTAACAAACTTTAAATAAGTTAGTCATATTACTAATTGATACACGTAATTAAAATGACTTGACCTCTAAACGTGTTGCAGACGGAACACTAGACGATTATTAATTAATTAAAATTCATACATAAGAACTACTAAAGGAAAAACATTTGAAACGGGTTTTAAAAATACATGCCTCGTCAATTCGATATTTCGATTGCATATTAGAGATTTTGCAAAACTTTTGGCATATATTGTGAAAGAAACTCGTTTATCCGTGAATGTAGATATCTTTTGTAGAGGTCTACAGTCAGTTTTACCTAATGGACGTGAGATGCTGTGAATATATCTTTAAGGGATTTCCGAGCTGCGCGGTCTTTGCTGCTTGAATACAGCGTATGCGCGTTCTAGGACTTGCTTTAAATAATCTGTCCACTTTAAATGAGTCTCTCCCACACACACACAAACACACACACACACACACACTCGTACACTCTCGCATATTAATTTAATATTTAATTATAGTTTCTTTGATTTTTTATTTAGTCTATACTAATATTATAAAGAGGAAAAATTTGTCTGTTTGTAATGTTTTCACACAAAAACTACTAGACTGATTTCAAAAATTCTTTCACCATTGGAAAGCTGCATCTTTACTGAGCAAAATAGGTTATATTATGGTACATTAAAAAGGTGTAAAAAATTAGTCATAAAAATAGACTAATTTAATTTAAAATTAGTCATAATATATATCATAAAAGTAGACTTTCCACTGCCATGATTGGTACGTACGTGGATGAAACCGCGGAATATTACTAGTAGTTAATATTTTTTTGGTTTTGCCTGGAACTTTGTAATTAAATATCAGAGGCGTTGGGTCTGGGTATAAGATTCTATAATAAAATTCCACAATCAATTTTAGCTTTGCCATTACATCAGTTTAAAAACACTGTTAAAAAGGAGGCTGATCCAGAAAGCCTACTATACTGTTACGGATTACTTGGAATATAAGAAATTGTGGATATAGGTCGCTTAGATCCTGTACAAGACAGTAATGACTAAATGTAACTAGTCATAAGAATTATATTTTTAAAAGAGCAACCGCAGAGTTTCTTGCTGGCTCTTCTCGGTAGGAACGGCTTTCCGAACCAGCAGTAGAGTTGACGATTCAAAAGCACTTGTTTACAAGTTTATTTAAATAAAGAATATTTTGAATTTGAATTTGAGTTAATATCCGCAACACTGTTTTATCTTTTGCATAATCATCGCTACCATTGTATAAGTTCAATATGTAAATTTTCCATGAATAAATATATTTTTTTTATTTCATCTATTTTCCATATATATTTTCTCATGAATGAATCGCCGTGTGGTAACTGTGTTTACGACACCTCAGTAAAAAAGAGGGTGGACTATTCTACTCAACCGGATTTACCACACGGCTTGTCGACTTATCTTAGTCGCATTTTACGGCAACTTGGTAAGAAATGAGGGTTGTCTATTCTACTCAGCCGGATACCACACGGTGCGAATGCACGGTGCAAACGGAATTTTTTTAAAACTATAAATAGAATAAAATTAAATCTATGCAAAATATACACATTAGCTATATACACATCAAGGTCTAGCCTTGTTCACAAATACCCAAAATCCGAATAAAAAAATATTTATGCGAATGTTAAGTAGGTTTATTTTTAAATTATCTGAGATAAGTGATTTGCTTTTTTATAATTATAAATTATGTGCCTTGTGGCTCTATCGTGAGAAAACTTGCATATTTCTGGAGAATTCCTGCAATATGGAACCTAGCAATCCTTAGAGGTCGGCACAAAATGTTTAATACATGTTGTGAAATGATTTGGCTAGTTATTTTACGACTAGCTGCCTGTCTGTCAACTTACTTTAAACGCCTTTCACAGCACCACGGTAAGAAATGAGGGTGGTCTATTCTACTTAGCTGGATACCACACCTCACGACGGGTCATTAACTTTTTTACAATTATACTTTAGTCGCCTTTTACGACACCTCGGTAAGAAATGACGGTGTTCTATTCGACTCAGCCGGATACCACACGGCGGGTCCACTTACTTTACTCGCCCTTTACGACACCTCGGTAAGAAATGAAAGTCGTTTATTCTATTCAGCAGGATACTACAAGACGGTCACTTTAAGACTTAGCGTTGCGATATACCGTATATGTCTTATATACATGCTTATACAAAAGTAATGAGAATATTATTTTGCTATAATCCGCGATAAAAGAAAATATATGTAATGCTAAATGTAGAGTGTACTATTTGTTCTCATACCTGATACATGCAGAATTTGTAAGAACTCATGCACTACCCGACACCGATGGCACAACAATACACAAGCACTGCACACATTCAGCACCACAATCTCAACGATTGTCCGTGGAGTCTATCTCCTGACGATGCTTCGGTTACGGGGCGAAACAATTATAGAGATTGTGGTGGTGAATATGTGCAGTGCTTGTGTATTGTTGTGCCATCGGTGTCGGGTAGTGCATGAGTTCTTACAAATTCTGCATGTATCAGGTATGAGAACGAATAGTACACTCTACATTTAGCATTACATATATTTTCTTTTATCGCGGATTATAGCAAAATAATATTCTCATTACTTTTGTATTATGGACCTCCGCAAAGTAACGCCTAATTCTATAAATTATACATGCTTATTTTACGTATCGTAGACTATCTTACAAAATTTGTTTAAGATAAATTTGTACTATAAAAATATTGTAATTTTTGTGTATATCTATAAAATAAAGACCATCAAATACAGTCGCAACATCCTATACATCGTTACAATCAGGTAAATCGTTTATCATGTTTTTTATCAATGCGCTAATTGTCTAGATATAATGCATCGCTCAAGGGCAAAATATGCGTCCGGACGTAAAACGTTCGCGACTAGCATACATGTGTATACATGTGTACAACCTAGGTATCTATTGTATATACTGCGAGTGTGTGCCTAGTGTGCATGAGTGCGTAGCCGTCTCCGCCGTTGATTTTTCGACTGCAGTTGCTATGCCCGAAATATAAGCGGATGGATTTTGCGCCAATGCTACGCACACGTTTACGAATAGATCGCAGCTTGAACGTGAAAAATTTGAATTACGTACGTAAGAAGCGTCTGGTATATCTAGACCTGTGGTGCTAGCAATTTAGGTCTTATTTAACCTGCTATAAGGATCAAAGCTTGGTCAGTTTAAGTTGGAAAATGTTACTCATACACACGTATGGAACGTATTATTAATTGCCGACTGTTTGGGCCTAAGTATAGTAATAAAAATAGTTATTACCTATTTTTTTATCCGCCGTATTGTACACGGCTGAGTAGAATAGACCGCCCTTCTTACCGACGTATCGTAAAAGGCGGCAAAAGAAAGTTTAGAAGAATAGACCGCCCTAATTTCTTACGGCACCCTTAGGTCATAAAATACCTAGCCAAATCATGTGACAAATTGTTGTGCCAATTCGTTTGATAATAGATGGTGCTTTTCAATTTCATCCATCATCATTCCTGTATTATTAGCAGGATTTCTATAGCCTATATGTTACCCCGGTGTATAAGGAATAATTGTGCCAAATTTCATCGATATTGGTTTAGCAGATTTGCCGTGAAAGAGTAACAAACATACTCACCATACTCTCAAGCTTTCGCATTTATACTATTAGTAGGATAGGATTTGTATTTAATGCGAATTTTAGCATGGCGGGTCTAAGTTCCAATCCTTCACTTAAAATAGGGAGAGGTCGCTAAAACTGTACCTATTGGACTAAACGGAAATTAAATACCTAACAAATTAATAAACTTCGTCGTATGACAGGATAGGCGCAAGTAAACAAAGATTGTTTAGGTACACGCAACGTCCGTACAACGTTTAATATATACAGATACAGTCATGAGTTACCATTTGCGTTTGTCAATCGAAATAAAACAAAATTTTGTACCAGAAATGCCAATTTGTATAACGCTGCAACCGCGACATCTAGTGACCGTTGTTGCGCCATAGAAATTGCGTTACACTAACGCGATCCAGTAGGTCTGCTCTAGCAGACAGCAGTAGGCTCCTGCGGTCACCGTCTCCGCGGCCCGATGCGGATGACGACGGCGACGATGAGGACGACGCGACGGGCGAAAGGGCGAAAACACCGGACACGACACCACCGATTTTGACACCACCCGAACGAGGATTACCAGAAGACGACTTTGAGGTCTGGGAGCTCAAACAAGACATCCATTAGGTCGCCTAGGTGACCTGGGCTTACGGCCCAAATACCAACACCTTTAGGTCACCTAGGTGACCTCGGCCCATGGTCGGAACACATACCGGGCTTAAGTGCCCGCGAGGAGGTGCCTGGGTAGAGAGGACTTCCTCGAGACCCGCACCCCGTTTACCCCCACCCGGGGAGTAAACGAGAAGACCCTGCTGCTGATCCAGTAGGTTAAAAAACTAAGCACACAGAACACATTTCACCCTTCCAACATCGTAATGACTTATCATAGTCATACCATCATTCCTTGACTATGCGTCGCCCTAACCCGTGGGTCGTCCTCACAGGAGTCACCCTTAGGACGACGTTCTCCAACGCTAGTAGAGCTTCTGCGCTCTATTCTCTGCATTTCACAACTCAACGATGCTTCTGCACTCGCCCGTCCCAGCCAGTAACGCTGTAAAAGCCGTTAGTACTAACAGCATATAGTCAATTCGAAAAAAATATTCATAGCACAAAAAAAACGGTATCTAAATTACGAAAAATCATGTCTATCAGTAAACAAACATTGAATGGAGAGATAGCGCCTAACCTTGTACAACTGAATAAAGTTGAAGCCTAGAAAAATTAGACACTACGAGGTCATTGCGGGTCATTGAAATTATAAACCATGAAGTAACAGACTTTGTATAGGTCAATGGTCTTATCATAAAAACATCTTGTATTTATTAGATACTTATAGCTATACAGCGTCGCATGCACGAGTTTCATCAGTGCATCCGATGACGAAGACCAGAGCGCCATTTAACACTTTCAAGACGAGCGACCAAGTTGACGTCAGGCAGGCGGCCGGTCGTAAATACCTAGCCAAATCATGTCACAACATGTTTATAGCATGTTGTGCCGACCCCACTTAGAGTGAGATAAGGACAGGAGACAGGCTGTTATTTACTTCATTTACTGTGGTATATTACGAGTTAATTTCAGTTAATCAATACGTTCTCATCAAACGCAAATTAACAGTATATAAGAAAGCTTTAAGCAACAAAAGTAATAATAAAATTATTTTGGTATAATCCCCGATGAAGTAAAATAGAAATATAAAATAATGCTAAATGTAGAGTGGACAATTCCTTTTTTTCAAATCAAATCCAAATAATCTTTATTCAAATAAGCTGTTTTAAGCACTTTTGAATAGTCAAAAATCAATATATTAATGCCATACCAGATACATGCCGTATTCGTAAAAACACATACACAAACCTCCACCACCGCCACCACAATACATAAGCACTACATACGTTCACTATCACAAACTCGACAATCGTTTCGTCCCGCAACCGATACATAAGGCGATAGACTCCACTGAATCCGGAATCTGTCGAATCCTGCATGTAGCAGGTATGAAAATGGATTGTCCACTCTACATTTAGCATTATACATATTTTCTATTTTACTTCATCGCGGATTATAAGTAATTTTATTATTACTTTTGTATTCTTTATTTGTATAGATCTCCGCAAAATAACGCATAATTCTATAAATTATTTAGCCTTAACAATCGCAAAACACAAAAAAATGCCTTTTTATCGTTATCTAACAAATATTATTCGCAAATTCGTTGCACTGTTGTTACGTGCGCCACAGTGGTGTACGTTATCATATCACGTAATATCCGTGAAAAGTTAATGCCTACACTATCACTCATAAAATGTCTTGTTATCTACGCCGACCTTCCACAAGTAGCGAGGCGATGTCCGTGCAGACCCCAATCGACTTAAAAGCGTCAATGTATACAACTGTTTTCAACTTTAATACAGTTAGCATGATAAAGAACTAAAATATGTTAGCCTGTTTACACAAATGCGGACCGGTAATTCTGCAAATGTTAATATAAATAATTTATGTATGTGTATTAAATAATTTTGATTTCCTATCTAACAAATAAAGGTGGAGCATAATTAAATCCAATTGTTTGGACTATCTCAAAGTAATATAATGAGTGTAGCCTGTTTTGTGAACATTTTAAGGAGTATCATCTTAAATAAAACTTAAGTATATTAATTGTTTATATATTTAATCATTATCATTATCTTTAATTTAATCTTTAGATAATTTAATATTTATTATTTAAATAAAAAAAGATTTTTAAATTTATACCTGTCCTATTCAACAATATTTTACTTTATTCATAAATATGGAAGGCTTTAATAAAGTATGTAAGTTATGGTCTATAGAGCGATCTATTGACGAATTGTCGATAAATACGAAGGGTAAGTAGCGTAATATAATGCTAATATCAATGATTAGTAATGGAATTTAATGGAATTAGAGTAATGGAATTAATGCAGTAGAACAGGAACTAACAAATCAGTTAATAATAAATTATCAACTTTTCCCGCTTTTAGTGAAGGGCTGGCTTTAACGTAAATGGATAGAATTATCGTACTGTCATTTTATTGGCAGGGTTTTAGTGTAAGGATATAATCTGAATGCGACATATTTAAGGCTTTTCAGGCCTTAGTAATCCTTATGGCTTATATGCGTAGGCTTGGGTGTTTACGATTTTATTAATATTCAGCTTTTTGTCGCATATGGTGCGAAAATTCCGTGAAGATACGTATGTGCGTCTTTGGACGTACATGCGTTGACGAAGAACAAGAAAAAGAACTTTAAAACATTTGACAATATTTTACATAATGAAACTACTACGAAGGCATATATTTAATATATTGTATAATAATTTTTTTAAATTGATATTAAGAGATAAAATGAGATGAGAATGTTAAGGTGGATGTGTGGTGTGACAAAACTGGATAAAATACGAAACGAGTATATAAGGGGAAGTCTGAAAGTTGCGCCCATAATAGGAAAGTCGAGAAGTGCAAGATTGAGATGGTATGGACATGTAATGAGGAGGGATGAAAATCATGTGACCAAACGTGTGTCAAATTTGAATGTGGATGGATATGTGCCTAGAGGGAGGCCTAAAAAGAGTTGGTTGGATTGTGTGAAGTATGATATGCATATAAAAGGAGTGGCGCCAGAGTTGACGAAAGATAGGACAGAATGGAAGAGAAAATCATGTTGTGCCGACCCCACTAAGAGTGGGATAAGGACAGGATGATATATATCAATTTTTGAAATGAATTATTTTAGCCCAAAAAAGGAGGTTACAAAAATAGGCTCTCTTATTTTATTTGTTGTAATAATTCTTTAAAAATTAAAGAAAAAATTCAATGGCAACTATCTGAAATCTAAAATCATGTCATTATAAAGGCACTAGGCCGTGTACTTGGTTACATAAATATAACATAAACATTGTATGTTATTGCTGTGATGTGCCTAGCGGTAACATCTTGCGACTCTTCCGAGGAGATCACGGGTTCAAACCGGGTAGACACTGAGTTTTTCTGTTAAAATTAATATGTCTAATTGATAATTGCAATTCAAAACATCTTGAGGAAACCTGCATATATCTAGAGAATTCCGGAGATATATATAACCTAGCAATCCTTCTCGTCAAAAATGGAATGAAGAGGCCTATTCTCAGCAGTGGCATAGCAACAGGCAGCTACTTTACTTTCTTTGTTGTGTTATTATTTATATATTATAAGTAAATTTATGAGTTATTATGTTTGTACCGTTTTAAAAAGCAACAAGTGTAAAAAGATTTGTACCATGTTTAACTTATCTTACACAAAAAAGTTTCCCGTGACTAAAAAAAATATTTAATTAGATTTCATTTAGGTAATTATTGTTTCTAAAAGACAAACGGTGTTTTACATTTGAATGGGCATCTTTTGAGTGCACCTTTAAAAAATAACGAAGATAAAGACTTGATAAGATAATGTCTATTAGCATAAATATATTTAATGAACATTATATATTTCTTAGTTATAAGTTCAAAGTGTATACTGCAATATAGTGCGAGTACAATTACGAACCTTATAGTACAAAGCAATTGCTCGAAAAAAAAGGGGGGGGGGGTCTACATGAATTGGGGGGGTCTACATGAATTGGGGGGGTCTACATGAATTGGGGGGGGTCTACATGAATTGGGGGGGGGTCTACATGAATTGGGGGGGGGTCTACATGAATTGGGGTCTTTTATTTATTTTGATACACTAGCACTAAGAAAATGAATAACTATAGCTTATCAGTGAGACAAGAAAACCAAATATATATTCCCATATACTAAATGTACTTTAAATTGACTGGCCCGTTGGAGCAGTGGGTATTGCCCGCAGCTCCGTGGGTCGCGGGTTCGATTCCCGCCGAGGGCCAACATTTTCTAGAAATGAATTTGTTGGTCTTTGAGCCTGGGTGTATATTTGTATTTAAGTATGTATTTAAAAAATATATAAGTATGTATTCACCAGTTCTCTGTCTACCATAACACAAGTATTAAGTTACTTACTTTGGGGAAGGACGACCGTGTGTGTAAGTGTCCCATATCACTACATATTATAAAACAAAGTCCATATTTCCGTATGTACGCATAAAACTTTAAAACTACGCAACCGATTTTGATGCGGTTTTTTTTAATAGATAGAGTGATTCAAAAGGAAGGTTTGTACGTATAATAACATTCAATACGAAGTAGAGAAATACTGTAATTTTTGAGGTTTCTGTAAATAATTAAATTTTTTTCGGCTTACATTGCAAACGCAGGCTAAACCCTACGAGATTTATCAAAATTATGTACTAAGTATTTGTACACTTTAAAAAGGTCTACAGAAAAGTCCGCGATGGTATATGTCTATCTCTTATGGATAACCCACAATAGCAGTTTTTTTCATTTACTTTTTACGAAAAATGATGCCTTATGTTCAAAGCAATTTTTATACAATACAGCATTAATCCTTATCCAATTGAGTACCTTAAATAAATTGTTGATTTAATATAGATCAATATTGCCGTGTACAGCATGTAATTTAAGTGAACATTTTCGGAGATATTACAGATTTAAAATCCCGCGAGGAGGCCGCGCTTCGACCTATAAGCACTTCGAATTTAGCAGCGACCGGAGGCGCAACTAAATGTCCTTCTTTCAATTTTATATTGTCTAATGATAAGAAAGCTATGAATGTTGTATGTAAAGACATTGTCTAATCAATTGTAAATTAAATAATATCACTACATAGTATAAAACAAAGTCGCATTCTCTGTCTGTCCCTATGTCCGTATATCCCTATGTATGCTTCAATCTCGTTGGTGCAGTGGGTAGTGACCCTGCCTTCGGCACCACGAGTCGCGGGTTCGATTCCCGCCGAGGGCCAACATTTTCAATAAATGAATTTGTTGGTCTTTGAGCCTGGGTGTATATTTGTATTTAAGTATGTATTTAAAAAATATATAAGTATATATATTCACCAGTTGTCTGTCTACCATAACACAAGTATTAAGTTACTTACTTTGGGGACGGACGACCGTGTGTGTAAGTGTCCCATATATTTATTTATTTATTTAATCTTTAAAACTACACAACAGATTTTGATGCGGTTTTTTTTTAATAGATAGAGTGATTCCAGAGGAAGGTTTGTACGTATAATAACATTCAATACAGAGTAGAGAAATACTGTAATTTTTGAGGTTTCTGTAAATAATTACATTTTTTTCCGCTTACATTGCAAACGCAGGCTTAACCCTACGAGATTTATCAAAATGATGTACTAAGTATTTGTACACCTTGAAAAGGTCTACAGAAAAGTCCGCGATGGTATATGACTATCTCTTATGAATAATCCACAATAGCATTTTTTGTCATTTACTTTTTACGAAAAATAATGCCTTATTTTTGAAGCAATTTTTATACACTACAGCATTAATCCTTATCCAATTAAGTACCTTAAATAAATTGTTGATTTAATATAGATCAATATCGCCGTTTACAGCATGTAATTTAAGTGAACATTTTCGGAGATATTACAGATTTAAAATGCCGTAAGGAGGCCGCGCTTCACCCTATAGCACTTCGAATCCAGCAGCTATATCGTTCTTTCCAGAGTTTGTTTAACGACAAGGAAGCTGTGAATGTTGTATATAAAGACATTCTGTAATTAATTGTAAAAATTAAATACATAGGGAAAATGTAAAAGTAAATAAGTAAAAATGTACCTCCTATATGAATTTAGATATTCCAAAGAAATCTTCTTGGTATAGGGAAAGGAAATTGTTTTTCTCCAAATTTAACGCTTGCGGGCCACGGGCAGTAATGAATAAATCAAAACTACTGGATCGGTTTTAATCATTTTTTTACACTGAATGACATAGGATATATATTTTATACCCGTGCGAAGCAGGGGCAGGCCGCTAGTATTTATATATTTTTTTATTTGTTTAATTATAACTAGCTGTGCCAGCGGATTCGCCTGCGTGGAAATCTCAAGGTTTTCTCGAATTACAATTTTAAACATAAAAGTAGTTATTGCAACTTAACCATACGAGATAGAGACGTGCTGTTGCGGACTTTACTGTAGTATTTTTGTAGATCTACAATTCTCTAGTACATTACTTTAGTGTAGCTCCCAGCAGATGCGATCTCTTTCAGCATAATTTTAATTAAAACCGTAATAAACTATTAACTAAAACCTTCCGGAAGAATTGCACTACCTAAATCCGTCCAGTAGAGAAAATCTATCACATACAGACAGACAGCTTATGGGGACTTTGTTTTTGAATTTTGAATTAGCTGTAAAGCAAGAACTAAGAAGACGAATAAGGGAATAATAAAATTGAATAAATCGCGATCGATATATTTCGTATTTAGTAGAGAAAGTGTAGCGAAAGTACTATTAATAATAATGATATCACAAGATATGCGTCGTGTGACCTCTGAAGGCTGGATGACCAACTGCATTGTGTCTCGCTCGCACAAACGCTATCTGATAGGCTATTTATTACACCTGATAACCTTGAAAACTGCGAGCGTTATCAATATTGTTATCTATTTAAAAATTGCACTCTACGGCGCACTGGTGCGTTTGTGCGTCTTTAAACAAGAGATCGCGAATTCGACGGTTTGGATATAACTTTTTTTAAAGTATTAGACAAACCTAATGTTTTGGCGTTATTCACTTAGTTAAAGTATTGGTCCGTTGGCGCAGAGGATAGAACCGCGGGTCGTGGATTCGATTCCGAAGATCAACCTTTTCTATAAATCAATTTGTTAGTCTTCGAGTGTGGGTGTACATCTGTATTAAGTTACTCTGGGAGCGGACGACCGTGTGTGTAAGTGTCCCATATATTTATTTATTTACATATATCATTATTTATTTATATTGTTGTATAAAATGGACAAACTAGAATAGGTGCAATATTGTTATAGCATAGTATAGTGTTATTGATACTTAAAAGTATATAAAGTCATTGGTCCTTTCTGTATCAAGTCCTAAATAATCTATCTAATGAACTAATTCAAAAAAATAAATTACTAAAGAAATTTAGGATGAATCATCTCATTCCATGGCTAAATTGCAATTATCTCTGGTTATTTAAAGTAAATAAAAAAATAGTAAAAATACAGCAGATTCTTAATCCTAAAATATTCTGCCAAACATACCTATAACGGTTAAATAATTAGTACCACTAATTGCTAACAAACGGATACACTAGTACTGCACAAGCTCTTTAAAGCACTTATAATAAATATTTACAATTTATGATTGTCTATTACGGAATATCGCAAAGTGATGCCACTTTTTAGAAAATACGAAAACTTTATATCTTCGACGATTTTCAATTGAAATACAATCATTATCACTACGTCGTAACAAAAAATAAATCTATTTTTAAAAAGGCTTATACGATTGTCATAACATGGCTGGTTTTTAATCTCTTTATATTCTCTCAAAATATGTAGATTTTAGGTAGATTAGATGACAATTGTATCTGACAGGTCATCAGGTCAGATAATATTCTAAAGGCGTGTACAGACATCGCGAGGCGTTGCGAATGGTTCGTCTCGCATGCCTGGAGCTGTGTAGACGTGTGTGCTCACAGAGAGTATTCGCGTCATACGACCGTTGTGATTTGCGAACGCTGCCTCAATGCGACCCGTGCGCTCCGTGTAGACGGACGTTTTGTATGCGTTGCACGCTTATAAGTCATGGAGCTCATGTATTCACATAGTATAATCGGTTCATAAAAAATTATTTTGTCCACCAACGTCTTTTCTTCTTTTATCTTTTTTAAAATATTTTATTTACTATATAGGCCGCAGCTGTAATCGGCATGGCTCACCTTGTAGGAGCTATTTTTCTACAGACGAATGTTGTTTGTGTGCTCAGCTTGAGCATGTGTCATTCGAGACGCATGTACAAATGTACTGTGCCTCCACCTGAGGCATACGTGACGAACTATTCGCGACCTCGCTACGCGATGTCTGCGCGCGGCTTAAGATTAAAAATGTAAACTCAATAAGAAACTAAGGGTTAACACTCGAATAAATTAACGTACCAGACAATCTTTGCAGAGCCTGAAATGAATTACGATCTATACCGTATTTGTTATTTTAATGTGACCGCCTCAATAAAACGATAGTGGATCTACTGTTAAGTGTGTAAATTGAAGACAATGAAGAAGAAAACACGCTTCCGAAGTAAAAAGTGAACAATAACTTAAAATAATCGAATGTATAATTTTTTTTTAACTATTTCTTTTCCACTGCTTAGTGCGATTAAAATTTTTTCGATATTTTCGATATTTATTTTATTGTATTGCAACCGGTATTTAATGAGTGCACAAAGTTTGAATTAAATATGTTCCGTCAAAATCATTTTCGTTCTTCTGCCCCTATCCAACTCTAAGTGGGGTCGGCCTAACATGTTATAAACATACTGTCACAAGATTTGGCTGCGTTTACGATCGGCCGCCTTCCTTACGTCAACTTAGGTACCTTAGTCGTATTTTACGACACCTCGGTAAAATTCTGGGGGTATGTGTAACCTACCAATCCGCATTGTAGCAGTGTGGTGGGTTTAACTCCACCTCCAAGAAAGGATAGAGGAAGCCTTTGCCGTTACTTTTACTTTGAACTAGTTATGTAAAAGAATTTAACTCTAACTAACACTATATGATTTAGTGGTTTTTGTACATTATCGAAATGAATGAACAGTGCTTACTTTAAGTTATGTGCTCAGGCAAAATAAAGACTGTTCATCTGTAAATGTAAGCCAGTCAGACACTAACCTCAAAGAAATTTAAATGCCTATATCAATATAATCATCATCATCTTCCTGCCCTTATCCCACTCTAAGTGGGGTCGGCACAAGATGTTATAAACATGCTGTCACAAGATTTGGCTGCGTTTTTTCAACCGGTCGCCTGCCTAACGTCAACTTACCTCTGTCGTATTTTACGACACCTCGATAAGAAAGAGGGTGGTCTATTCTACTAAACCGGATACCACACGACGGGTCGACTTACTTTAGTCGCCTTTTACGATACCTCGGTAAAAAATGAGGGTGGTACTATTCTATTCAGCCGGATACCACACGGCGTGGCTATATCAATATAATATTCCAATTATATTTAAAGTATTGCATTATAGTTTTACTTGATTACAATGTGAGGTAGGTCAATCATCCAAACATAATCAACTCAATATATAATAATGTCCTTATCTTCTTATATAAACACCTGTAATTAAGAAAATACTTATATAAAAATATTAATTATTCATTATTAGTATTGTCGGCGATATCAGCTAAATTTACAAGACAGTCTTCAGAATTTATTTGGGAGTGATGCAACTATCCAATGGGGATTGGTAGGTTACACATATCCCCAAAATTCTCTAGAGATATGCATGTTTCTCCACATATTGCCGTGTGTTATCCGGCTGAGTAGAATAGACTACCCTCATTATTTACCGAGGTGTCGTAAAATTTGACTAAGGTAAGTGCCGTATGGTATACGACTGAGTAGAATAGACCATCCTCATTCTTAGCGAGCTGTCGTAAAAGACGACTGAGGTAAGTTGACACGCCGTGTGGAATCCGGCTGAGTAGAATAGACCATCGTCATTCTTACCGAGGTGTCGTAAAAGTCGACTAAGATAAGTTGATGTCAAGCAGGCATCGCGTCCTGAAATACCAAGCCAAATCACATCAAAACTTGGTTAAAACTTGTCATGCCGACCCCACTTAGAGTGGGATAAGTGCAAGAGAATAAAAGTCTACGATACGTAAAAGAGGCATGTATATAAGACATCTACGGTATATCGCACGCTTAGTTTTAAAATGACCGAATTAAAAAAAGATGTTTTATGGCAATAATAATAATAAATTAATTTTTGAAATTTTGTTAAAAAAAATATAATTAAAAATTAAATTAAAAGAAAAAATTATAGAACTACCATGACTTTACGTTTGACAGCGAAAAATTGTGATTGTATTCACCGTAAATTTCAATATAATTTTAAAGCCCGAAAACAGGGACAAAACCACATTTTTTTTAAATAAAACTTATCTAGATCAATTTTTCTCCCCCAAAGCCCCCTACATGCTGAATTTCAGGAAAATCATTGGAGCCGTTTCCGAGATTCCGAAAAAAAGATATAGTAAAAACTAAAAAAAAATGATGATGTTTCTTTATCAAAAAGCGTTTGATAAATTGCAAATAATTAATTAGACTCATTGGTATGGCACCGATGGGATTCAAACCCGTGATTTTCTCAAGAGAAACGCACGGTCTTACTGCTTGGCTATCTTGAAGAAGAAGAAATTTACGGACATTTATAAATAAATACAGGTACAATAAGGCGGCCTTATCGCTAACCAGCGATTTCTTCCAGGCAACCTTAAACGTTATGAAGCTAAATAAAATAACTGGTAGGATAGTGTAGAGTATACAAAGATAGTTATAAAGTAAAAGAATATATATTTCTCTACATATAATAAACTTATATTTATTAAATATACACGAATAGATAAACAAATATATACGTAAATATTTTAGTTTAGGCAGATATTTCAAGATAATGTTTCTTCACCAATCTTTTAAAGATATTTAATGATTAAGCCTGCCCTATAGTTGGAGGCAGTGTGTTCAAGAGTTTGATAGCTGTAACAGTAAAAGTTACCATAAAAATGTGTTTAATGAGAAAGCATTGTCAGTTTTAAATATTCAGTAGTCCTCATAATGCGATCTTGTGAACCACGAAACTTAAACTTTTCCTTCAAGTAAGGAGTTTCACTATCTTGTTTTGTTTCTATTGCATACAAAAGTAATATAATAAAAACGAGGTAAAAAACAGTAAATAATACAAATCTTTAATGTCAGAGTGATGCTGGCGCCATTGTAGCTGAACAGGTCTCGACCTAGTTCGAGACGACTTTAATGTGTCATGGGGGCGCGGTGCACTGTATGAGTTCAATTTGAGAGGTTATCTTTTATAGAATTTGCTAACCTAGTTTTGTATGTATTCATACTAATATCTATACTATTATTATAAAGAGGAGAAATTTGTATGTATGTTTGTAATGTTTTCACACAAAAACTACTGGACCGATTTCAAAAATTTTTTCACCATTAGAAAACTGCATCTTAACTGAGCAACATAGGCTATATTACATTTTAAAAAATATTTATCCGTAATAAAAATGTAATAAGGTGTAAAAAATTAGTCATAAACTTCTGTCATCGCGTTTTGATTGATTGATGATTTATCAAAATTAAATCTATAGTCTGACTTAGTGACTTTCCACTGACTGCCATGAGATCTTTATTTACGCGGGTGAAATCGCGGGATATTACTAGTTATAAATATAAAAGTATGTCTGTCTGTCAGTTGCGCTTTACATATAATACGTTTTTGTTTGCAAAATTCAGTTTTATATAAATGTTTATTTAATTATTTTCGTTATAGTACGTTCAAGGTTTTGGTAAATCAGCGCCTAATTAGCACTAACAAGTATCTAACAGTGTAATCATGTCAGAATTAAAACACATTTCACCATAATACACTCGTAGATTCCAAGCAAAATTTGATCATTTTAAAATTTTAATCTTATCTATTCTAATATATAAAGCTAGAGTTTGTATGTTTGATTGTTTGAACGCTCTAATCTCAGTAAGTACTAGATCGATTTGAAAAATTCTTTGAGTGTAAGATAGTCCAAGGAAGGCTATAGGCAATATAACATCACGCTAAGATGAATAAAAGAGAAGCAACAATAAAAAATACGAAAACGGCAAAATTTAAAGCTTTCCTTGCGTGCACTAAGTAAACGTTGTAAGTTATTCAAAAATGATGTATAACAAAATTGTTCTTCTCTAAAAGTTCTAATAAAAGTCTGGAACAGCATATGTCTAGCTTTTAAGGTTAACCCACTTTAATCATTTTTATGGGTATCAAAATTCTATATTACGGTTTTAATCTTTCCACGCGGACGGAGCCGCTCGCGATTGCTAGTAAGTAGTTATGAATGTTTGTCTGTATGTCCTTTGTAGACCAAATAACGGCTGGACTAATTTTAATGAAATTTTCAGACAATCTCTAGAATGACTCAGCGGATGATCCTGTAAGGTTTTAACTTATACTTACTAACCTACTTATACTCTATTTTCTAATTTACAATATTCGTATGAATTGACAGTGATCATATAAATACTGCACTATACATACGAAATTGGTCACACATGTCCAATGTCATGTGAAAGCTCTACAAAGCAGGTCAAGCCTTGTTGTGACAGACCGTTTCAAAGCTATTACAGCTTTTTTCAAGCCCCTACAAAAAAAATGCGAGCGTCACAAAGTCTTTGTATATGTTTATCTAGTACTGACTGTGTCCGCGGCTTCGCCCGTTTGGAAAGCAGTATCACAAAGTATTTTCCGCGGAAATCAACCCCCCCCCTCGCAGGAACTCGTACGCTTAGAAATGAAGTGACCTAATTAAAAAAAATGTTTTGTGACAAAGCAATAAAGCGTTGCATAGTGCCTACAAAACGTGTTAGATTGAAAGAGACTCAACTTGAAAGAGCAAGAATACACTAGCTTTTTAATAGTTCATAGCGTGATGTCATAGATGACGTTTGTGGGGTAGGTACTATGTGGTTGTTACTTCTTTTGATGTTGCGCGAAATTAAAGAAGGCAGGTGAAGATAGATTTATTATGGATACGTCTAACAAGTTTGCTTATTGATTAGCGACTACTTATACGATGAATCTATTACGGATATATGAGATCCGCTGACTTCGCGCTACGACGTTGAAATAAGTATTATAACGTATCTAACTCAATTAGGCCTAATTTAGAATTCGGTCACTTTAATACAAATCGATATGTTGGACTACAGTCTCCTCTATCTTCGAGTAACAGTTCAATCAGATTCGGTTTAGCCGTACCGGAAAATATACTATTAAACTAAACCTTCCTCGAGACTTACAATATATTTTAGTAAAAACCGTTTAAAATTCCGTGCAGTAGGTTTACACATACAGAAAGAAAGCTTTTGTGAGCTTTTTTAACATGATGATAGCTAACAAAAAACTGCTCAAGTCAAGTTAACTGCCTGCCAACTAAAATGATAAACTAAAAGCTTTATTTTGTCATAATATATTACACAATAATTGCACGATTAATTTTGATAAATTATAGTTTTGATTTCACCGCCAAGAGAAATGGGCGTCAAAATCGTAAATGAATTAAGTAGTCAAGGCTTACTCTTCCATAGATTTCTCTTTTTTTTCAAATAGCGCTATCGTTCCAATACGTTAAGCACAAATAAACGTTAAATGTTAAAAAAAATATTTAAATATTAAATGTACAAAATTTATATTTAAAAAAAATTGCTCTTTGTCTTCTATATCCCTAAAGTTTCAAAAGTATAGAATAAAAATAATTTGCCTACCTGAATGAATTAGTGTGACAATCATATTCTTGTTTAGGGATAATTTTGTATTTTAATACATAACAATGTATGTCCTTCGTAGACTTCTTAACGACTGGACCAATTTTAACGAAATTATTGGAAAATCTTTAGAATGACCCAACGGATGATCCTGTAAAGTTTGGTGCCGTTTGGAGCATTTTTCTTTAACTACTGACTCCTTTTTCAGGGGAATTCGAAACAAGACTGAGCGTGAGCAACGCGTAGCTGGATAGCTAGTATAATAATAATTACAATAAAATTTCTTATTTAATGATAATTTTGTAATAAAAATTTGTGACAAATTAGTATTAGTGATTTAAGGTATTATTAAAAATGAAATAATGTTTTTGCGTATAATACATTAAAAACGTTAAATACACGCATAAATCACATACGTAATTAAGACTTTTAGGATTTGTTAAGGTTTAAACTAAAATTTATTTAGTTTTCGAGCTTGAATCATATAATTAACCTAGAAAAAACCACGTGCAATATATACAATACTTACACAATAAAAAACATTAATCCAATAGATCGTCCTCATTGAAATGCAATCATGGAAACCCTAAAATACTCAATGCTAAAATTAAGTTGAGGTTTAGATTTTCGTAAGGTTAGCCAAGCGTAAACACTGAATACTAATTAATATACGTAAAGAAATAAACAATTTTTAAAATAAGTTGCGCAACTTTAGATTATAAAACCTTGATAAATAAAATAAACCTACCTCTAAATGTAAAAAGTAAATTAACAACCTATTACTGTACCATTGAAAAAGCTGTGGTAGCCTAGCGATAACGCCGTGCGACTCTTTCGAGGAGGTCACAGATTCAAAGACTTATGTGTCTAATTGATAATTGCAATTTATCACATGCTTTTCGGTGAAGGAAAACATCGTGAGGAAACCTGCATATCTCTAGAGAATTCTGTGGATATGTGTAACCTAACAATCTGCATTGAGCAGCGTGGTAGGTCTTAGCTCCAAAGCTTCTCTCCAAAAAGGGAGAGAAGAGGCCTATTCTCAGCAGTGGGATAGTAACAGGCCGCTACTTACCTACTGTACCATTGTTGGGCATGGGCCTCTTCTCTCCGTTTATTAGGAATTCAAGCTAAGACCTACCACGCTGCTCCAATCCGGATTAGTAGGTTACACATATCCCGAGAATTCTCTAGAGATACCTATGCAGGTTTCACTATGTTTTTCTTCACCGAAAAGCGTGCAATAAATTGCAAATATCAATTAGACATAAGTTTTAACAGAAAAACTTATTGGTGTTATTGGTTTAAACTCGTGACCTCGAAAGCGTCTCACAGCTACCACAGCTTTAACAAATTACTTGACTAAATGAGTAATTTCTCATCCTTTTTCTATCCCATCTTTTCTATTTCAACCCTAACGTAGTCATCATCTTACTGCCCTTATCCCACTCTAAGTGGGGTCGGCACAACATGTTATTAACATGCTGTCACGTGATTTGGCTGCGTTTTTACGACCGGCCGCCTGCCTGACGTCAACTTACCTCGGACGTATTTTACGACACCTCGGTAAGAAAAAGGGAGGTCTATTCTACTAAACCGGATACCACACGGTGGGTCAACTTACCTTAGTCGCCTTTTACGACACCTTGGTAAGAAATGAGGGTAGTACTATTCTATTCAGCCGCATACCACACGGCGTCTCAAGCCTAACATAGTATATACTAAAATCAAGTTTTGAGCCTAGATAATTAAACTGTTAGCGGAGCGTGTTAGTATAAATTAATATGCAATGTTCACAGCATATTAATAAATACGTTTCATAACGCAAAAATATTTTTTTACTGTCGAATTATTTTAACTCTACAATAGGTCTGAATTTACTAGTGAGATCTGGAGTTATTTCATTCTTAAAAGACTTGTTGTATGGTGCGATGGACTTTTGCTTAACTGCTACGTGATTAACTAAAGACAGATGAGCATATTGTTAAAACGCACGTCCCTTACGGTTTACGTATTTAATTTCAGACCACATATATTCTATAAAAAAACTTATGTTCTTTATTGATGTATTTAACTACGTTAATAACAGGTTTTCAGTCGTGTTTCGCTTAGCATTGGCCAAAATCATCTAGCCAGTTAGTAACGTCCTAATCCCAGAACAAACGTCACACTGTTCGAAAAGCACTCTATTTATTTTGACAAGACCCAAAAATGTACACCATTCTCCTGCACTAGATATTTTACGACCGGCTGCCTCCCTGATATCAACTTACCTTAGTTGCCTTTTACGACACCTCGGTAAGAAAGGGAATGGCCTTTTCTACTCACCCGGATACCACACGGCGGGTAAGACTCATAAATGTATCATTGATACAAATAAACAGTAGTTTGAATCATTTATCATCATTCCCCATGGCAGGTCGACTTACCTTAGTCACCTTTTACGTCACCTCGGTAAGCAATGAGGGTGGTACTATTATATTCAGCGAGATACCACACGGCGTCTTCAGCTTGATGATAATAATCTATAATATTATGCAAATCTCTGTCTGTCTGTTTGTTACGCTTTTTGTACGCTAGACGAATTTTGATGAAGGTTGGTACAACTTAAGTTATATCGCGAATTATCAGCACAAAGAATGAAAAATCCCATTTATCCTTCGGAAATAGAAAGGTCACATAATACACATTTTTTTTACATTTAAGTCGACGAGGACAAAACCGTGGGTCCAGCTTGTTTTAAATAAAGCAAACCAAAAAATTTAAATGCCAGTTAGTTTCCATTGAATTTAAATTTAAATCTTACTTTAATTTTATTATCATAGCGCTACTGGCATTTGTGCAAACAAACGGCGACTACTGCAGTTTTCTGTTAATATTAAAGCATAATTAATGTCATAATAAATTCTGAGGTCAAATCATACGGCCATTTTGCTTATTCATTTCTTAATATATTTAAAAACCGCCGTGTGGTATCCGGCGGAATAGAATAGTACCACCCTTTTTTCTTACTGAGATGTCGTGAAAGGCGACTAAGGTAAGTCGACCCGCCGTGTGGTATCCGGCTGAGTAGAATAAACCAGCCTCTTTCTTATCGAGGTGTCGTAAAATACGACTAAGATAAGTTGAAGTCTGGCAGGCGGCCGGTCGTAAAATACGTAGCCAAATCATGTGACAGCATGTTTATAACATGTTGTGCCGACCCCACTTAGAGTGGGATAAGGGGAGGAAGATGATGATTTCTTAATATATTTAAAATATTCATAATGAAAATAAATGCGAAAATCAGTCTGCCTGTACGTTTTCCCAATTAACCCGCTGAAGCAATATAAATAAAATTAGGGACAATTAATGCTTTCGAAGAGAAAAAATCCGATCTCAGAATATTCCCGCCATTACTATGTTTATTATGTTGTTTTTTGTATTATCATTTTTGTATTATTCAAACTATTTCTGTGTGTCCAATAAAAAATGCAAACAAAAAAACTTAAACACCCCAGTGTTTAAGTTAGGTATAATAATTAAAAAATAACAATTTACAGTTTACAATTGATACGTTACGTATAAATGTTAGTATTAAATAAGTTTTAAAGCACGTTCCTATTAAAAGATTATATTTATATTTAATACCAGAAAAACATTAAGAATTTTTTATGTATATGGGGCTTTTGTAACAGGCCCAATTTTGGCAGTCTCCTTTAATTGAGATAATTTAACATATATTTCATGTACGTCTTACAGGTTATTTATTAAAATTATCGAACTATGGTCTTGATAAAACGATAAATCTCTGTGAGTCTTCCCGTATCGATCTCATTTTTGTGATGAAGATATTTACAGGATTGGAGAGTGACAGAAGTTGTAAATTTCAAGACTGCAGGCCACGCAAACGAAGTGGCAGGTAAAAGACAGTAAGAAATATACAGGACTTATCTTTATACAAGTCAAGTAATTTTGAAAAGACCTTCAATCAGTGATAAGACCGTTTTTTGCACTAATCTTTTATATTCGTAGTTTGAGGCAGACATGTTTTTATGTGTCTATTCAAATGTGTGCAATAAGAATAAAATACTAAGTAAATGAACAAATTTGGTCGCAAACGGAACTTACCTGTTTATTGTTTTAATACGTGTTGGATGTGACATACAAATCCTTCTAATATTTTAAATGCGAAAGTTTGTGAGTATGGATGTATGTTTGTTACTCTTTCACGGCAAATACGCTGAATATCGACGAAATTTGGCACAATTTGGTAAGCTGTGATCGCCCAGCGGAAACACCGTGCGACTCTTTCAAGGAGGCCACGGGTTCAAACTCGACGAAAAAATTGTGTGTAAGTGATAATTGCAATTTATCACACGCTTTTCGGTAAAGAAAAACATCGTGAGGAAACCTGCATATCTCTAGAGAATTCTGGGGATATATGTAACCGACCAATCCGCATTGGAGCAGCGTGGTAGATCTTAGCTCCAATCCTTCTCTGCAAAAACGGAGAGACGAGGCCTATTCCCGGCAGTGGGATAGTAACAGGCGGCTACTTAGCACAAATATTCCATATATGTATGTTATTAAATATATATCATATATTTAATTACATACATATAGGCTATGGAAATCCTGTTAATTATACAGGAATAGGACATTGAGAACCGCCATCTATTATAGACCTATCTCACCACAACAGTCCACACGAACGAAGTCGCGGGTAAAAGCTAGTAAGAAATATACGCGGACCGGGCAGTATCATTATATGTCTGTATCTATACATGTATAGTTTATTTATCAGTATGTGATCAATTTTCTCAAAATGTACTACTGCGGATATTTGTACGGTTTTTACTTAGTTCAAATGTAGAGGAAAGGTTTAAGTTAATTGTAAATACTCCGGAACGGCTTTACCGATTTTGATGGGATTTGCCGTGGAAGATAGCAGAGGCTGTGGTGTGTAATATATAAGCTTTTTTATCCTACAATTGATGTGGAGTCCGGATTTACGCGGGAAAAATTTTGTGACACATCGGCACAACTAGTTCGCCTTAAAGCAACTTAAATGTGGTGTTTTTAAGGCGCGCTTGTCACTTACTAATCACAGACAAATAGCTCAACAAGAAATAAGATTATAATATTAAATATTTAAATATTATTTTTACTAGTATATCTTAGCATTAAAATAAAATCCCGTCGGATAATGCCTAGCGGATAAATTAGTCTTTAAGCGACTAAGGTAAGTTGACCCACCGTGTGGTATCCGGTTTAGAAGAATAGACAACCCTCTTTCTTACCGAGGTGTCGTAAAATACGACTGAGGTAAGTTGACGTCAGGCAGGCCAGGTCGTAAAAACGCATCCAAATCATGTGACAGCATGTTTATAACATGTTGTGCCGACCCCACTTGGAGTGGGATAAGGGCAGGAAGATGATGACCGAAGAGTTAGGAAGCAATAGATTAATGATAATCGCGTCAACATTTGATGTTAACAATTACAAACTTTACTCTGAATCCTTTATTCTAAACTGTTGTATTACCTACGTATCTTAAAACGCATTGATCAAAATCCTGAATATCATTGATGTGATAATACGAGACTTATTATAACAGCTCAGTGTTATATTATCATCGTATTATTTATCACCTATTATAATAACAACTAAATTTTAATAAAATAATTTCAATCACTACAGCTTTTGGGAAACCTTCGCATTAAACTGTTTTATATTATTAAATAAACATATTAAAAGTTTTAAATTATTGTCTTTAGAAGACAACCGTTGTTAATACTTCAAGTAATAATTGAATTTTTAAGTCTTTATCATTATCAATATATTCATCATCATCAATTTAAATCATACGAAATCCTCTACTTAATCAGAGGGAAGATAAGTTAATTAATTTATGTTTACTTAAATTTTGATCATCACTTACGTACATCACTATATATAACAGTTATATTTCTTCTTTTTCATCAATCTTTTTTTTTACTAAACTTCATTTATCAAATAATATCTACCTACCCTACTTTCAAGTTAAGGCGCTCGCAAAACCACATAATTATTACGGTGAGATTTCCTAAATGTGTTATACATTTAGAAAATGTTAATCTCCTTTATCAATATAATGTCTCCATAAACTTCGTAATATATTTCAACATTAATAATCTTTACGTCCTACCCAAAATCAAAAATCCTCCTAGCTTCCTTTATTGGTCACTTAAAAACATTTAGATATAATGTTGCGTTGTTAAATATAAAAACACTAGCAATCGCCAGCAGGTCCTCCCGCGTGGACAGATTAAAACCGTAATATAGTCTTTTGATAACCATAAAAATGGTTAAAGTGACCTTAAAAGCTAGACATATTCTGTCGCGGACTTTTATTTAGAACTTTTAGAGGGGAACAATTTTGTAATACATGGTTTTTGAATAACTATTACCGTTTACTCAGCGCACGCAAGGAAAGCTTTAAATTTTGCCGTTTTCGTACTATTTATTAATGCTACTCCTCGCCTATTCATCTTAACGTGATGTTATATCGGACTATCTTGAACTGAAACTATTTTTCAAATCCGTCCAGGAGTTCATGAGATTAGCGCGTTCAAACAATACCAAATAAACAAACAAACTCTTCAGCTTTATATATTAGTATAGATAGTATTTTTACATGTATTACGAAATACAAAATTTGTGTATTATTTTAGAAGACTAATTGGGCAAAAGTCCTTGTTCTATAATTTCTCTTTTAACTAAATATAATAATAATTCATTGAATTACAAATCGCATAAATTTCACAATCAAATTTGACGATGCAAATATAATATTGACTGCTAATCCGTGTAATTAAAATGATTTATTAAAATCGTTTCGACGTTATACTGTGAAAAAAAAATGATAAGCGAACGTCACAACATGACTCAGTGATGCAAACAGATAACTTTGAAACTACCGAGGAAATATTTACTTGCGATTGTAACAAATTGATGCGGTAGATGTGTGCCAGGTAATATATCTATATAAATAGACACAGCTCTATTGAAACACATGTTTGCGATTGTCCTTTAACGGTCAGGATACATTCGTAGCCGTAGGAACGTTGTCTACGTCGCGTAAAGTGCACTTTATAACAATCATATTTTCCTCAAAACTAATCTAAACGAGTGTAAGTCTTAATAGACCTAGCAAACATAAAACTTGTGCAAATAACACCATACAATTTTACATATACGCATTATATATGATGCATTATTTAAAGGAAAATTTATATAATGCCAATAAGTCCGCGTATTATTCTCAATGCAGTGTAAAATGACATTTGTATAATAGATTATGCAAATATAAATCTATATAATAAGTGCGTCTAACGAGTTTCGATAGTTATTGTGCTATTCTTTAGTTAGTTAATTTCGGGAAAACTAGTCTAATGCAGTTTGTTATTGTTATTTACACTTTTCAGTTTGAAGGCGATAAAGGCGATGCAAGCGTAGGCTCACCGAGCGAGTCTCGGTTTTCCAGCATACTTTCAGACGTACCTATAAAATAACGGCGTGCGGAGTGCGCGTACGGCTGAAGAGCGAGGTTGCGCTAGGGCGCTCAGGATCGACGACGGGCGGTGCACTAACACTCACATTCAAATATTCGTCTAACCTTGATGCGATTCGGTGCACTCCGGGTTCCATCCGACGACGGTCGTCGATACAGACGGGTGGAAGGGCTCGCTCGTGGTGTGTTAGCGTTAGCGGCACCGGCAGCGAGGCTCGGTATAGCGTTAGGGGGTTTAGCGGCGCGGGCGTCGGGCCGGACGGCAGGCGCATCGGCGCGCCGCCACCGGCGTGTGGTCGCGAGGCTGCGGCGCGACGGCCGCGCTACATGTCACGGTGCGGCGAGCGCGCTCTTCGCGCCGTGGTCACCGACTCACAGTGGCGTCGCCGTCCTACTGTCTGCCCGTCGGCCGGGACGGCGGCGCGCGTTGCACCGCCCCGCTGCACTCCGCCTGCCCCCCTGCCGCCGTGCCCCCTTTCCCCACCTCCACCTCGCTTCACCCGCTCCGCCCCGAAGAATTTTCCGCATCGGGTGGGAAAAATCGATTGTGCAGCGAGCCCCGAATAATTTCGGCAAGACGCACGGCGCCCTTGCGTCGTCGTCGTCGCCAACGCTGTCACCGGATATCGCGCTCGCCGACGGTCAAGCGCACCAGCCGCCGCTGCCGCTGCCGCCTTTCCTTGGTCCACTCGCGACACTTTGTATTTCCTTTTACAGGCTTTTTCGGTATCAATTCAAAGAAAGAAAACTTCTCAAGTAGTTTTCTTACCCCCGCATTATGTTTTTTTTTTACTCAAATCAGAATGGCATATAATAAACTGAAATAATAAAGTGAGACTTGTATAGAAGTTACAATTGCCTTTCAACTTGTCTGATCTATGAATTTACTTCTATCTAACTATAACTGCAATTCTAATATTGTCTTTCTGTGTGTTCTGTATTGCTGATAAGCTAAGCTATCAAAGTTTAAACAAAATATATTTGCTAATCCGTATGGTATCCGGCTGAGTAGAATAGACTACCCTAATTTTTTACCAAGGTATCCTAGAAGGCGACTACGGCAAGATGACCCACCGTATGGTATACGGTCAAGTAGAATAGACCACCCTCTTTCTTACCGAAGTGTCGTAAAATACTGGTAATTTGCCATTAGGCAGGCGGCAGGTCGTAAAATACGTTGTCAAATCATGTTTACACATGTTGTACCGACCCCACTCATGAAAATGAAATAAGGGCAAGATATTTGTTATTTACAAAACGTAATTTTTTAATTAATTTTATGACTTTTTAATTTCTCTTCACATCGTTAAAGTATCCAATTAAAAATGAATCGATGCAAATATTAATTTATAGCTTTTTGTCACACTAATAGTTCAAGCACTAAAAGTTCTACACAATTCATTTAATGATAAATAATTTATAGTTTTAACCTTATAAACAAGGTTAATATAACTTTCTCGTATTTTATTATGCAGTTTTGTGCAAAATGCCGCCAATTTTATCATTAAGTGGCATCTACAAAATTTAACAGTCATAACTAATAGTTTTGGTAGTATATTACCTATTATAAATGTGAAAGTTTGTATGTTTAAATTTTTATTACCAGTATGACCAAGCTTTGCCGGTAATTTTTTACAAAATAAAAAAGAAACTTCAAAATATTTTTTTTTGGGTAAGTAGGGCTCGATCCTAAGTATTTTCATTTCTCGAGACCGAGCTACGTTGTCTTAACAATTTACGACAAAAATAGTGTTTTATATTCAATGTTTAATTTTTTTAATGCCCAAAAACAGATATTTTTTTTTAAATAAAACCTAGCTAGATCGATATTTCTCCCCCAAATCCCCCTACATGCTGAATTTCAGGAAAAACGTTCAAGCCGTTGTTTGGAGATTCCGAAAATATATACTATGAATGTGGAACATACAATCCAGTATCCAGGATTCTATACACTGGGGGTAAAGCAGAAAACCTAGACTACATTATTTCTATCATGATTTTGAACACATAAATAACTCATATTAGTCTGCCGTGTGGTATCCCGCTCAGTACAATAGAACACCCTCATTTATACCGAGGTGTCGTAAAAGGCGACTTGGGTAAGTTGACCCGCCGTGTGGTATCCTTCTTCTTCTTCAACCGATGGACATAGCATCTCTTCATGGGATCTTCACAACACACGATTTTGTGCCGCTTGTATCCAACGGCTCCCCGGGACCTTTTTGAGGTCAGTCTATTTAGTAAGGGGTCTTCCGACACTGCGCTTTCCGGTGCGGGGTCGCCATTCTAACACCTTGAGACCCCAAAGCCCATCGGTTCTCCGCACTATGTGCCCCGCCCAACGCCACTTCAGCTTCGCGACACGCTGAGCTATGTCGGTGATTCTGGTTCTTCTATGGTTCTCCTCATTTCTGATTTGATCACGTAGAGATACTATAGCATAGCTCGCTCCATCACTCGTTGAGTGACTCTGAGCGTTCTTATGAGGCCTATATGTTTGGTATTATAATAGTTGAATAGACCTTTTTTCTTACCGATTTGTCGTAAAATACGACTGAGGTAAGCTGACGTCAGGCCGCCAGTCGTAAAATACATAGCCACATCATGTGACAATATGTTTATAACATGTTGCGCCGATCCCACTTAGGGTGGGATAAGGGCAGGATTATGATGAAATAAGTCATATTAGTCATGGAGTTAATGTAAATTATACGTCTTGTGCAAGCCTTATAAAGTGTCAGTTTTACTAGCGCCTGATCGTTTTTCCGGTATTGCGATACGTTTTTAAATTATTTATTTAATTAACCATTACTTTGCAGAGATCCATAATACGAAACTAATAATAAATTTATTTTGCTTTAATCCGCTTTAAAATAAATTGAAAATATTATACATAAAATATATACCAAACCGCAAAGCTTTGCGATTTTGTCGAGAGTTCTATCTTCTGATGATGTTTCGGTTGTGGGAGGAACCGTATGTTGAGTTTGTGATAGTGAACGTGTGTAGTGCTTGGGTATTGTGGTGGCGGTGGTGGAGGCTTTTGCATGTGTTTTTACGAATTCTGCATGTTCGGGTATGAAAACGGATAGTCCACTTTACATTTAGGATTATATATATTTTTTATATTTTAACGCGAAACATAGAAAAATAATATTATTACTTTTGTATTGGATCTCCACAAAATAACGCATAATTTTATAAATTATTTTTTGTTAACTACTTCAATATGTCAAATGTCTACGGAAAATATCCTTTAAATTACACTTTTACATATAAGTATTTAAAGCTGTTATTTTTCAGCCATTTAATTCTGCTACAGATCCAAATGTTTAGATAAATATATCATCTTTAACTTTCTTTAATAGAAAACGCAGTAACTCGATAATTGTTATAAATGTAACGAACAAAATGCCCACTGTTGTTAGAAACGTGATTAGCTATTTTAGATTCTGAGAAATTAATCGATTTTAGAACTTGATGACCTCATTAGATACTTATTTGTACGTCGCCGGCAATTTTTATAATTTTGCCGTTCTCTAGAATATCTATTTTTTTAATGAACTCTCAATTTAAGTCATTGACTCGGTTCATAGATAGACTATGGGGCATGTCCTTTTTGTAAAGTAAAAAAATCCTTATGGATACCGCCGCCCGACGGGGACAGGCGGCGGTTATGTCGGACTCGCACCGACTAAAACGACCTGTGTGCTCCACCACGCTGTTAATGGTAAGGACAGAGTATCGTTGTACACATTGCCCCCATCCCTGCCGACAGCCGCTTTGATCCCAGAGACACCTCCGGGTAGGAACCCCTATAAAGAGAAGTCCCCCTCTGCTAACCGATGCACCGGGAGCACCAGATGCACCGACCGCCTCGGGAACCTGTAAACCAGCCGTCCGATATACATGGGGCATGACCTATAGTTGAACAACTAACAGCCGAGTCAAGTTTCCTCTAGGTTTGTATCACAAGAAGTTTCATGAAATACCAGTATGGTCACCACACGATTTATTAAAAACGCTATTCCAGAAATACTGCTGCTTTTTTCAGTAAGTGGTGTCAAAACAGCTAGTACAAAAGATTATATCACCATTTGTAATTCCCTAGGGTATCTTCATTTCCTTTGTTTGAAGAAACGTAGCTTGAAATGCCGCTGTGTTAGACAAAGGGTTGTGAGGCTCAAGTAGGGTGTGATTTTAAATATAATTTAGATTAAAAATGTCGGTATGATGGCAAGAGACCAGACGGCTTGACGCTGGTTCCTTGGGAACGGGGACGGGCCCTAATGTGGGACGCAACATTCGTTGATACGTTAGCCTCGTCCCATATCAGGGAAACAGCGTCAAGACCTGGAGCTGCGGCGGAAATGGCCGAAACCGGCAAACGGCGGAAGTATGGATCTCTCATAGAGAGTTATATATTTGTGCCGTTTGCAGTCGAGACCCTAGGGCCATGGAGTCAAAGTGCAAAATTTTTTTTATCAGTTTTAACACCTCGGTTGATTGCCTCTTCAGGTGACAAGAGGGCTGGCTCCTTTTTCGCACAAAGAATCAGCATAGCGATTCAGCGCGGAAACGCTGCCAGCATTCTTAGGACCATTCCACGTGGGCATGATTTGTATAGTCCTAGCGTGTAAGTAATTTAAGATAGATATAACTTGTACATTTTTGTTTTAAATAATAAATGATTTTTTTAGGAAAACGTTAAACTGTTTATTGACACCCATGAAGTGAATGAATAATCAATAAATTTTAAGTGGATATGGAGATGTTTTTAAGAATCCTACTAATATTATAATGCGAAATTTTGCGAGTATAGATATATGTTTGTTACTCTTTTACGGCGAAACCGCTATCAATGAATTTTGTCACAATTATTCCTTATACACCAGAGCATATAACATATAGGCTATAGAAATCCTGCTAATTCTTCAGGAATAGTATGACATTGAAAAGCGGCATCTATTATCAACCTATCACGCGACAACAGTCCAAGCAAACAAAGTTGCGGGTAAAAGCTTGGAATGAATATTTCCTTTAAGCTGTGATAGCTCAGTGGTGAGATCGCGCGACTCTTTCGAGTGGATCACGGGTTCAAACCCAGGGCAGGCACTTATTTAGTGTTTAGTTTTAGTTAAATATTGTTTTTAATTGATAATTGCAATTATTTGGGGATAAAAACATCTTGAGGAAACCTGCATATTTACCAACCCTCATTGGAACAGGGTGTTAGGTCTTAGCTTAGCTTATTATATTAACAGGGCGTCACTTTTACTTGTTACTTTTACATATTTCCTTATAAAAAAATAATATTACTACTACTACATTAATATATTAATGAAAATATTATGATTACTAACTTATTTTTGAGTGGTAACCTTTAATGTTGCGAAAGTACTGGATTACAGAAATGGTGCAAGGTTTAGCCAAATTTTTTTTAAAGAATTTTACTGCCGATTCCGCCCTTGAAGTTTATCTAGTAGTTAGCGAAGTCTGTGGTACTTTGTCCATAACATGCCTGACCGCGATGTCGCCCTCAACATAGTGGCAATTTATGTATTATTATGTACGATATTTCAATCTTCTTAATATGTAAATGTTCTATAAATTTACGCATCTCAGTTATCATACAAATTGGATTTTTGAAAATATAATTTTCCAATTATTTGCTACATTTCGATATATGAATAAATATATGGGACATTTACACACATGGTCGTCCGTCCCCAAAGCAAGTAATTTTAATACTTGTGTTATGGGTAAGAGACCATAGCGGAATTTATACATACAAATATAATTTAAATACATACTTAAATACAAATATATACCCAGGCTCGAAGGGCCAACAAATCCTTTTATAGAAAATGATGGCCCTCGGCGGGAATCGAACACGCGACCCGCGAGCTGAAGGCAGGATCACTACCCACTACGCCAACGGGCCAGTCGATCAATTATTTAATTATATTATTCTATATGACATTTGTACCATATTTGATTTGTAAAATTAACAACTAAATTCGCGTTTATACTACGATGAGGTACCATAAGATTTTTATTTTTGAATATGATTAATAAGTTTTATAATATTTCTATTCCTATAGCTTCGTTTTGAAAAATCTTTTTTACACATTTTATACCGAATATCTGGGAAAAGTTTATTTATGTGATTTGGCACCTAATCCTATAATTGATTATTATATTTCACATATTTGCTTCACTTAATAATATTTACTACTACTTACATACGTCATTGAATAATGGCTCAGGATATTAAATCTAAAAAAATAAAAATTTATTTTCCCGCTAATGGGACACTAACACCGCATGGAATTAATATAATTCCTGTTGCCCTTATCCCACTCTAAGTGAGGTCGGGACAACACGTTCCAAACATGTTGTCATATGATTTGGCTACGTATTTTACGACCGGCCGCCTGCCTGACTGGAACTTACCATAGTCGTATTTTACGACACCTCGGTAAGAAAAAGGGTGCTCTGTTTTACTCAACCGGATTCAACACGGTGGGTCAACTTACCTTAGTCGCTTTTTACGGCACCTTGTTAAGATTTGAGGGCGGTCTATTCTACTCAACCGGATACAACACGGTGGGTCAATTTACCTTAGTCCCTTTTACGGCACCTCGGTAAAAAAAGAGAGAGGTACTATTCTATTCAGCTGGATACCACACGGCTTGTTGATCTACCTTAGACGCCTTCTACGACACCTCGGTAAAAAATGAGGGAGGTCTATTCTACTCAGCTGAATACCACATGACGTGGCGGGTCAACTTAGCTTAGTCACTTTTTACGACACCTCGGTAAGAAATGAGAGTAGTAAGTAAGTAGTAAGTAACGGCCTGTTACTATCCCACTGCTGGGCATAGGCCTCTTCTCTCCGTTTTTTTTTTTTTTTGGAGAGAAGGATTGGAGCTGAGACCTACCACGCTGCTCCAATGCGGATTGGTAGGTTACACATATCCCCGAATTCTCTAGAGATATGCAGGTTTCCTCACGATGTTTTACTTTACCGAAAAGCGTGTGATAAATTGCAATTATCAATTAGACACATAAGTTTTAATAGAAAAACTCATTGGTGTCTGCCCGGGTTTGAACCCATGATCGTCTCACACGGTCGCACCGCTAAGCCATCACAGCTTATATATATTTGCTTGACTTAATAATATTTACTACTACTTACATACGTCATTGAATAATGTCTCAGGACATTAAATCTAAAAAAATAAGAATTTATTTTCCCGCTAATGGGGCACTAACACCGCATGGAATTAACATCATTCCTGCTGCCCTTATCCCACTCTAAGTGAGGTCGGGACAACACGTTCCAAACATGTTGTCATATGATTTGGCTACGTATTTTACGACCGGCCGCCTGCCTGACTGGAACTTACCATAGTCGCATTTTACGACACCTCGGTAAGAAAAAGGGTGCTCTGTTTTACTCAACCGGATTCAACTTACCTTAGTCGCTTTTTACAGCACCTTGTTAAGATTTGAGGGCGGTCTATTCTACTCAACCGGATACAACACGGTGGGTCAATTTACCTTAGTCGCTTTTACGGCACCTCGGTAAAAAAAGAGAGTGGTACTATTCTATTCAGCCGGATACCACACGGCTTGTTGATCTACCTTAGTCGCCTTCTACGACACCTCGTTAAAAAATGAGGGAGGTCTATTCTACTCAGCTGAATACCACATGACGTGGCGGGTCACCTTAGCTTAGTCACTTTTTACGACACCTCGGTAAGAAATGAGAGTAGTAAGTAAGTAGTAAGTAACGGCCTGTTACTATCCCACTGCTGGGCATAGGCCTCTTCTCTCCGTTTTTTTTTTTTTTGGAGAGAAGGATTGGAGCTGAGACCTACCACGCTGCTCCAATGCGGATTGGTAGGTTACACATATCCCCGAATTCTCTAGAGATATGCAGGTTTCCTCACGATGTTTTACTTTACCGAAAAGCGTGTGATAAATTGCAATTATCAATTAGACACATAAGTTTTACTAGAAAACTCATTGGTGCCTGCCCGGGATTTGAACCTTCTCGAAAGAGACGCACGGTGATACCGCTGGGCTACCACAGCTTTTTTGAAATGAGAGTGGTACTATTCTATTCAGCCGGAACAGCGGAACACATGGAATTAACATTTAGTTCAAATTTGTGTTAAACATCTATCGGTCTAAAATATCGTAATTGCTAAAACGATTTCACATTATCGGCGCAAGCAAAACGATTCCCAGAATATTACATCAATGCACACAGTTGTTCGGTGTTGAGTTTCTATTATAGGTAAAAATATTAGGACTGTGTACATTGCAACAGATTCATAGCTAATTTCTTTTTTTATTTATTACGACGTCGCTTACTACGAACTACAATGCTGATGTACGATTTTTGTTACATAGTTAACTTTGTTACGTTAAAAATAGCTGTTTCACGTAAATTAAAACTTATAAATAGGTATTAAGATCGTATTTTAGTTCATTTTTTGTGAAAAATACGAGTTTGCTAGAATGTTCTTTTTTTTTATCATATTTTTTTAATTTGGACGTTACCTTTTTACTTTCTCCATTGTCATTTTATTAATATATTATTTATTTAGTTAGCCAACAATCGTCCAATTCGGAAACAAATTGAAAATACTTTATTCTCCGATATAACAATGTGACTATTTCATTTTATTCTGTTCTTGAAAAATAAATAAATTACTTATTATTTTATTATCAATTCTTGTTTTCGTCAATAAGTTATTGGTAGAAAAACAGATGTCACATTAATAAAGATGTCACATTAATAAATAAATATAAAAATACCGTTCTTTTTTATGATTATTATATAAAGGGATATTTGAAACCTAGAACCTTAGCTAAGCGACTAATTGCACTAATAACTTCAATTGTTCCGCAAACATTACTGTTCAGTTATTTATCTTATTAGATAAAACAATGCGATCAAATCAGAAATAAGATTATCCAATAATAAATAAATATATGGGGCACATACACACACGGTCGTACGTCAACAAAGTAAGTAACTTTATACTTGTGTTGTGGGTGACAGACAATTGGTAAATGTACTACTTATATAATTTTTAATACATACTTATATACATAATATACACATGGCTCCAATAACCTATAAATTGTTCATATAAAACATGTGCACTCGGCGAGAACCAAACCCGCAACCCGCGGAACTAAAGACAGGGTCACTACCCACTACGCCATCGGGCTATTCAAATATTATCCGTGTTGCGAAGCTGAATGGGTAATGGACAATGAACAGTATAGAGCTAAAGTGGCAACCCTGCAATAGAAAATCAAATGAAAAAAATAAGTCTTTTAGTTTGTAAACCCAAACAAGCTAATGATAGATTTTTTTTTTTACTTTACTTAATAATATTTACTGTAAACTTAATAAATAAAAAGTTAATAATCTTTGCTTTCGCTTATCTTTGTCATTTATTATACAAATTATTGAAAATATAACTTAATACTCGTTTTTGAAATTAACTTCAATTATTTACAGCATTTTGGTATCGATTATCATCATTCTCCTGCCCTTATTCCACTCTAAGTGCGGTCGGCACAACATGTTTTAAACATGTTGTGTTGTTGTTTTAAACATAATTTTACGACCGGCAGCCTGCCTGACTCAACTTACCTTAGTCACCTTTTACAACAACGGTAAGGTGAGGGTGGTTTATTCTACTTAGCCAGATATCATACGGAAGGTCAACTTACCTTAGTCGCCTTTTAAGATTTTAGTAAGAAATGTGGGTAGTCTGTTATACTCAGCCGGATATCATACGGAAGGTCAACTTGCCTTAGTCGCCTTTTAAGATTTCGGTAAGAAATGTGGGTGGTCTATTCTACTCAGCCGGATACCACACATCAGGTCAACTTACTTTAGTGGCCCTTTACGACACCTCGATAAGAAAAGAGCGTGGTCTATTCTACTCAGCCGGATACCACTCGGCGGGTCAACTTACCTTAGTCGCCTTTTACGACACCGCGGTAAGAAAATGACGGTGGACGCCCGCCTCCAGTACAATACATTAATTATACTACGAGTAAAATTAATTTTATAAGTTTACATATATTTTTATAAGTGTGTGTATGAGTGCGAGTGTGGTGTGTGTGTGTGTGTGTGTGTGTGTGTGTGTGTGTGTGTGTGCGTGTGTGTGTGCGTGTGTGTGTGTGTGTGTGATATAAAAGAAGTTGGTCTATGTGTTAGTAGTAGTCATACATTTACAAATTCAAAATTTTACAAAAATTTAACGTATCATCGTATGAAAGTAATTTAAGCCACTCAGTTACAAGACTTTTACATTTTTTAGTTGTATTTGAATATATATTTAAATAATAGTTTATTTTATTTTATAAGCAATAATAATAATATAGTCGATCATCAGTAAAATGAACAAGTAAATTACTCATACAACAAAAGTGATAATTAAATAATTTCATTTTTTTTTTATTGTGGATATCTGAAAAGAAGCGCCTAATTCTATAATTAAAAAAAATAGTCATACTACGATTTATAATATGTTTGATTAACATTCATTAAGAAAACCTACCTATTTTAACTTTCGCGTTTGCAATTACCTATATACAAATTATAATAAAGAAATAAAGAGCACGGGAGATATGGTATTGGCCATTATCTAAATATTTCAATAGCGACGGCATAATCGCGATATGGCTCGCGTAAATAATATACAAAATCGTGACTTTCCTAATCATGCGCCAGTGTAAGTAGCGGGAAAAGCAAAAAAACACTTCGAAACTTCGTGTTTTATCACTACAATACCGTCATACATACAAACAAGAATCAGATATTTATTCAAAAATATTAAGTAGTTCTATTTTGAAAAAAATTTAAAGACATAAATTCAATATTTATTGCAAAATTGTTTGCAATAATTATTACAAAGGTTTTTGGAGGCAAACACGTGTTTGTAGAAAAAAACCAATGGTGGAGGTTTTATTATTTGTTATAATACTGATTGAGTGGGTGGTGCGTCGCTTCGCAATTTTGTCTTGGAGCCTATCTCCTGACGATGTTTCGGCTACGGGACGAAACGTTCGTTGAGATTGATAACAAACACGGATTATTGCAAAATAATACTATCATAACTTTTGTACTACGGGATTGCTTAAAGTAACGTCTACTTCTATAGATTGTTAAAAATAATGTTGCTATACAGCTGCGACGGTGACCATGAGACCTCTCAAGGAGTTACAGGTTCAAATTCCGGGGCGCCAATGAGTTTTTCTGTTAAAACTTATTCGTCTAATTGATATTTGATTTATCACACGTCATCTTTTTGGTGAATGAAAACATCGTGTGAGTGTTGTACATTCTCATAATTCTCCTGCCCTTATCCCACTCTAAGTGGGGTCGGCACAACATGTTACGTAAGGCAACGTGAGCAAACGCAATTTTTTATTTATTTCCATATTTTGTCTCGTTGTTAAAAAATACAATTCTTAATGCTAGTTACATTTAATCGTTTCTATTTTGTACAGGGTCGAACAATATAAATATCCACGCATTTATTCTATATGCACTAAATAAAAATGTGGGTGTATTAAAAGTGCTAATAAACTCTTTACTGCTGTTGAATTAATTTAGAAAAATGCGTTCAATACACAGTTCATTTTGCTTTTCACTTAATATATGTGAATGTACTTTCCAAGTTCAAACGCCTATAAGTATCGGACTTAGGCTGAAACTTTAGGCGTATTTTGAACTTTCAGAGGGCAAAGAACGAACGGAGGAAAGGGCTTCGACCGAAACTGTCTACAGGCTGCGTTTTGCGATCTCGAAACGTGTTTTACATCTAGTAATGTTTCGTGATTGTTGTCTACATTTATTACAAAACAAAATCCCCAAAAGCTGTCTGTCTGTATCTGATTGATTTTTTCAATATCTATAGAACGGATTTTTGTATTTTTTTAAATTAAAAAGTGATATGTAAAAGGTAAAATTCTTCCGAAAGGTTTAGATCGCGCGGATGTAAAAGAACTCGCCTGCTGGGAGCTTTAGTCGCGTGCGTTGCGTTAACCAACAGAGATACACTAAAGTAATGTACTAATGAGTTGTAGATCTACAAAATTACTACAAAAAAGTCCGTGGCAGCATGTCTCTATCTTTTATGGTTAACTTGCAATAACAACTTTTATGATTGAACACAATTATTTATAGTAAAATATCGTAGCTTGACTACTGTCGTGAGACTGTGTCATCTATTTTTATCTTTTAAAGTATTGTTGTGCTGTCTTAGATTAATAAAAACTCAAGATGGAGTGCAGGAATAAATAATAAAGTATTTTTATAAAATTCATGTTAAATTATTCTTCTCTATATCTATGTCCAGCCGTGGGACAGTAACTGGCGGTTACTTTACTTTATATTAATAAATATAAAAACTACTTTCGCTGGGGACTCCTTAGACTTATAAAGTACATATGCTTCTTATGCCTTGGCTTCAATCGTACTTGCCTCTATTAAAAATTAATAGTACTTCAAAGTGCGGCCATTTTTACCAATACTAAAAATTATTTTTTTTTAAATTCTCGAAATATATCTTTGATTTTGTGTTACATCCGTATATATTACAGTCTGTATTTTAAATGAAAAAAAATACAAAATATTCAATATTGTCAACAAGTGCTTCTGAATGGATCAACCCTACTTTTTTTTAGAAAATTGCGTCTACTGGAAATAAAATTCAGCGGTTGCTCTTTTCAAAATATAACTTTTATGGTGAAATGTAACTATATTTAATCATTCCTATGTTGTGCAAGATCAAAGCTAAATTTATGCATTCTTTTATTTTTGCAATTCCTAATAGAATAGAATTTCTGTATGAGCCCCCTCTTAAAATTTATTTTTAAACTGCTGTAATGGCAAAGCTGAAATTGTTTGTGGAATTTTATTATACACTAGTAATAACTCCATGGTTTCACCAATTTCTTAATTAACCAATTCGCGTAAATTTTATTTTTTCACATTTTATTACATTTATGTAACGGATCCCTATATTTTTTGAAAATTTAATATAGTCTATGTTGCTCAGTAAAGATGCAGCTTTCCAATGGTGAAAGAATTTTTGAAATCGGTCTAGTAGTTTTTGTGTGAAAACATTACAAATATACATACAAATTTTTCCTCTTTATAATATTAGTATAGATACCGTGTGGTATCCGGCTGAATAGAATAGTACCACCCTCATTTCTTACCGAGGTGTCGTAAAAGGCGACTAAGGTAAGTCGACCCGCCGTGTGGTATCCGGCTGAGTAGAATAGACCAACCTCATTTCTTACCGAGGTGTCGTAAAAGGCGACTAAGGTAAGTTGACCCACCGCGTGGTATCCGTTTTAGTAGAATAGACTACCCTCTTTCTTACCGAGGTGTCGTAAAATACGACTAAGGTAAGTTGACGTCAGGCAGGCGGCCGGTCGTAAAAACGCAGCCAAATCATGTGACAGCATGTTTATAACATGTTGTGCCGACCCCACTTAGAGTGGGATAAGGGCAGGAAGATGATAATAATATTAGTATAACGGTAAGTATACCAAACCAACAAACGATTCAAAAGCACTTATTTACAAGTTTACTTGAATATTTTAAAGTTGAATTTGAATTTATGTACTTTTGTAAGTCGCAAAGCAAGAGCCGCAGAAAATAAGAACCGTAAGAATAAGGCACCTAATATTAAAAGAAAAGCTTTTTTTTTCTAAATTTCACAAAACATAACAAAGTAAGGTCTTTGCCCGCTACAGATAAGCTATTTGAAGGTGCAACCGCGTTGTCTGGGTCGACGTGACGTCACGATTATTGTAGTCGACTAGAAAGGAAATTTTTGTAACGAATATGGCCGCCATTCATAAAAATTCTTTTTTGTCTGTCTGCCCTTTCTATTTTAATGACAACATATCATCATCATCTTCATCTTCCTGCCCTTATCCCACTCTAAGTGGGGTCGGCACAACATATTACAAACATGTTGTTATATGATTTGGCTACGTATTTTACGACCGGCCGCCTGCCTGACGTCAACTTACCTTAGTCATATTTTACGACTCCTCGGTAAGAAAGAGGGTGGTCTATTTTACTCAACCGGATACCACACGGTGGGTCAATTTACCTTAGTCGCCTTTTACGACACCTCGGTAAGAAATGAGTTTGGTCTATTCTACTCAGCCGGATACCATACGGCGGGTCGACTTACCTTAGTCGCCTTTTACGACACCTCGGTAAGAAATGAGGGTGGTACTATTCTATTCAGCCGGATACCACACGGCGTTTAATGACAACATATATTGTTAATGAAATTCTCAAATAACGCTATTAAAGTGTTAGTCATATTTCAATTTATCAACCACTGTAATCACTTCGTTCAAATATCTTAAATAATTTATAGAAGTAGTAAAAAGTTATAGTAAAATTATTTTGCTATATTCCGCGATGAAGTAAAATAGAAAATATATAATCCTAAATTTAGAGTGAACAATCCGTTTTCATACCTGATACATGACGGATTCGTAAAAAAATATGCACAAACCTCCACCACCGCACCACAATACACAAGCATTACACACGTTCACTATCACAAACTCAACAATCGTTTCGCCCCGCAACCGAAGCATCATCAGGAGATAGACTCAACGACAAAATCGATTTTGCGATTTGCGATTTTATCGTTTCTATTTTACTTCATCGCGGATTATAGCTAAATAATTTTATTATTAGTTTTGCATATCCTAAATTTTGTAATGTGTTTTTTCAGTTCTCAAAATAAAAATGGAATTTTTGAAATTGCGGATTTAAGTAATATATCATCATTCTCCTGACCTTATCCCACTCTAAGTGGGGCTGGCACAGCACGTTTTAACCATGTTGTCATGTCATTTGGCTAGGTATTTGACAAACGACCGCTTGCCTGAAGTCCGCTACATAAGTATGCCTTTACGACGCATCGACAAGAAATGAGGGTGGCCTAATTCTTCTTAGCCCTCATTTCTTACCGAGGTGTCGTAAAGGCGACTAAGGAAAGTCGACCCGCCGTGTCGTATCCAGAGTTGAATAGACTACTCTCATTTCTTACCGAGGTGTCGTAAGAGGCGACTAAGGTAAGTTGACTCACCGTGTGGTATCCGGTTAAGTAGAATATAGACCACCTTCTTTGGCCCGTTGGAGCAGTGGGTAGTGACCCTGCCTTCAGCTCCGCGGGTCGCGGGTTCGATTCCCGCCGAGGGCCAACATTTTTTATAAATAAATTTGTTGGTCTAAAATGTATGTATATATTTAAAAAATATATTCTCCAGTTGTCTGTCACGCATAACACAAGTATTAAGTTACTTACTTTGGGGACGGACGAGCCTGTGTTTAAGTGTCCCATATATTTATATTTATGTTGTGCCGACCCCACTTAGAGTGGGATAACGGCAGGAAGATAATGATCTATCTATGTATGCATGTATATAAGTGCATCAATACGATATTTTGTTGTCCATGAATTGTCTAGACTAACCGGATATTTATATTTTGTGATTATATCAAACTCAATATAAAATTACTAAAATAACCTTCTATATAGTAAGCCAACTGCTTATTTCCGGTATTTTATTAGTGAATTACCTAATTACTCGTAGATTTGATAGATAAACATTATTATATTGCATTTATGCATAGTTTAATAATATCCAAGCTAATATCACAAATCCGTATAGTCCGTTCGTTATCCACTGAGCTATCACACCATTACAAATGAATGCTAAAATATCATATGGATTATACTCAATATTTTTTTGTGCCCGAAAATAGGGATAAAACAACATATTTTTTTAATTGACGCTAGATTGTTGTTTAGCCCGTACACCCCCATGCTGAACTACATGAAAATCGTTGAAGCCGTTTCCGAGATTCAGAATATATATACATATATGTATATATTTATGGAAATATATATACATACACACAAGCTGTGGTAGCCCAGCGGTAGCACTGTGCGACCCTTTCGAGGAAGTCACGGATTCAAACCAGGGTGTATACCCTGGTTTGAATCCGTAATACACCAATGAGATATTCTGTTAAAACCTAAGTGTCTGAATGATATTTCCAATTTATCACACGCTTTTCGGTGAAGGAAAACATCGTGAGGAAACCTGCATATCTCTAGAGAATTCTGGAGATATGTGTAACCTACCAATCCGCATTGGAGCAGCGTGGTAGGTCTTAGCTCCAATCCTTCTCTCCAAAAACGGAGAGAAGAAGCCTATTCTCAGCAGTGGGATAGTAACAGGCCGCTACTTTACTTTTTTTTTACACATACAACATTCATCATCTTCCTGCCCTTATCTCACTTATCACATGATTTGGCTGCGTTTTTACGACCGGCCGCCTGCCTGACGTCAACTTACCTGAGTCGTATTTTACGACACCTCGGTAAGAAAGAGGGCGGTCTATTCTACTAAACCGGATACCACATGGCGGGTCGACTTACCTTAGTCGCCTTTTACGACACCTCGGTAAGAAATGAGATTGTTCTATTCTACTCAGCCGGATACCACATGGCGGGTCGACTTACCTTAGTCGCCTTTTACGACACCTCGGTAAGAAATAAGGGTGGTACTATTCTATTCAGCCGGATACCACACGGCGTTTTATACATACAACATTAACTCATTTAAATATTAAAGATATAGCCATTGTTATTTTATGTCATATAAAAAAGATTCCGATATGCTTCTAATTCAGGGCAGTACAAATAATTAATGCAAATATCATACATAAATTCTATGTCTATTATCTGGCGATAATTCGAAAGTGAGATAATTATGCAAGAACTAATGTAATCACATCCGTGAATTTTGTTTTTTGCTAGTTAAATAATTGAAAAATTTGCATTGAATAACTTTGTTTATAGGCCTGATAAGAAACCTCAGAATCACTGAGTGGGCGTTGGATAGAAAAATCTATAATTCAAATTCAAAATATTCTTTATTCAAATAAACTTGTAAACAAATGTTTTTTTAATCGTCAACTCTACCGCTGGTTCGGAAAGCTGTTCCTACCGAGAAGAGCCAGCAAGAAACTTGGCGGTTGCTCTTTTAAACATATAATTCTTAATACTATTTACATTCAGACGTTACTGTCTTGTACAGGTTCAAAGAGAGCTATATCCACACATTGTTATTCTCTAAATAATCTTCAATAGTATAGTAGGCTTTCTGATAATAAATTATAGTAAGTAAAAGTAAGTAACGGCCTGTTACTATCCCACTGCTGGGCATAGGCCTCCTCTCTCCATTTTTGGAGAGAAGGGTTGGAGCTAAGACCTACCACGCTGCTCCAATGCGGATTGGTAGGTTACACATATCCCTAGAATTTTCTAGAGATATGCAGGTTTCCTCACGATGTTTTCTGTCACCGAAAAGCGTGTGATAAATTGCAATTATCAATTAGACACATAAGTTTTAATAGAAAAACTCATTGGTGTCTGCCCGGGTTTGAATCCATGATCGTCTCTAGAGATTCACACGGTCGCACCGCTAGGCCATCACAGCTTGCTTGCAGCTTGATAATAAATTATATCCTGTCTCAATTATTTAAGTCAGACTTTTCCACTATACTTACAATGTTTTCTTTCCTAATAACCTATGTATATTGCGTATCGTGATATAGAACCAACTTCGTTAACTTACAAATTTGACTTGACTTTCACACATCGCGAATAAAAACCCTTAAAATTTATACTGACATCTATCGAAAACTTACAAAACTTTCCTTTCAGCATTAAAAACTTTAAATTCGCAAAAGTATTGTTATTAATCGAGATAAAAACTATCTTATAATTTAAGTTATAACTAACTAAAAAATGTCATTGAAATCAGTTCATTGGTGTCTTAAATGGCGACTAAGGTAAGTCGACTCGTCGTGTGGTTTCCGGCAGAGTAGAATAGACCACTCCATTTATTACCGAGGTGCCGCAAAATACGACTAAGGTAAGTTGACGTCAGGCAGGCGGCCTGTCGTAAGCGTTGGTATACGTAGCCAAGTCATGTGACAACATGTCGTGCCGACACCGCTTAGAGTTGGATAAGGGCAGGAAGATGATGATGAACTTTTCGCGTAATTTGTAGAAGTAGGTGTTACTTTAAAATCCACTTTAAAAGAAAATATATGTACATAATAAATGAGGGTGGTCTATTCTACTCAGCCGGATACCACACGGCGAGTCGACTTATCTTAGTCGCCTTTTACGACACCTCGGTAACAAATGAGGGTGGTACTATTCTATTCAGCCGGATACCACACGGTGTAAATTACGCGCAAAGTTATGTTTATAATTTTCCATAATTACTCAATAAGACGTGGAAGCATCCAAGCCAATGTAAATATGAAACCATACGATCTGGGTGGTAAGCCATCTTGTCCGACCTAGTGCTAAGTCAGCACCGGCAGTTCTCAGAAGGAACGAGACGTGAGACCCGCTTGCGAAGTTAAGGCTTAGCTTCCATCTATAACTTAGCGTAGCACTACAAATATTTACGTAGCAAATAACAGACACGTTATTTTAGAACTTAAAATAAGTACTTGTTCCTATGAAAATATACTTTATTCAAGAAAAATTGTAAAGTGTTTGTGAATCGTCAAATCTACTGCTGGTTTGCAATTCTTTGTAGAGTTAATTAAGAACTTAGCAACCTTGAATTAATTTATAGCGGGAATTACTTTGTGGAGGTCCATAATAAAAAAGTAATGATAATATTATTTTGCTATAATGCGCGATAAAAGGAAATATATGTAATGCTAAATGTAGAGTGTACTATTCGTTCTCATACCTGATACATGACAAAATCGCAATGCATTGCAAAGCTTTGCGATTTTGTCGTGGAGTATATCTCCTGACGATGCTTCGGTTACGGGGCGAAACAATTGTTGAGATTTTGGTGGTGAATGTGTGCAGTGCTTGTGTATTGTTGTGCCATCGGTGTCGGGTAGTGCATGAGTTCTTACAAATTCTGCATGTATCAAGTATGAGAACGAATAGTACACTCTACATTTAGCATTACATATATTTCCTTTTATCGCGGATTATAGCAAAATAATATTCTCATTACTTTTCTACCTTGAATTATTAAATAGTACTTACATATGAATGATATGTGGTTTGTCTGTTTTACACAGCCTGATACGACACGGCGTTGCATATGTATGTTTCAATGTTTTACTTTATTCGGGATAAATGACATTAGATTACAACAGTCAGTTAATATAAATATTTTAAGAAACACAAATGTTTAAAATCCTAATAATAATATTTTCCTTACATTTTTTTCGAATATTGGGTGTGACGGGCGTAGAACTATTGTAATGGTACTATATGCGAAAAGTAGAGCACTTAAACCTTACTAATTAGGAAACGTATTCCTAAAGATAGCTTCGGCTTGGCCGAAAACTCCTGTCGTCATTAACTGCTTCTAATTAAGGAGTATTATTTAGTTTACCTCAGAAACAACAAGCCAATTTAAAAATCTTTTAACAAAATGCATGACCCTACTGTTAAATATTGATAAATTCCCTTGTCTAAAGCCAATCCTGGAAGCAGCATCAGATCATGCTTATCATAAACATGCATTGTCATCGGGACTGGACCAATATGGAAAATGTTAAATTTAAATTACAATATTCAACCGTAACTTGCATTCACGGAAAGTTGAATAAAAGCTGTTACAAATATACAAAATCATAGAAAAACACGAATAATAAGGAAAAAATTTGGTCTTTTTTTGTCTTAACCACATTTGTGACTATAAATATTTCATGCTAAGCTATTATTAAGTGGTGTCGAAGCCTAAACGAATCCTTGTGCAATCTATTCCGATAATGATTTAAACAACGAATTAGGGTGACATGTAAGACATCATTAAAGTATATTTTGCTGATAGTATTATATATAGTATCCGAAGAAAGCCTTATTCTAATAAATAGAATTTCTTGAAAGTAAATTTATAACTATTCAGTTCTTTAGTGGGAGAAAAATACCTTTTGGCTCTAGAAGAATTCACAATTCATACTCCGTGTGGTATCCGACCGAATAGAATAGACCAACCTTTTTCTTACCGAGGTGTCTTAAAAGGTGACTAAGGAAAGTTGACCCGTCGTGTGGTATCTGGCTGAATAGAATAGACCACTCTTTCTTATTGACGTGTCATAAAAACGACGGACGGTAGCCGGTCGAATAATACCTAGCCGAATCATGTGACAACATGTTTATAGCATGTTGTGCTAACCCCACTTACAAAGGGATAGATAAGAGGATGCTCTAGAAGAATACATAAGTGTTTAAATAAATCGAGAGTACAGATCTAAAACATTAATTAGAATTGATGCCTCCTTTTGTTACAATATTTTATTTTATTTGACCTATTTGAAAAATTCTTTAAGTGTAAGATAGTCCAATTATCGAAAAACAGGCTATACAACATCACGCTACGATGAATAGGAGAGGAGCAGCTATAAAAAATATTGCGAAAACGGCAAAATTTAAAGCTTTCCTTGCGTGCGCTATGTAAACGTGAAAGTTATTCAAAAATCTCTTATAATTAACTCACTTTATGTTCAAAATTTATCAATTCAAGAAAAAATTTGGGACACACTGATTCTGAATATTAATGATGTGTTTATGCGTGTGATGTGTGTAAGACAATTTTGGACATTGATAATAAAGTATTTTTTTACCATCTCTACAAATATGCGCATGGTACATGACTTAGAGATTAGATAAGACTTAAAAATTAAGATTGAAATGTCAATGGCTTGTCAATTTTTTTTATCTTTAATATTTAAATGAGTTAATCTTGTATTTATATATATATTTTCCAAATCTCGGAAACGGCTTTAATGATTTTCTTGAAATTCAGCATATTTGGGGGAGAAAAATTGTGAACGTATGTAGTGATTGTGTATTGTGGTGGCGGTGGTGGAGGTTTGTGCATGTGTTTTTACGAATCTTGCATGTATCAGGTATGAAAACGGATTGTCCACTCTACGTTTAGCATTATATATATGTTCTATTTTACTTCATCGCAGATTATAGCAAAATAATTTTATTATTACTTTTATATTATGGATCCCCGCAAAGTAACGCCTAATTCTAAAAATTAATCATGCATATATCATGTATGAAACAGATTGTCGACTCTACATTTAGCATTATATGTATTTTCTATTTTACTTCATCGCGGATTATAGCAAAATAATTTTATTATTAATTTTGTACCATCTTGCTTATTTTGCTATCTTTATTTCTCTCTATTTTATTTGGCCAAAAGCTTTAGAACTATTTGTCAGCTTTTGAAATTTTTCCTCCAATGTATAAGTAATCGTAAATTATTCATTGACAATCCGATAAATCCATTCACTTTCTAGCTTGATTAAAAGTTGTTCAGCAACTAAAACTATCATTAACATTACTATAACTAGGTTAAATTAACATTTTTTTACACGCGCATGTATAAAATGTACAAGTAAAGAACTCATATTATATTTTTGAGTGTTCATACTTCTAAGAATCAGAACGAATAGTTACGTGGTAAAAAAAATCTACTAAACGTTTTTAATAATTCCAACTAACTGTATTGGACGTGCATAAATGAAAATATTTTTTGCACTATCCCGTATTCCTAGAAATATTACGTTAATAATATACGCGCACGTGAACAGGTCAATGGTACTTATAACACTTTTATGTCGTCTATGTGCTAGTAGCTCATAAAATTATGGTTATTATTCAAATTCCAATTCAAAATTTTCTTTATTCAAGTAAACTTGTAAACAAGTACTTTTCATCAACTCTACTGCTGGTTCGGCACAAGGTACAAGTAACTCGGCGGTTGCTGTTCTCAAAATAATACTTATAACTAGTTACATTAAAGCATTACTATCATGTACAGAGTCGAACAGTACCTATATTCATACAATCTTATCATCTAAATAATCCTCAACAGTATAGTATGTTTTTTGTATCAGCCTCCCTTTAACAGTTTTTTTTAAACTGCTGTAATGCTTTTAATATTGAATTCCAAATCTATAGTAATATTTCTAGCACCACGATTAGTTGCCGTTGATTTGTTGATAATTTATTTCTTGGTACACTACTAGATAACGAAACTTTCAGTGTAGCTTTAGGTCTCTCATTGCCAACCACATTGTGCCTTTAAGCGGAGATGTCCACGTGGAAAAGAGATAAACAGTTTTGGCATACACGGACTTTCATATCATAGGAGCTCTGGTAGACTTTGCCGTCATGGTTCTCTTAATGATACCATTCAAAGAGCTCTTGCCACTATCGACATTCCTGCTCTTCTCGAGCCTTCGAGGATATATCGGGATGATGGCAAGAGACCAGACGGCTTGACGGGGGCCCTAATGTGGGACGCAACATGCGTTGATACGTTGGCCTCGTCCCATATCAGGGAAACAGCGTCAAGACCGGAGCTGCGGCAAAAATGGCCGAATCTGGCAAACGGCGGAAGTATGCATCTCTCATCGAGAGTTATATATTTGTGCCGTTTGCAGTTCAGACCCTAGGGCCATGGAGTCAAAGTCCAAAAAAATTATATCCGTTTTAAAACCTTGGTTAATTGCCTCTTCAGTTGACAAGAGAGCTGGCTCCTTTTTTCAACAAAAAATCAGCTTAGCGATTCAACGCGGAAACACTGCCAGCATTCTTGGGACCATTCCACGTGGGCATTTGTATAGTCCTATTGTGTAAGTAATTTAAGATAGATATAACTTGTACATTTTATTGTATAGTAAAGAATTCATTCAAATTCAAATTACAAAACACTACAAAAATTAAAAAAGACAGTAAGATTGTTAAGAGGAGATTAATGAGATGCGATCGTAATTGTCTTGAAGGTTATTTTTTTTTATTTGTTTCGTTTACCATAAATATTATTGTATTTTTTACCTATTAACTTGTTATGCTTAATTTTTTTTAATATTGCTTAATATATTTTTTTATGAAGCAAGCTACATTCACATACCTTATACGCCGACAACACCAACACTCCACACTAGCACTACACGCACTCACTACCACAATCTCTATGACCGTTTTGCCCCGAAACCGAAGCATCATCAGGAGGATAGGCTCCACAAACAACAAGACAAAATCGTAATGATAAATATTCTATAAATCAGTTACTATTAAGAGGGTAAGTAGTTTAAGATAGATATAACTTTTACCTTTTTGTTGTAAATAAAAGAAAAACTATTTAACTACTTATTTACTTCAACGTGACTATATGATAGTTAGAAAATATAATATTTAATTAAATTGATATTAATTTAAACGAATTTACTTTTATTTAAAATAAGATTCAAGGACCAAATTGTAATATATTATACTTATAACAACGTTCATTAATTATTTTCTAAAATGAATATACATTACATCGTGGAAATAAATTTATGCCAGTTTTGCTATCAAATGCGTTAAAAATAACTAGCTTAAAATTATACAGTTTATTATATAATAGAGGATTATATAAAAGATAAAATTATGCGGCTTTATCTTTGTAGCAAATAAATTATCTAAATAGCAACCACCAAGTTTTTTCTGCTCTGTGTAGAGGCAATAAAGATAAATAAATATTCAAACAACTTTCTTTACAACAAATCATTAATTAATTTAAATTCTATTGTAGAAATTATTACAAAGATAAATATATATTGGACATATTTGTATGAATATAACATATCGACGGTAGTGTACTATTTAACACGTTGACAGACATTTGCGTCTATAGCCGTCAAAGCAAAGTTCACAATGTGGAATTACGGCAACAGCCGTCCAAAACGAAACGGTCGGTTATATAGACTTTACCAACATAAATTACTAAAACATATAGTGTAAATTTCCTTCCTACTGTCCATCAAGGTGTTAAATATTTTATACATTATTGTATCACCATCATCACGGACGCACGCGCGTACGCACGCACGCACGCACGCACGCACGCACGCACGCACGCACGCATGCACGCACTTCACACACGCACCATAAGAACAAAACAATGTTAATTTTAATCGGTAAAATTGTTTCCAAAATAAGTCTTGCGAAAACCTTTAGTACGAAAGCTTTCCATCCTGTATAACCATTGACATCATAAGGTCAATAATAAATAAAACACAGTTCTAAGTAGAAAAATTATTTACAATATTTAATTTGATGTAAATGGTTTTTAACAAACTTAAATGTTTTGTTTTGATACTAACTAATACTAACTGGCTCTAACATACACTGTTTAAGTTTGCCAAAATAGCCACTGATACGAATAAATTACCTGGGTATCAAACTAATAAAGTTTAGTGGGTTTATAACTACGTTACGCGGACCGGATCTAAACCGAGTAAGTGCTCTAATATCCTAAATTTATCTTACAGGAAATCAAATGCGCAGCTTCGTATTAGGAACATTTAATATTACTTCTCTGGAACATTATAGAATTGATTACTAGATAAGGTAAGTTGTCGTCAGTCAGGCGGCCGGTCGTAAAATAACTAACGAAATCATTAAACAACATGTTAACATGTTCTGTCGACCACACTTAGATTGAGCTACGGGCAGCAGAATGATGAATATACCTATAAGAAAAAATTAAATTTGGAAAATTTATTCTTATACATAAAAAATTTAGCAGCAGGTGTTACTTTACGTAATTCCATAATACAAAAATATTACTACATTTACTACACGTATCACAAAACACCGCCACCAATAAATCACAATTTCTACGATTGTTTCGTCCCGTGACCGAAACAATATCAGCTAATAATCGTAATCACATAGATTCTCTTAACAAACGCGGATTACAGAAAAATATCTAGGTATCATAACTATCATAACTGCTGAAAAAAAGTATTGAAAACATAACTTTTTCAGTTTCTATTAGAACCTTTCCAGCCTGGTCAGGTGTAAGATGTTCTACATTTATGTTTACTACGCAACTGTTGTTTAGTACCTAATAAAAAATAATATTGACACTATATAGGGCCTGTTTCACTACTAGTAAACTGTTTCAAGTTTCACTGTTTCAAGTTACTGATAAAGTTTTGGATAGTTAACCGACAAATAAACTAAGTAGCAATAAATGTTTTTAAAAAGTAACCTTAAAAAGTCAAAAATTAAAAAAAATCGCGGCCATTTTGAAATAGGTATTTGCTATCCAGCAGATAATAAAAATAACAGCCAAATGATCTACCTGTTAACTTATGACTTATTGACTTTAAGTGCTGAATAAGCCTATCAGAAAACTGAGAAACGCAAAATTTCTTATATATGTGTCAGATATGTTCCGAATAGGCTAACTGTTTAATTAACTTAGTGTTTTTATTTCTTTAGTATATTACACGCATTACTGTCAGTTTTACATCTTCCTGGAGACACCGACTGAAACATTGAATATTTAATCCACTTTCCGTTGACATTTCAATTATTTTTATATGGCAAATTCAGAATTCACTGGTTGTTAGCTACATATACACACCATAAAAAATATGCTAATATATTTGATAACTGTTATCAGCTATGAATATTTTTTATTCCCGCCGACGTTCGAATAGTCAAATAATAATTGTCTTATATTAATTTACACATTATACTTATAGCTCTGAGAAGGCCTTTTTTTAGCGACACCATAATTTCTTACAATCGGAAGAGATTGCGCAAGTCTTTTTGTTTAAAAAACTAATTATAAATCAATTTACATAAAATCATATGATTAAAGAATTAATAAATTAGTATTCTACTAATACATTATTATAAATATGTACTAGTTATATCTATCTTAAACTACTTACACGCTAGGACTATACAAATCATGCGCACGTGGAATGGTACCAAGAATGTTGGCAGCGTTTCCGCGCTGAATCGCTAAGCTGATTCTTTGTGCGAAAAAGGAGCCAGCCCTCTTGTCACCTGAAGAGGCAATTAACCGAGGTGTTAAAAAGGATATTTTTTTTTTTGTACTTTGACTCCATGGCCCTAGAGTCTCAACTGCAAACGGCACAAATATATTATAACTCTCGATGAGAGATGCATACATCCGCCGTTTGCCATATTCGGCAAAAAAATGTAAATATAAATAAATGTATATAATTATAATATATTATGTATTATAAATGTAAATTTATTATTATAAATGTAAATGTAATGTAATTGTGTTCTTAAAATAAATGATTTTAAGAACACAATAACATATTACGCAAATATAAAAATATACAATTATTAGTAATCGTTTTGCCATAATCAAGGCATGGGAAATCCCTTGTGGGATCACTTTAACGCAATGACGTCAAACATTAACATAAATACATCATATTGTACAAATTGCACAGAGACGCCATGGGCTAATGCCTTTAGGTATGTTAATGTCTAAATTAAAATAAACTTAATCAAATCTTTAAGATTTAAATGAGTTAACCTTGTATGTATGTATATTTTCTGAATTACGGAAACGGCTCCAACGATTTTCACGAAATTCAGACTGTGTTTTGGAATCGATCTAGATAAATTTCATTAAAAAATTGTCCCTGTTTTTGCGCACTGAAAAAATTCTAAAATTTACATTGAAAAGAAAATATTATTTTTGCTGTCAATTGTAGCTCATTAGGGGAACGGGCGGTCTAGACAAGTGAACCTACCTGTAAAAAAATTATCATATCATATTATTATATTACAATAGCATTAAAACAAAGTATTTTTAATGCTATTGTCATGAAAGGTTACTAGTAATTTTGGGTTATAAATTACTAGTAAACATGTTAACCCCTCCAGCTAAGCTAAATGCATGTGTTAGGGTGGGTTCACGTCAGTACAGCAGTGCTGTCTGTTATACTGTCCTGGCTGTTATACTGTCAGTATAACAGCTGGGATTCGAACTCTAAACCTCTCAATCGCAAGTCCATTACCCTAACCATTCAACTACTTTTATGTAAAATCTATCCAATAAGCAATTTTGTAATGCGTCCTATATCCAGTGCTAGCTTGGCACCCCACTTCAAGTGGAGTATATGCTAATGACTGACAGCTCGACGACACCCGGTAAATGTAAATGAGTTGCTTATTAGGCAATCGCTTTAAGTGCCTATACCATGCACGTTCGAAACTATTTATTATGTTATAACAAAAAACGTTATCAGTATTATTCGCTTCAAAGTATCGTTCACGTTCTTTGAAACTAAGCATCGGTTATAGTTAATTATCACCTTCTTGCATAATATTATCACCATAGCGTGAACAATATGATAAGATGCTGTATAGAACAAAAGTAATAATAAAATTATTTTGCTATAATCCGCGATGAAGTAAAATAGAAAATATATAAAATGCTAAATGTAGAGTGGACAATCGGTTATCATACCTGATACATGCAGGATTCGTAAAAACACATGCACAAACCTCCACCAACGCCACCACAATACACAAGCACAACATACGTTCACTATCACAAACTCAACAATCGTTTCGCCCCGCAACCGAAGCATCATCAGGAGATCCACGACCAAAATCGCAAAGATTGTGATAGTGAACGTATGTAGTGCTTGTGTATTGTGTTGGCGGTGGTGGAGGTTTGTGCATGTGTTTTGCATGTATCAGGTATGATAACCGATTGTCCACTCTACATTTAGCATTTTATATATTTTCTATTTTACTTCATCGCGGATTATAGCAAAATAATTTTGTTATTACTTTTGTATTATGGATCTCCGCAAAGTAACGCCTAATTCTATAAATTATGCTGTATAAAAGCAAATAGGAAGAGTGACAAAATAAATAACAATAAATAAATATATGGGACACTGGTACGGACGACCGTGTGTGTACACACGGTCGTCCGTACCTGTTGTACCCATCTCTCCAAAAATGCTCCGTTAAAGCAAAATAGTTTTATCTGTTAATTTTTTTTTATTAAAATATTAATTACTAGTGCACTTACCATATACATTGTTACAAGCAAATATTATTACATAAAAAGTAATTGCGAATAGAAGTAATTAATACCAAATGTTGTACAGTTGAAAACGGTAGCCATTGTTCAACACATTGTCTTTTTTTCCACCTATATTATCAAAAACCGCCTCAATGCGCATGTTGTTAAAGGCTAATTTATACGTAGATAAGCGAAATTTAGGAACTGGTCTACCAGTCTAGACATTATATCAGACTGGAATATTTCGGATCGTTGAACTATGCGTATCTACTAAATTTATAACTTAACGATAACTTTTATTTTTATATTAACAAGGCAAATATACAAGTTGTATCTAACTTAACTTTCTTACATGCTAGTATTATACAAAACAGAGCTATTCGCCATCATCTACCTGCCCTTATCCCATTATAAATAAATAAATATAAATAAATATATGGGACACTTACACACACGGTCGTCCGTCCCCAAAGTAAGTAACTTAATACTTGTGTTATGGGTGACAGACAACTGGTGAATATATACTTAAATATTTTTTAAATACATACTTAAATACAAATATACACCCAGGCTCAAAGACCAACAAATTAATTTATAGAAAATGTTGGCCCTCGGCGGGAATCGAACCCGCGACCCGCAGAGCTGAAGGCAGGGTCACTACCCACTACGCTAACGGGCCAGTCATTATAAGTGGGGTCGGCACAACATGTTTAGAACATGCTGTCACATAATTGTGACAGCATGCTGTCGCATAGCTGAGTGCAGTTAAGATACGCTTCTATCACTCAAATAATCTTCTATTGTATATTAAGCTTTGTTTGGCAGCATTGTTTTAAGATAATTTCTAAACTTGTGTAAAGGCACGTCTGGACAATATTAAGGAATTTTGTTATAAAAACGTGTACCGAGACCGACTAATAATTTTCGGACTTTTTGGAGGCAACATAGGCGTCATTAGTTTATGCCTGTTTCTGTGGATATTTTTTCGCAGAAATGGTATGTTATTTTAGATTTATTGTGAAACTAACTACGCCTATTTCTTTAAATCTCTCCCTAAGAGAATGGTATCCGGCTGAATAGAATAGTAATAATAATAAAGTTTTATTCAGTCCATACATATATACAAAAATAAAATCGATGGAGTAACAATAAAATAACAATATTTTTCGAAAAAATTACATTAGGTATATCTAATTAAATTAAATCGCGATTCTAATCTAAATTATATTTATATGTCAAAGTTATAAGTAGTAAGTATATGTCAAAATCTATGTATAATTTAAAAGTCAATATTTAAAAAGTCAAAATTAGAATAGAAAAATATTATCATATTATATTTGATAGAATAGTACCACCCTTATTTCTTAGGTGTTGTAAAAGGCGACTTAGGTAAGTCGACCCGCCGTGTGGTATCCGGTTAAGTAGCATAGTCCACCCTCTTTCTAACCGAGGTGTCGTAATTAAGATAAGTTGACGTCAGGCAGGCGGCCGGTCGTAAAATACTTTGCTAAATCATATGATAACATGTTTATAACATGTTGTGCCGACTCCGTTAGGGTGATATTTGTAATATATTTAGTTTTATGGATTTATTATACACCTTTATAGCTTCAAACTAGGTGTGACAAAAGTGTGCATTTGTCATATAATTGGTAAGAACAATATGACTGAGCCACGACGCGACGCCGTGTTTTTACGACTTAAATTATGTTATCATAAAACTGCAAAAAATACTACATGTAAATTTTTAATCATTTACGTGAATACAAATTTAATTTTAATTTTTAAATATCCTACTTATATAAATGTATGCGAATGCGTATGTTAGTGCATATGGATATATGTTTGTTACTCTTTCACGGCGAATCCACTGAACCAATATCGATGTAATTTGTCACAAGTATCAACCTATCACGTGACAACAGTCCAAACAAACGAAGTTGCGGGTAAAAGCTTGTATTGACTATTTCCTTAACTTTTCTTTAAGCTGTGATAGCTCAGTGGTAAGACCATGCGATTCTTTCGAGTGGGTCACGAGTTCAAACTCCGGGTAGGCACCAATGAGTTTTAAGTTTTAGTTAAAACTTGTTTTCATCCATAATTGCAATTATTAGGTGATAGAAAACAACTTGAGGAAATCCTGTTAATTGTACAGGAATAGCATAACATTGAAAAGCGCCATCAATAGATGGCTTTTTTAATGTTAATCAAACCTATCGCAAAACAACACTCCACGCGAACGAAGTTACGGGTAAAAGCTAGTTTTCTATTAAAAAAGTAAACATTCTTGACTACAGTATGAGAGAAACGGGCTAAGCTTTTGACTGGCCATTTGGCAGGAGGCAGTCATTCTACCTTCAGCTCCGCGCGTCACAGGTTCGAAACTCGCCAAGAGCCAAAAAAAAATGTTGGTTCTTCGATTCTGGTTGAATATATTTTTGTTCCTGTTCTTTGTCATTTTAAAAGTTTATCACTAAATAACTCAGAAAATACGTTAATAATAATTTGTATCCAGCTGAATAGAATAGTACCACCTTCATTTCTTAACGAGGTGTCGTAAAGGGCGACTAAGGTAAGTTGACCCGCTGTATACCATCCGGCTGAAGAAGAGGTCTCAAATTTCTATTTCTCTCATACATATCCCACTGTAAGTGGGGTCAGCACAACATGTTACAAACATGTTGACTTATGATTTGGCTACGTATTTTACGACCGGCCGCCTGCCTTACGTCAACTTACCTTAGTCGTATTTTACGGCTCCTCGGTAAGAAAGAGGGTGGTCTATTTTACTCAACCGGATACCACACGGTGGGTAAACTTACCTTAGTCGCCTTTTACGACACCTCGTAAGAAATGAGGGTGGTACTATTTTAATCAACCGGATACCACACGGTGGGTAAACTTACCTTAGTCGCCTTTTACGACACCTCGTAAGAAATGAGGGTGGTACTATTCAGCCGGATACCCGGCTGGCTGGCTTGACTGGCCCGTTGGTGCAGTGGGTAGTGACCCTGCCTTCAGCTCCGCGGGTCGCGGGTTCGATTCCCGCCGAGGGCCAACATTTTCTATAAATGAATTTGTTGGTCTTTGAGCCTGGGTGTATATTTGTATTTAAGTATGTATTTAAAAATTAAAAAATTAAAAATATATAAGTATATGTATATTCACCAGTTGTCTGTCTACCATAACACAAGTACTAAGTTACTTACTTTGTGGACGGACGACCGTGTGTGTAAGTGTCCCATATATTTATTTATTTATTTATGGCGTATATCAACGGCCTTGTTTAGGTTTAGCAATATATAATATATATGCAATTTTGTAGAACAAAACTCTTTGCGTGTTCTCGCATCACGCAATAACCGGTTTTAAACGTAATGTCCTTATACAATATGGACAGACAATAAAGACAAAATTAGCCTACGTCAATTTGAAAGAAGACTAATTCTCACACATTAACAACTACACCACATACAAAAGCTTATATGCATAATTATTATATTAAGCCATAAACGCACTGGGAAGAATTGCGCGTTTGTTACACTTGGCAGAAAACATTTTAACACTTGCCTTTTTTATTTTATTATGTACCTGTTTATTGTGTATTATAAATAAATAAATAAATATATGGGACACTTACACACACGGTCGTCTGTCCCCAAAGTAAGTAATTTAATACTTGTGTTATAATAGACAGACAACTGGTGAATATATACTTATATATTTTTTAAATACATACTTTAATACAAATATGTACCCAGGCTCAAAGATCAACAAATTCATTTATAGAAAATGTTGGCCCTCGGCGGGAATCGAACCCGCGACCCGCGGAGTCGAAGGCAGGGTCACTACCCACTGCGCCAACGGGCAAGTCATGTACCTATAGTATGTACTGTACCTGTATTATGTACCTATTGTTCCCAATAAAAGTTATAATTATTATTATGTGATTTTGTGGATGAGATGAAAGGCTTTGGTAGGTTTTGGTTTCCACCTAATATCCCATTTAAACGTCTATAAAGATGGCCCATTAAAATTCAAAATATTCGTTATTCGAGTAAATTTGGGAACAAGTGCTTTTGAATAGTCAACTCTACAGCTGGTTCGGAAAGAATTATTTTTGCTCTTTTCAAAAAATAATTCTTATAACTAGTTATATTTTGTCTTTACTATCATGTACGGGGTAGAAGAGTAACTATATACACGCATTTTTATCATCCATGTTATCACGCTTTCTGTTTTAGCCTTCTTTTATCAGTGTTTTTAAACTTCTTTAATAGCAGGACCTAAAATTGATCGCGGAATGTCATAGAATCTTATATCCAAACCCACAAACGACTTACGTACTTATATTTGTATAGACTAATTCATCTAAAGATGCAACGATATAAGTAATAATACGACCGTTTCAATTGGTCCACTCTACGAAATACTTATGAATTACTTGGCCTCTCTAAAAAAATTATGCTTGTATAATCTTAAAAAAAATAGATTTCTTTAAGATTGTGATCTACAAACATTTTTTTGCCCAGAAAGCGGTTCGTAGATTTATATCGTTCAGTTATTTATGTTGCATCTAGAATTTTAATCTCACTTTTCTTACTTTTAAAGATTTGTATGAAAGATAATGCGTTATTTAGATCAAAGTCGAGTGGTCTTCTTATAATAAAATCTTATATAAGTGGTCAATTGGTTAATGACCCATCTTATTCTTGTAACAAATAAAATTTCTAATAGACTTATATTAATTTTATGTCTCTATAAATTACTAAATATATCTGATATAAAATTTGCCTAATTTTTAAACACACGCGACTAAATCGCAAAGTTATTTGCGATTTTGACCGTAAACAAATAAATGATCTTTGCGCAATTTGTTTAATGCCTTTGAATTGAAAATATTAATCAAATTTGATAACGATAAAGTCGTCATACTAAAGCCTAAATACTTTTATCTCCATTTTATTTTTTATTGACTAAGTTCAACATGTTAGTAACTTAAATAAATATTTCAAAAAGTATTTTTTGTATTTATTTAGTTTATTTCGTTAATAATAGATTCCTTTACATTTTTTTATTATTATATATCGTATACACACGGCTTAAATAAATTTTAAATAGGACTATATTATAATCATTTTGTGTGTTACATGTTTTTTACTTTCATAACTTATTACGTAAATAATAAATCCTCCTCGTTCAAATAAAATCACAATAATAGTACGTATAAAAGTATAATGTTAACTTTATAAATATTATAAACGTGAATGACTGTCTGCCTGTCTATCTTATACGCTTTCATGACTAATTCGCAGAGGTAATAAAGATGAATTTGTTACAAATGTAATTTATAAACTTGGCCTAGATTTAGGATTAAAAAATTGTTCTTCCTTTTGAGTCATGATAAAATTAAAATTATATAAATTAAGAGTACTTTAAAACTAAAACTGACACGAATGCAGTCGCAGGTACAACTTCCATATAAAAAATGAATGTTTCTCTGTATGTCTCTTATAGACTCCGAAACGGCTGATCTGATTAAAAAAAAATATTCAAATAATCTTTAGATCAACTTAGCGGATGTTCTCGTAAAGTTTAGTGGCGATCGAAGCATTTTTTTAATAACAGTACTTCATATATCTATGAATTAAGCTCAGCGAAGCGGGTTGGACATACTCGTTTATTATATAAAATTGAATGTATGTATGTCCCTTATAGACACCACAACGGCGGCACCGATTTTAATAAAATTTTCAAATAATGTTTAGAGATCTCCGTCATAGGGATAAGTTGACCTTTGTACACTTTTTTTATCAATAATGTTTTTTCCAATTATTTTTTGTAATTTTTTTGTATTTTTTGTAATTTTTTTTACATTTTTTATGGTAAATAAATAAATAAATAAAATAGATTGACCTATTGGATAATCCTGTACAGTTTGGTGGCGATCGTAGTATTATTGACTGACCTCAAAATAAAACTGTTATTAGGAGTTTTATTGTTATTAACAGTTATTTTATTGTTATTACTGTTATTAACAGTTTCATTTTGATTTTTAAGGGAGATCGAAACTAGACTAGAGTCACAGTAACGCGTGGCACTACTGCTAGTAATTAATAAATTTAAAACGGTCATTTTCTTACATCGCATTCGTGGCCTTAATCCTGAGCACTTATAATATGGTAAGCAAGATTTGATACTTGAAGAAACACGCAAAAAAACGCGCATGTGTGTGATAGGCTGTATCCTACACATAGACAGTTCAAACGCTGCACCGCGCCAATGTTACGGAATCATTTTTTGCTGTCTGTCTACTTCTTAGCGTGTTAGGCAGTGTTTTTTCTAAGTCCCAGTCGCTTCGTGACCTCGGCTGACATTAAAAATGGTTATGCCTTGTGCATTTATACCACTTTTTTTTGGTTTCTGTTGAATGTAGGTGCTTCTAAATATTTTATATTAATACGTAGGTGGACTAACTCAACAAGTTATCAAATTTTACCGTTGAATATTCACAATTTTGTCTTTAGTATTATTAGTTAATGTTTGAATTCGGAATTTTATTGTAAATAATCTAGAATAGATTATTGTTGACCACTGACTAAATAGAATATACTATGTAGAATAGAACCCTGCCTTCAGCTACGGAGGACGCGAGTTCAAAACCTGCCAAGGGCCAATATTTCGAAAAAAAACAATTTGCTAATTTTTCCAGTCTGGGTGTATTTAAGTATGTATTTCAAATATTATTTGCGGAACACCATAGTAAAGAAATTACAATAGAATTATTTTGCTGTAATCCGCGTTTGCTAAGAGAATCTATGTAATGCTAAGTGTATGCAGCAACATTATACCTTATATACGCAGGACAAGTTACCACACGTATCCCAAAATTTCATCATTATGATTTTGTCGTGGAGCCTATCTTCCTGGTGATGTTTCGGTCTCGGGGCAAAACGATAGTAGAGATTGTGGTAGTGAGTGAGTGTAGGGCTTGTGCGGAGTGTTGGTGCTAACCAAGAGCTAGAATTCTTGCACGAGATCAACCAAACGTATGCTTTGAAGAAACCGCTCCAGACAGCGAGCGCGTTCGAACAAGCAAAAACTCAAATCGTCTTTTCGCGCGCTCTAGTATCGTTTACAACAGGCGAGCGAGCATTCTTAGAATAGAATATTCCGTAGAATCTTTGCGAACGCAGAAAAAATAACGAAGCAATGCTCTATATATCTTTAATATTTACACAAGTTAATCTCGGAAACGGCTACAACGATTTTCATGAAATTTAGCATGTAGGTGGGTTTGGGGGATAAAAATCGATATAGCTAGGTTTCATTTAAAAAAATGTTGTTTTATCCCTGATTTTAGTAAAATGCTAAAATTTATGTTGAATTCAAAAGATAATTTTCGCTAATAAGTGTCAAGTCTCGATGGCTCATTTGGGGAACGAGCGGTCTACACAGGTGAAAATACCTAGGTGTCTTCACTTTTAAAAATCTTAAAAAATTACAAAGTTAAAAAAAAATAAATTAAAGTTACCCAGGTACTTGTTGTTGTTGTTGTGGTTGTTGTGTGTAAAAATGTATTCAATTGGTTTGAGGTGCTATTTACCTACAAATAAGCAGTTTTACGAGTAATCCGCAGTTGCACTAAGTCCCTTACATACTAGACAAATTTCTTTGGTTTTTGGTTTGTATTTTTTGTGTTAATTGCGTTTCTTTGGTTGAAATAAATTTAAAAAAATACCATTCGCTCGTTTGAAATAGACCATTAGAGATTTATGTTATTCTGATTTTTGTAGAGTAGATCATCGATTACATACACATTAGATTTCTTTTTCTATACTCTCTATAAATATTAAATAAAATTCAAAATTATTTACAAATCACACACAAGCAAAGTCATAGTAAATCCTGAAATATAATTAAATAAATACAACGTTTCCTCGTAATAAGGGTTTTTATTTGTTTTTTATAAAGATTTGTAACCCAAATTACTAGTAAGCTTGTCAACTCCTCAAGTGAGTTTGCATACGTAGCGTAATGGCCGGGATTCGAACCTACGACCTCTCAATCGCAAGTTACCCTAACCATTCCTCTGCCGACGGTTTAAATTTGAGTTCGATAGTCTTTAAAAACTTAAACAACAGATCAGTGTAACTTTAAATCAAACCTTGGTAGAGTGCAGAATCCAAACGACAAAAGGGTTAATTGCAAAAAGATTGCCTATTCAGCATGATTATCTGAAAAATATGGCCTAAAAACTACAAGTCAATGACATATTGAGGAAAACTTTCATAAATCGACCGTAAAAAAATGCCGTAAAACGTACGTGACGAATCTGTCACTTCAGAGGGGTATTTACGTAACGATGGAAAAAAATTAGTTGGGTAAAAATTGTTCTAAAATATTTTCTTTGTACTTTTGTATTGACAGGTTCTGAAAACATAAGGCCAGACAGACGGGAAGGTCAACGGCCTCGTATTTCAACTTGTGCGCGGCAAAAAAACTATATAAGTTCAAAAACTTTACCTATGAGAGTTAAAAATAACTATATAAATTAAATTAAAACAACTACATATATAAATATAATAAAATCTGTGAAATTATTTTTGTTAAGCTTTTTATTGTTAATTTATTTGATTATAAATGAAACTTTTTTTCGGTCACAATTTTTTTATATCCTTTTTATCTTTTTATATATTTTGTATAAAAAATATTAAAGTTAGGTATTTATCATATAAAAATAATAAGGGATATAAAGATAAATATTCTTCTTAACTATAATAAATGTGAAAGATTTCATATTTGGATGTTATAATAAACAAATATAATCAACATCCTCCTGTCCTTATCCCAATCTAAGTGGGGTCGGCACAACATGTTATAACCATGGTGTCACATGATTTGTAAGCTATGTTTATATATGTCTGTAATATTGTATTTACACAAACTTATCGTAAAATAATAAAAAAAAACAGAACGATAAGCTATTTAAATAAACATCGCAGTACCAAAGCTTTAAGCTTTTGTGATTCTTCATAAAAGCTTATATATTTGGCTTAATATTATTTATTTATAAGCTTATTTTATATTATATAAGTATATATTCACCAGTTGTCTGTCCTCCATAGCACAATTATTAAGTTACTTACTTTGGGGACTGACGACCGTGTGTGTAAGTGTCCCATATATTTATTTATTATTATTTATTTTTTGAGCTAAACTCTTAATAAGCAATAATATTTGTGGCTGCAACCATGACATCATACCGATTAAGTTTTAAACGGTTTTTAAAATATTTTCTATGTTTCGACGCTAATATAGGTAAATCAAAGGTGATTTCCTTGAAATCCTTGTAAAAATAAAAATATAGTTCGAGTTCGTATTTATCGGAATTACCATAAATATACACATTACCATATTCCGAATATTTACAAGCAACAAATAGTGTATCAATTTTCCAACATTCTCCGTCACAAAATTTAAAAGAATTACATTCTAATGGTTAATTTCAAGACAAGCTTTATTATTACTATGTGTAACGACAATATTCGTAACCTTTTTGTTGCGGACAGTTTAAATATAATTATTTATTATATCATTTAAATGAATATTTTCGAAGATATTACAGTGTTAAAATCCCGCGAGGAGGCCGCGCTTCGCCCTATAGCACTTCGAATTTAGCAGCGAGCGGACGCGTTTCATATGGTCAACTGTATGTCGCTCTTTCAAGAGTTACCTCTAAAGAAAACATTGTATGTGTGCATGTATTGTCTAAAGACAAGAAAGATGTGAATGTTGTATATAAAACATTCTGTAATTAATTGTAAAAATAAAATACATAGGGAAAATTTTTAAAAGTAAATAAATAAAAATGTAGTAAGTATATGAATGTAGTATAGGAAATCTTCATGGCATAGGGAAAGGGGAATTGTTTTACTCCAAATTTAACGCGTGCGGACCATGGGTAGTAATGAATGAATCAAACCTACCGGATCGATTTTAATCATTTTTTTCATCGAGTGACATAGGCTTTATATTTTATACCCGTGCGAAGCCGGAGCGGGCCGCTAGTAAGTACTTAATTTTTATATCTGTGGTGAATTCTTCGCAGATGAAGTAAAGCGCAGATTATAGTATAAAATCTTTATAACCCACCGTTAATGCAGACTTAAAATTACAAAAAGTATATAGTTTCAGATAGGAATTTTCCACTTTTTTTTAATAATTAGATATTTAATGCAATTTATGCGGTTATTATTTAATTTTGCTTTTAAAATTCAAACGCATAGCTATTAAGTAGAACGCCAGACACATTATCATAAATTACCTAAATCTGACTTTACAACTTTAAATAACGCATACGATTGTTTCGTTCGGCATTTGTTAATTTATTAGAAGTTCCTAGAAACAGATATTTATCTACAAATCCAAAGTACTTCTACGAAAACCCGGTCAAACCAGATTTTTCATATAAGCAAGCATCATCATCTTAATCTTCCTGCCTTTATCCTACTCTAAGTGGGGTCGGCACACATGCTATAAACATGCTGTCACATGATTTGGCTGCGTTTTTACGACCGGCCGCCTGCCTGACATTAACTCACCTTAGTCATATTTTACGACACCTCGGTAAAAAAGAGGGTGGTCTATTCTACTAAACCGGATACCACACGGTGGGTCAACTTACCTTAGTCGCCTTTTACGACACCTCGGTAAGAATTGAGGTTGTTCTATTCTACTCAGCCGGATACCACACGGCGGGTCGACTTACCTTAGTCGCCTTTTACGGTACCTCGGTAAGAAATGAGGGTGGTACTATTCTATTCAGCCGGATACCACACGGCTAAGCATATTACGATTAATTATATCGCAGAAAATAGCAAAATAATTTTGCATTATTACTTTTGTATTGTGGATCTCCGCAAAGTAACGAATTATTCTATAAATGTTAGTGTTATCTATGTGTCAGTAAAACTGTAAATTTTAGCAGTTTTTACTTCTTCCAAACTGCAAATCTTTTATTCTGATAAGGCTTTTATTATGTATAAGTTGAGGAAGTCGCTAGGAATCTTGAAATTTATATGTCTAAAATTAGATATTTATGTCATATTTACTATTTAATTTTACATAACGCTACTCGCGGCCTCATAAGATACATCAGAGTCGCTTAGCGGGCGAGAGGAAAACCTATGCTGGGAGTATATCTGCGTGCTCAAATCAGAAATGACGAGATCCGTAGAAGGACCAAAGTCACGGAGATAGTTTGACTGGCCCGTTGGAGCAGTGGGACCCACTGCTCCAACGGGCCTGCTGAAAACCCTGCCTTCAGCTCCGCGGGTCGCGGGTTCGATACCCGCCGAGGACCAACATTTTCTATAAGTGAATTTGTTGGTCTTTGAGCCTGGGTGTATATTTGTATTTTAGTATGTATTTAAAAAATATATAAGTATATATTCACCAATTGTCTGTCATCCATAGCACAAGTGTTAAGTTACTTACTTTGGGGAGGGACGACCGTGTGTGTAAGTGTCCCATATATTTATTTATTTATATTTATTTATTTACAGTTAAACGGGTTGAAGAAGCGGTAGATGTTAAGGTCTCTAGATGCTAGAATAGCGACCCTGCACCAGAAAATGCAGTCTAAGCAGACTCCCACTCCACTAGGTGAACGGATGATCTTAAAAAAGTCGCGAGGAGACGACAAATTCAGGCCGCAGAAGATTATATGGCGATATGATCTGAAAACCTTTGAACCTATTTCCAACAATGGATATCTATTGAAATATGTAAGAGACAGACCTTTGTGACTCTTATAGAACAGAATTTTTATTTCTCGTACATTCTTAGGGTCTGATAAAGAAGAACACACAAGAAAAGGGTCGCACATAAACGTCGAATATTAATTTAGTTGCGATTTAAAGCACGAATACTAAAATTGTTTCTAGACAAATTTATACAAGATATTACGATTATTAGAGTTAAGGAGATAGGAAGATAATCATGATCTAAACACTACATAATGAATAAACACAATATAATTGTATCTCAAAATATGAGACTGTAGAATAAATACTACTTGGCCTACTATAATATGAAATATGCTCTCGATTCTTTTTTATCACAATCATTTCGATTCTCTACATTATTTGGGTAATCATTTACTCCTAGTGCAATAATAGTACTAAGGAAATTATTTGTTATTCGAGATGCTAAAGATAATATTACGGACTTTGATGAACAAAAATTCTTTCAGTCATTTTACTAACGTCAATTAACTTCAGTGCCAAGTATTAATCATACTTCTGCATTTATACTACTCTAAGTGAGGTCGGCACAACATGTTATAAACATGTTGCCACGTGATTTGGATAGGTATCCACCAGGCCATCCAGGCCGCCTGCCTGACGACAAATCACCTTAGTCGTCTTTTACGACACCTCGGTAAGAAAGGAGAGTGGTCAATTCTACTTAGCCGGATACCACCCGGCAGGTCAACTTACCCTAGGCCCTTTTATGATACCTTGGTAAGAAAGAGGGTGGTCTATTCTACTTAGCCGGATACTACACGGCTAAGTGCGAAATATTATACTGTACAAAAACTTATCTGTTCACAGTATACTATTATCGTATTAGAATTTATGCTGGTAGAAAAATAAGAATCGTGAGGAAAACCGTAAAGAAACGCCAGTAAAAAGCGTCTAGCATATGAAAAGATTCTTAAGTACACACTGGTTTTCATTGTTATGTTTTTTCTAACACCATTTCAACGACGAAAGTCAATTTAGTAAAGTAAAGACACAATTATATACAAAGTAAAACACTTTTTGTGATGTCCAAAATGATTCTGAGAAACATCCACGGTTCAGAAATCCGGAAAAGAAAAGTTTTTATGTGCTTCCTGTTCTATGGCAAGATAAAAAAAAACTTTATGACTTGAGTAGGAGAATTAAAAATGTGCACTAAAAGTCTATAAAAAAATATTGTTGAAAAGATAGTCAAGAAAGTAGGAAGAATCAATTATTCTTCAATACTTTGGGCCATTTATAGTTATATTTATTTGATAAATTAGTACTAGCTGACATTAAACGCCGTGTGGTATCCGGCTGAGTAGAATAGTACCACCCTCATTTCTTACTGAGGAGTCGTAAAAGGCGACTAAGATAAGTTGACCCACCGTGTGGTATCCGGTTGAGTAAAATAGATCACCCTCTTCTTACCGAGGTGTCGTAAAAGACGACTAAGGTAAGTTGACGTCAGACAGGCGGCCGGTCGTAAAATATGTAGCCAAATCATGTGACAACATGTTTGAAACATGTTGTGCCGACCCCACTTAGAGTGGGATGAGGGCAGGAGGATGATGAGTACTAGCTGCCATTAATTAGTGCCAGCAGCTTCGCCCGCTTGAAAATCAATCATCTTACTTACTTAGCCGGATACCATACGGCTAGCCCGCGTGAAAATCAATGTATCACAAAATTTCTTCCGAAAAGATATTTTTTTTTATAAAAGTAGTTATTGAAAGTTAAGCATAAGAGATAGAGACATGTTGTCGTGGACTTTATTGAAGTATTTTATAGATTTACAATTATCAAGAACATTACTTCAGTGTATCTCTGCTAAAGCTTTTAGCACGCTAGTTTTTTACAGAGAACATAACCTCCGGGTAGAGACCCCTTGAAAAAGAAGTCCCCTTTCGCTAACTGATGCAGCGGGAGCACCAACCGCCTCGGGGACCTGTAAGCCAGACGTCCGATATACCCCATTCGGACGCCCGAAGTTCTCCTGACAAGGTGACAGACGATGGGCTTGGGCAAGTCACTATCACCTGACTCACTATCATCACTATCGTCACTATCATCTCACGATCATAGACTTATTATTATACTAGAGCATAGTAGAAAAGAAACTTTTCATTTGTAATAAGACAAAGATAATGTACATGAGTTTCAGCTTCCCTCTCATTATTTATTGTTACACTACCCCTTACACGCATGTCTATGTCTCCATTACCCTAGTGAAATAGCTCTTTAGTTTCAATAACTCTTTTTTAATCAGATTCATAATTAGAATATCCGCGCAATTTGCACACTGCCTAATACCTAAGCAAGCAATATCAGAAACATTTTGAACATGCGAAGAACAACAAAAGTTCGTAGAGTTTTTATCTTTAGATGCAATTCTTGAGGAAGATTTAGATCAATATGTTTCTTCCCAGAATAGCTGAATTGATTTCACTGGAAGGAAGGAGGGCTGAAAGGACATGGAAAAACTTTGTGACAGTGATTTTCACGCAGATAAAGCTGTACCAAAAACTAAAATCTGAAGGTTGCAACAATTCTAGTGCATATACAAGCTGCATTGTCAAACCAATTACTTGAATTGCCTTGATATACTTTGAAAGTGCCTCAAGTAAGTACAACAGTTAAGTGGCGTCACAACTTTACGAGGTACAGACTGCCTATCTGTACATAGTTCAGGAAACAGCGTCCAGGAGTCATGTGGATAGAAAACAACTGTCTTCATTATTAAAATTTTTATTTGTAATAATATTATTAAGAATTATTACTATTTTAATAGATTTAATAAAGATAATAACATAATCATAGTAGAAAAGTAAAGTAATAGCCTGTTAGTATCCCATCGCTGGGCATAGGCCTCCTCTCTCCGTTTTTGGAGAAAGTCATTGGATTTGGTTATTGGATAGGGTTGGATCGAATAAATGTTTATTACGTATTGCTTATAGAAGCTTTAAGCTTAGCGTAGGCTTTGAGTAGTTTAGTTTAATAAGTAAGCTTTATTGTTTTGTTCATTGTAAATCACGGCAATTTCTGATTACAGGTTTTAACGTTTTGGGGTTTTAGTTAGTTAGGTATTCAAGTATGTGGTTTAGTTAGGTTTTATCTCAACAACAACAAATAATATATTTTGGCGTTCTATACTCAATAACTGTATCATATCATAGCTATCGTCAAAATCACTAATTATGTAGATCGCATATATGGGGATCATTAAAAAGTAAGCCATTAAAATTAGGTGCCTTAAATACACGACACATAACCCATGTAACACCCACATCATATTCGGATTTATTAAATACCGATTTTTTTAAAATCTTATATTCATTAATATGCGATAACCGTGCTAAATATTGGTGTTTCCATTGATCTATTAGTAGTAATAATTATAAATTGATCTATTCTGCAGTATCAGTGTATCGGCTGAAACAAGGCATTCGTGAAATGAGATTTATTGCACCGTCTCTTGTTCTATACATTAATGCGTAACCAACACGCACTGTGATGCCTTTTTATGTAAGCAATTTGACGCGATTCAGAAACAAGTTTTTTAGCTGTTTTATGGAATTGAGATTCCCATATTGAAATGTATTTTTTTTGAGGGGAATTAATTCAGATTTCGTTTACATCTTTTTTTGAAAATTATACATATAAAATTGTGTATAGTTTATTTCAGTATCTGCGTATAATTCTAAATCACATTTTCTGAACGATGAATTTTTCATTAGAAAGAACATTATTTTAATTCCTTGTGTGAGTAGAGCCAAACGTCGTGTGGTATCCGGCTGAATAGAATAGTACCACTCTCATTTCTTACCGAGGTGTCGTAAAAGGCGACTAAGGTACGTCGACCCGCCGTGTGGTATCCGGCTGAGTAGAATAGACCAATCTCATTTCTTACCGAGGTGTCGTAAAAGGCGACTAAGGTAAGTTGACCCATCGTGTGGTATCCGGTTAGTAGAATAAACCACCCTCTTTCTTACCGAGGTGTCGTAGAATACGACTGAGGTAAGTTGACGTCAGGCAGGCGGCCGGTGGAGAACACGCAGCCAAATCATGTGACAGCATGTTATAACATGTGCTGACCCCACTTAGAGTGGGATAAGGGCAGGAAGATGATAATCTATCCTGGTAAGTACCGCTTTGACTATGACTAATTCAGTGTACCAGTGTGATGTGATGGGGTGCCCTTTACAGTTTTCAAATCCTTTACCTACTACACCTTTGAACTTTTAAACCTTTATTCAGATCAATCTGAACAATTTTCCTTTCAGTTGTAAAAATGTCATTTAAACACTATGTCATGAAACCGCGAATTACTATGCAAAAGTTTGCTCTAACTATCCACATGAATCGAGTGACGTCATAAGTGAAAAAGCAGGAAACAAAATGCAAAGCGAGCATGTGGCGTATGAAAACGAAAGTCTTACGGAGTTTCATTGAGACGAAGTTGGCCCGCGAGTTAGATCGCAGTTTACTACTGTACCAACATCACATTATAATGTACTACGCAAAGTAGTTTGATAGAACAAATATTTTTCATGTTTGTAAACTTGCTCTTGAATTATGTTTGATGAAAGAACATGGTACCATGGCTAGAAAAGGTATTATTCAACCTACAGAGCAAAAGGGCTAGCTTTTTTAAGTCTAGCTGAGACTGGCAATCTAACTACTGACAAATCCTGAGTCACTACCCGATACCTAACTATAAATGAATGGCAATCAATTTTTTCGTAATAAACTTAACATTGCAATACATTACCTCATCTTTGGAGGGTATATTAGGGTATGAGAGGCGGCGGTTATGTCGGACTCGCCCCGACTAAAAAGACCTGTGTGCTCCACCTCACTGCTGGTGGCGGCGACAGGGTGTCATTGTTCACTTTACCCCTATCCCCGCCAGCAGCCGCTAGGATCCCAGAGATACCTCCTCCGGGTAAGATCATCTCAAAAGAGAAGTCCCCCCGCGCTAACCGATCGAGAGCACCAGATGCTCCGACCACCTCGGGGACCTGTAAGCCAGGCGTCCAATATACCCCGTTCGGAACGTCCGAAGGTCCCCGTTAGTGTGGCAGACGATGGGCTTGGGCAAGTCACTAACACCTGGACTCATCAGCAGCAGATTGAATCCAGAACAAGAGTTCCCGAAACCGCTCCGCCACCTACCCCTCCAGAGCAGAAGGAAGCTATCGCTGCCCTCGATCGCTCCCTGCCCACTGTGTTTGCTAAGGACACTGACCTCCCTTCAGAAGGTCCACCAAAAAACAACGATTATGTTGATGAATTTTTGCTACTTCTTGAGTTTTGTTTAAACTTGTTACCGTTATTACACGTGCAAAAGCTTGAAGGTACTTTGTATATGTACGCCTTGCAACTAGGACTTCTTGGTGAATTTTTGTTACTTTTGAGTTTTGTTTGAACTTATTTCCGTTAACGTGTCTACACGTGCAAAAGTTCGGAGGTACTTTGTATATATATGTATGCCTCGCAACTAGGTCTTCCTCATAAAAAACTCAAATACAAAGCGTCGCACGAGACACTTTCTTCTTACTAAAACCAATCACTGACGAGGTGTTTCATTTATTTTTAGGCACGGTTTCTCCGCTACGAAAAATATTTGATTTTTCATTATGTTGATAAGACATTGATGGATTTTTTAGCTTTTCTGCTTCACTGAAACTGTTACTGGTCGACTTTATTGTTATTCTCGGAAGAGACATAGTGTTTGTCGTTATATTATATTAGAGACTAGTCTGTATTGGTGAAATTTACCTTACGCAATGCTCTGTGTAGTTTAAGAAAACCATCATCATCCTGCCCTTCATGAACCTGAACAATGCCCTGACATCAACTTACCTTAGTTGTATTTTACGATACCTCATTAAAAAAGAGGGTGGTTTATTCTACTTAACCAGTTACCACACGGTGGGTCTACTTACCTTAGTCGTCTTTTACGACACCTCCATAAGAAATGAGTGTGGTCTATTCTACTCAGTTAGATACCACACAACGGGTCGACTTACCTTAGTCGCCTTTTACGACACCTCGGTAAGAAATGATATCCGGCTGAAAAGACCAGGGTGGTCTATTCAGCCGGATATCATTTCTTACATTTCATACCACACGGCGTCTGTGCAGTTTAAGGAAATCCACATATTACTAAAGAATATCTGAAATATGAATAATTTGCTAATTCGCAGTAGAAAAGGATGATAGTGATGTTCCTATCCATTAATTCTAAATTCGAAAGTACTTGTTTGCAAGTTTATTCGAATAAAGAAAATTTTGAATTTGAATTTGAACCAATCAATAGGAGCGTTCTCCCATCTTCTAGATAGAAGAACGCATCTTTTGTAGATCTTTGATCGAGAGGTCTTTGCTTAAAACTGACTCATGTTATATTGGACTAAGCTCGTCCCTATCTGTTAACATAACATAACATAACATTAAAGCCGTTTTCCTTTTTTAATATTATATAAGTATATTTTAAATATTTAATACATTTTACAATTGTCTGTAACTGCACGATAAATGGGTTTAAACTGGGTATAAAATAGTTAAATTGGCGAATTTGACGTCTGGATTCAATATTAAATCTGGACGCATTTTTATACTCGTACTAGTTTGAAAACTATAGTGCCATGATTAAAAAAATAGTTATCTATTTTTTATATTATTTTATTCTTTTTTTTTTTGGAAAATTAACAATAAAATTATTTTACTATAATCCGCGATGAAGTAAAATAAAAAATATATATAATACTAAATGTAGAATGGACAATCCGTTTTCATACCTGATACATGCAGGATTCGTAAAAACACAGGCACAAACCGCCAACACCGCACCACAATACTTTTTTGCTATTTTTTGCTTAGGTATATGTAAATAAAGTTATAATATTTGTAAATACATGATTCTAAATACAAATATTACTGCATTTTGTGGATTTTATTATGTGGATTATTTTAATAATAGTATGATTTTTTGCCTTTATAATATAAATTGCACGATGAAAAACTTATTTACTTTGCAAATCACTTTGAGGTGACTGCAGGTGTACGTTTAAGCAAAAAGTTTAACATTTCCAACTTTGTAAATAGCTAATATTTTATTATGCTTTAAATGACTCTTATTAATTTTAACTAATTCATAATTGAAACATATAATTAACTTTGACCTAAGACTATTTCACGCCGTGTGGTATCCGGCTGAATAGAATAGTAGGTACCACCCTCTTTTCTTACCGAGGTGTCGGAAAAGGCGACTAAGGTAAATCGACCCGCCGTGTGGTATCCGGCTGAGTAGAATAGACCAGCCTCATTTCTTACCGAGGTGTCGAAAAAGGCGACTAAGGTAAGTTGACCCACCGTATGGTATCCGGTTTAGAAGAATAGACCACCCTCCTAACCGAGGTGTCGTAAAATACGACTAAGGTAAGTTGACGTCAGGCGGCCGGTCGTAAAAACGCAGCCAAATCATGTTACAGCATGTTTATAACATGTTGTGCTGACCCCACTTAGAGTGGGATAAGGGCAGGAGGATGATGATATAATTCTTATAATACACTTAATAATTTTAAGTGTTAACTTATAAACTTATGGTTTGTGGTATCCGGTTTAGTAGAATTGACCGAGATGTCGTAAAATACGACTGCGGTAAGTTGACGTATATATATAGTTTTGATAATCAAAAGAAGGTTTATAACCATAAGCAAGCTCCCTGTTACATTGTTTGAAACTTCGACGCAACTTCGGCTCCCTGCCAACAGGGTGCGTTCTCAATGTCACGAATTGGGGTCCACTATTATTATATAAATAGTAGTACATAAGTTTACATAGACAAGTACATGGTACTATTTCTATGAACGCACCCCACCGATTGTAATCTGGGTGCGGGGCGAGCGGTTGGATCAGCGGACCAATCGCTGTGCTCTTGTGACCAGAAAAGTGGGAGGAGTTTCGCACCCCTAGTTTTCTAGGGGTTAGTATGCTTCCGCGGCCAACCTAGTTTGCTCGTCCCCGCGCCCGCATGCCCCGCATCTGCTAATTTAGGGTTGATCAATCGACGCCGTCGGCTTACGTAATGCACTACACGAATTTCGGGCGCATACCTGTTTAGACAACGTAAATATGTCAGTAGTTCGTGCTAAGTATAGGTCAGTGTAACGGACGACAAACTTAGAAGTAACTCATGCATGAAGCAAACGACCAAATTCTCCTTTAGAGGGCCACTTGCGAGTTAATATTCCTATCACATGTCGCTACTAGTCCTGGACGTTGTTTTTACGCCAACAGATGGCGTTCGGATCGATGTTTTTGTCGAGTTCGTTTCTCTTTATGGTACTATTCTATTTTTATTACTTGCACACCTTTTGTCCCATTACGTATTCACTATTAATAGGGTTGTGAAAATGCGATAATAAGTTATTATAATGTCTAGAATAGCACCTCATTTTTTTGTGATTAGGGCTTTTATGCACAGAATAGCTCATAAAATAATATGCATAAATGTATTTTTTAAATTAACTTCGTTAAATTATGGTTTTTTTTTGCACAAATCAACATTCATAGAAAGTAAGATTTGATGGCATACTTTATATTAACATAATAAACAAAAAAATATTAATAACAAACAGACTAAAACAGACAAAAACATATCCAATGCCTACCCTAGAATAATTAGATAGAGAATACAGAAAATAAAATAAAAGCAAATAAGATTAACGCTAATAGTGTATAGTACTATTATCATCCTCCTGCCCTTAACCCACTCTAAGTGGGGTAGGCACAACATGTTGTCACAAGATTCGGTTACGTATTTTACGACACCTCGGTAAGAAAGAGGGTCTATTTATTCAACCGGATACGTACTGGCGGGTCGACTTACCTTAGTCGCCTTTTACGATACCTTGGTAAGAAATGAGGATGGTCTATTTTACTCAGCTTTTAACTCCACGGCAGGTCGACTTACCTTAGTCGCCTTTTACAGTTCGGTAAGAAATAAGCGTGGTGTATTCTACTCAGCTTTTAACCATACGGCAGGTCGACTTACCTTAGTCGCCTTTTACGACACCTCGGTACAAAATATATACATCCTTATTCACAAGGGGTCTCTAATACTACGCGAGTAAAAATATTTACATTCCCTTAGCACATTCTATAGAGAATACCTCATCGAGTTATGGGATATTAAAAAAAAAATTCCATCATTAAAGGTCCTTTAAGGATTATTTAGTTAACTGCAAGTTAACTAAACCCTTTGTAGAAATTATTGAATTGATAATTAATATTTCTGTATGTATAGATGCATAATAATATATTTCATAATGATGAAATTACATGTAGTACATCGTCTACATGTATTATATTATTATCGCCCATTGGCGCAGTCGATAGTGACCCTGCCTTCAGCTCTGCGGGTCGCGCGTTCGATTCTTGCTGAGCGCCAACATTTTCTATAAATGAATTTGTTGGTCTTTGAGTCTGGGTGTATATTTGTATTTAAGTATGTATTTAAAAATTATGAAGTACTAGCGGCCTACCCTGCTTCGCACGGGTATAAAATATATAATAGCCTATGTCACTCAGTGAAAAAAATTATTAAAATCGATCCAGTAGTTTTAATTTATACATTACTGCCCGTGGCCCGCACGCGTTAAATTTGAAGAAAAACAATTCCCCTCTCCCTATACCAAGAAGATTTCCTCCTATATCTAACATCAAAGTAATTATTAATTATAAAGAAAAAAAGTAATTATTTACGACATCACATTAGAAACATTACAGTATTTCTCTACTCCATATTGAATGTTATTATACATTCCTCTTGAATCACTCTATCTATTAAAAAAACCGCAACAAAATCTGTTGCGTAGTTTTAAAGATTTAAGCAGTCATAGGGATATAGGGACAAACAAAGAATGTGACTTTGTTTTATACTATGTAGTAATAATCCCTATAGCATGATTCAGTATTCACGCGAGATGGCTTATTATTAGCGTATTTCATGTATAACTTTGGTGTTTCTATACCGATTTCAATGATCCTTTTTTTGTACAATGGTTAATACTATTCACTTTTTTATTTAGGGATGACTGAGAGTGATATAAACGTAGGAGTAGACAAATATAACCAGAAAGCTTCGAACTGCTAAGCTATCGGGAGTTACACGTCTTATTGTGAGTCAACCATAAAAGATAGACTTATGCTGTCGTGGGATATTTTTTATATAATTTTAAGGGAAACATTTCCGTCATACATGATTTCTGTGTAGCTTTAACCATCAAGGTTGCACACGCGACGGAAGCTTAAAAAATGGAGTAACTTCTCCCGTTTTCCCGACATTTCCCTTCACTGCTCTGCTCCTATTGATTGTAGCGTGATGAAAAGTATACTATAACCAGCTCAGGAGTATGAAAAAAAATTGTACCGAGTTTCGTTAAAATCCGTCGAGTAGTTTTTGTTTCTATAACGGTTATACAGACAGACAAACAGACAGACAGACAGACAGACAAAATTTTTACTGATTGCATTTTTGGCATCAGTATCAATCCCTAATCACCCCCTGATAGTTATTTTGGAAATATATTCCAGTTACAGAATTGACCTCTCTACAGATTTATTATAAGTATAGATATATTCAGCAGTTGCCTTTCTACCATAACACAAGTATTAGGTTACTTTGGGGATGGACGACAGTGTGTATAAATTATTAAAAAATATAACCTTACAATATTTTTTTAAAAACTGTTTTGTTAGAAATTTTAATGTTTTTCTTGTTAAGAAAATTAATACATCTCTTTGATCTAAAATGCTGTAATAGCCGAGTGGTGCGAATTTTCCGGTCACGGGTTCAAACCTCAGGGAGGTCTATGAATTTTTTTGTTAAAACTTATGTATCTAGTACTCGTTGCAAAGACAAGTGATATAACCAATTTATTGGGAAATTTTTGCCATTCAAAACAATTCCCAAAACACAAACAAAGCAAACACTGCCTGAAACGAGTAAGAAAACAGCTTATATTTAAAACATATTTCTATTTGTGCCCCAATATTTTTGGTTTCCAAATAAATTTCGATTATTAATTCTAGAACTATAATTTCAAAAATTTTTGCTCATAGTATTAAAAAATTTCATCAGAAACGCTGTTCATGAAATAGAAAAATGGCATAGACCTTACATGTAGCAATTTTGGCTTTCTATAGAATAAAACACGTAATGTTGACTTATATAATAGAATTTCGTTTGAAATAAAAAAAATTATAATTTACGTAAAGAATCAAAATGTATAAAGAAAAAGAATTCTAAAAATTATTAGAAACGATTACAATTTTCAACTTGCCGGTCCGAATAAACCCAAAATAAATGTACATATACAACTTGGTCTCATTGAAAATATTCTTCTATTATATGTTATTTTTTTTTAATTATCCTTCTGATTTTTTGCGGAGACGAGCATTTCTTATGATAATGTTATTACAGAATTCATGAGGCGACTAAGACAAATTGTATATTATATCCGTGGATGGAGAGGTCGACAGAATGACGTTTTTTAGACTCATTAATATGAATAAATTAAGACCGTCCAAAGCCTTATATGCGCAGCTTGCATTTAGAACGTCTCTATCATTTGTCATCCTTATATCTGCGACAGTGCATCTAGCTAATCGTCACACGCAACTCTGTAGACATCCACTATTTTTTTGTAAAGCAATAAAAACAACTTAGTCGGAACCTCGTCTAGCGAAAACAAGTTTGAATTTACATATGAAAATCTACATGCGCTAAATCATAAAGGTGCCTGCATTTTTACTAAAGTCTAGACATTTCTATGCCAATAGAATTAAATGTATATTTTCGGAATTTGACTACGGTATCTATGATAGAACCAGCTACACGCCATAAAATATAACGGATTTGCCCGACTTTCCTATTAAGACAAAATATTGCAAGTTTTTCGGGCGTCTAGTGAAAGTATCTTTTTATAAATTATTTTTTTTTAGAAAATATTTTTTAAGTCCTTTGTATTATTTGAGAAATCGCATTTAAAATGATAGACACTACAATTAATACTGACAAAATAATTATAATTTACGAGTAAGACACTGAGAACAAAAAGTACCATTCCCGTACTATATCTACTGTATATATTTTGGTATATGTTTGGTATATATTTGGTATATATTTTGGTATATAGCCGCAAGCTGCGACATTTATAATTGTCTTTCATAAGGATACAACATACAAGGGTCTATATTATTCTAAACAAAAAGATTCTACGGAAGTAATAATAATAATTTTGCTATAATCCGCGATAAAGTAAATAGAAAATAATTATCTTATGCTAAATTTAGAGTGAGTAGAACACAACGTAATCGCAAAAATATTTTCGATTTTGTTGTCAAGTTTATATCCTGATGATATTGCGTGGTGAAACGATTGCCGAGCTTGTAATAGTGAACGTGTGTAGTGCTTGTATGTGGTGGCGGGGGTAGAGGTCGAGGAGGCAGGTATGAAAACAGATGGTCCACTCTACATTTAGCAATATCTATTTTCAATATATATTTTCCATTTATTATCGCGGATTAAAGAAAACATAATTTTATTATTACTTTTGTATTGTAGATCTCCGCAAAGTAACGCCTATTTCTATAAATATGTCCAGCCACGCATTGCTGTCTCAGTCTGGTTTCGCTTTGATTCCCTTTGAAACAAAAATTCAACATTAAAAAAATTCTCCGATCGCCCCCAAACTTTACTAGATCATCCGCTTTGTCATTCCAAAGTTTGTCTGAAAATTTCACTAAAATCGGTCCAGACGTTTCGGAGTCTATACAGACAAACGTTTATTTTTATATATTAAGTGTAGACTATATTTCTTTCGGCTCTAGATATAAAAATGTATATACCTCTATAAGGATTTACATTCAAATTATATCTTATTAAGTTTTTAATGCCATATGCCTATAATTATATAATTAAACATCCTTCAGTTTAAAATTGCAATAAAAACATAACGGCTGGTAATTTGAAACGTAGTAGATAAATAACAAGAAAGACTGTGGCGGCTTATAAAAATGATAATTGATCGGACTGCGACTATTATCATATTAAATGAGAAACAACATTATTTCTATAACTCCACTTCACCTATAGGGTGATGGACTAGGAATAAATGTTGAAATACATATTCTTCTTAGTATCAATACCAGCAGAATTCACAATTCAATATTAAGCTGTTCTTTTAAGCAAACTAGAGCATATTTTAAGCATTTTCATTAACAAATTTTTACTTTTCAATGTTTGAACCTAATAATTCAACTATTGCAGCCCATAAGCAATTAATCATCGTAGCGGCTTTTTTACTGAATTTCCCAGATGATTTGGAGCTTGTCAAGCTAATTAGCATAATTTCCCGACAACCCAACATAGAACAACATAGAACTCTGAATTTTTGGTAATTCAATTCATAGAATTCTTTATTCAAATAAACTTGTAAACAAGTGCTTTTATTTCACCAACATTACTGTTAGTTAATGTATAGAACCGGCTATACTGACGTCTTATTTTATCGGGTTAGCCCGACTAGTTTACACACGACACTTATTCATGAGCTCTTTATACGACCTTACCGCGGCGGGAACTGCGTACAGCAGCTTGCTGCCGTGTCAATATGATAATTAATAAATAATAAATACAACATAGCAGAATGTGCTATATGGTGTCTGTCTGAGTACAGGAGACCACCCTCATTTCTTACGGAGGTGTCGTAAAAGGCGACTAAGGTAAGTACCGTGTGGTATCCGGCTGAGTAAAATAAACTACCCTCATTAATCATTTTACTTATTTACCGAGGTGTCGTGAAAGGCGACTAAGGTAAGTTGACGTCAGATACGGCCGGTCAAAAAACAACAAGCCAAATGTTGTAACAACATGTTTAAACCATGCTATGCCGATCCCACTTAGAGTGGGATAAAGGCATACATACCAGAAATAATATTATGCATGATAAACCTTAATTTAGTGCTTTCCTTGATAAAATGCAAAATGACTAATCAATAAGATATTTACAAAATAGTAACTTTTTGTTCGTCTGATATAAATTGAGGTGTCACTATCAAAAACGTTTACAGCTTAATGCATTTCGAGTCATTGTACTGTGAAAAGTCACGCCCACTGTTCAGTTTTTTGGTGTGGGCAAAGAAAAGTCGCGAAGAATTTTTGTAAGATGCAATTTTTGCAGTCTTATGAACGTATACAAAATGATATTTAGAATAGAATGTAATAGCTTTATTCATTCACACAACACAAAATAACGATAAGAAATTATATAAAAAGTAAATTTATGTGTCGTGCTAATGAAAAGGTTCTGATGAATGATGAATGAGTAAAATTCCTGTCCTTGACTAAAAAAGCCCAAGTGATCGCAGCATTCAGAAGATATAGAATAGTGATTGGACACGCATGGACAGCAAATAGTTCTGACAATGACGTTTTAGATTACTCACAGATCATACAAAAAAATGAATAGTCATTTTTAACATTAAGCAAACATACATTAATTGATATGCGGCAGGATTTGACAACGTCTATTGGGGCGTGATTTTAAATTATTTTAAATTTTGTACTTTAATATATTTGTAAAGAATATAAATTTATAGATAAAAAAATTGCATTTGAAAATTCAATTAGATCACATAATTATAATAAAAAAATGTTTGATAAAAATAGAACACAATTTGATTTCAATTGAACAAACTAAAGAGGCACAAATTAGATGAACTAAGAATTGGCCCATTTAAAATTGAAAAATTATCAAATTCAATATATAAAATTCATACAGGATATAAAAAATTAGAGTCAAATCTCTTTCATATTACACCAGTGCCAATATAAAGCAAAAGAAAAAAAAAGAAAGTAAATAAAGGAAAAACAAATAAATATGTAAAGTATGAAAAGTAAGATTAATGTTGTAAAATTTAGTTTAACGTTGTGAAATTCGACTCAATTACCTAATTAAATATAAGTAGCTAGAATTTTTGTTAAACAAATTTTTTTTAAGGGGGGGGGGGGGAGATGTAAAGAATATAAATTCTTTTTAATTTCGATATGTGTACATCTCAATTTTAAATTTAGAAAAGGGAACTGATTGACTCCGTCAAAAGAAAAATGTTTAAAGCAAATATTAACAGGATGGATATAATGTAAATATTTAAAGGGAATTGGCAAAATAGAAACTTAATTGTCGTTTCTTTGATTTTTCAGGTACTTATATTAGTTTTAGTTTAAAGTGTATATTGTAAATATAGTGATTAAGACGAATAAAAATAAAACTTTGATTTTTCAGAGCAACACACTTTTTTATTTGCCGCTCCAAGAAAATTACTTTATATATTTAATATTTAAATGAGTTAATCTTGTATGTATATATAATATTTTCGGAATCTCGGTAACAGCTCCAACGATTTTCCTGAATTTCAGCGTGTAGGGTTTTGGGGGAGAAAAATCGATCTAGCTAGGTTTTATGTAAAAAAATAGTTGTATCCCTCTGTTTTTGAGCATTAAAAAATACTAAAATTTATATTGAATTAAATTTTTGCCATAAAATGTCAAGTCAGCGTGGCTTATTCGGAGAACGAGCAGTCTCGAGAAAAGTAAATACCTAGGATCAATCCCAACTACATAATTTTTTTTGTAAGTTTCTTTTTTTATTTTGTAAAAAATTAGCGAGCAAGGCTCGGTCAACCGGGAACTTTATTGAAAATCTGTCATGAAAAAATGTGGTACACCAAATTTCACGCGAGTAAAGCCGCGTGAAAATGCTAGTATATTATATTGAGTGCAGCTAATAACTCATGTTTGTCCATTATCTTGTTTGATTCATGGTCAAAAAACAACATTCGAATTTCTAAATTTGTCAACTGTTTGTTGAACGCACTAAAGAATTTCGCCGCCGCAATAATTTCAAATCTACTCGCTGAGAACGTTCAATAGGCAAAAAATATTTCCTTACGAATTTCCTGGTCATTCAACTATCCGAAATTCAAGGGTTTTTTGGAGCTTTATTTGAAATGCAAACTGGTAACAACCAGATATGTAAACTAAATTTTGTTTTACTTATAGTTTTTAGAAACGTGCTTACCTGACATAGCTATTAACATAGATATTTATATGTATACAACTATAGATATGATATGAAATCATGTTAAGGACAAATAAGACTTATGAAATAATCTTTATGTAGGAATGCATAGAGTTTTAAACTCGCCAAACTAAGTACTTAAAGTGACAGCAAAATTTGGTAGACCGATTTTTACAAATGGAAAATTTTTTCTTATATCCGTACAAATTTCTAAAAAATTAATATATCATTTATTATATTATTTTATAAAAAGTTACATTATTATGAATAACGTTAAATTCGCTATTTCTCTAGAAGGATATAAAAAACCCAAAAAAAATAAAAAAGAGAGTAAGGGTCGGTGACGTATGGGACTGGAACCTGAGTATTTTCACATATTTTATACATTGTGCCCGTTAAACATTGCGCTATTTCAACTTGATAAGTTCATCATCTTCCTTCCCTTATCCCATTCTAACACTATCACTGTCACATGATTTGGCTGCGTTTTATGACCGGCCGTCTGCCTGAAGTCAATTTACCTGTGTCGTATTTTACGACACCTCGGTAAGAGAGTGGTCTATTTTACTAAACAAAAAAAACACGGTGTTTTAACTTACCTTAGTCGCCTTTTACGACGCCTCGGTAAGAAATGAGGTTGGTCTATTCTACTCAGCCGGATACCACACGGCGGGTCGACTTACCTTAGTCGCCTTTTACGACACCTCGGTAAGAAATGAGAGTGGTACTATTCTATTCAGCCGGATACCACACGGCGTTTCAACTTGATAAGTTATAGTTAATTTAAGCTTTAAAAACTAATTTTACTTTAGCAGTTTTTCAATGCCTGTTTCAAATATTTTAAATTTTTTTAATGTTTGCAATGTTTCAATTTTTTTAACAAAACCTAGCTAGTTCGTTCCCCCCTCTCCAAACCCCTACATGCTTAATTTCATAAAAATCATAGTTAATGTATAGAACCGGCGATATTCACTTGTTATTCTATCGGGTTAGCCCGACTAGTTTCGAACCCATCCGGGGCACTTATTCATGAGCTCTTTACACGACGTTATCGCGGCGGGAACCCGATAGAATAAGACGTGAGTATAGCCGGTTCTATACATAACTATGAATACTACTTATAGTTTAAATTTATAAAAATCGTTACAGCCATTTCCAAAATTTAGATAAATATATGTACAAGATTAAACGCATTTAAATATTAAAGATTACGATTATCTAAAAATATTCAGCCAAATCAAATATTTTGAAATGTACAATTGTTCAATGTAAAAAATTTAGTTCAAGTTAAATTAAATTTTAGTGGTAATAACCACAGACGTTCGGTTCTGCCACGCCTATGCAGCGCAAAAACATTGTGTACAGAACGGTTGCATCGGGTGAGCTTCGAATCAAATAGGCTGCGTTATTTGACAATAGCACTTTTTGTGCATGCGTCATTGATCAGTCCAGACGGGACCTCAGTTTTTGTTGTAACGATTGGGATCATAATAGCAACAAACATTGTTGCATACTAAAATAATTTAGTTACGTTTTATGGTGTACCATATTCCATAAATAATATTAGGCGAATTAGGTAAGTCGAAGCTGCGTGTGGTATTCGTTTGAGTAGAATAGACAACTCTCATTTCTTAACAAGGTGTAGTAAAAGGTGACTAAGGTAAGTTGACTCGCCGTGTGGTATTCGGCTAAGTAGAATAGACCACCCTCATTTTTTACTCATGTGTCGTAAAAGACGACTAAGGTATTTTGACTCGCCGTCTGGTATCCGGCTAAGTAGAATAGACCACCCTCATCTCTTATCCAGGTGTCGTAAACGGTGACTAAGGTAAGTTGACCCGCCGTGTGGTATCCGGTTTAGTAGAATAGATAACCCTCTTTCTTACCGAGGTGTCGTAAAATACGATTAAGTTATGTTGACATCAGGCAGGCGGCCGGTCGTAAAAACGCATCCAAATCATGTGACAGCATGTTTATAACATGATGTGCCGACCGCACTCAGAGTGGGATAAGGGCAGAAGGATGACGAAACAATCGTACATTTTAAAATATTTCATGTGGCTGAATTTTATTCAGGTTCACCACAAAGGTCATATAATTTGTTTATTAGTCATTCAATGAAAAAGGTTTTCAAATAGATCCTTTTGCGTGCTTAATTTATTTATCTAAAATAAATATGTTCTAGGTACAGTACAATGGTTACTTATTAACAACATAAAAAGACCAATCGTTGAACCAATTATAAATAAATATATATGCAACTGAAACTAACAGTCAAGTACAAAAAATCGTTTAAGTTGTTTGTTAGCACTGTTATAACGGTATAACTTTCTGTAGACGTCCACTAACTAAAAATTAACGACATGTAACCATTACAAATTATATTATTTACATTTTTATAATTATAAATAAAATGTTCAATTAAGAATTCTTTTTAGGTTCAGTATTTAAATATTATGTCACAAATGTTTTCCTATTTCTTTGTTTTGGGTTCTTTGTGTTTTTAATTATGATTTTCCAATAGATTATTGTTCATTTCGTATCATTATTTTAACATTTCAAAATATTTTTTGAACTATCGTAAGTTGTATTTATAATTAATGTATAGAAACCGGCTATACTCATGATAAATAAGACATTTATCCATATGGGGCTCTTATTCATGAGCTCTTTATGCAGCGTTATTGCGGTATTATATGATTGAAATTGCCGGTTTCTATACATTAATTCAAACTAAGTTTATTCATTATTATCACATTTCCAAAAAGCTGTGATAGCTCAGCGGTGATGCCGTGCGAGGGGTCACGGGTTTAAACTCCTAGCAGACACCAATTATTTTTTCTGGTAAAGTTTACGTGTCTCATTGATAATTGCAATTTATCACACGCTTTTTGGTGAAGGAAAACATCGTGAGGAAAATTTCTTGTCCCTAAAGTTGAGCAGTTTTCTCGTCTGGAGGAAATCCTGGCAGCTGGCCACGGTTATCATAAACATGCATTGTCATCGAGACTGGATAAGTATGTAAAATTTCATCTCATTCGGACCCCGGGAAGTGGGTCAAATTAAACTTGCAAGATTCCACCTTCACATACATACATTGCAAGTTGAATGAAAGTTTTTAAAAATAGATATTTACAGATTCAGACATAGATCCGGTCTGACATTTGAGTCTAACATATCGGACTAGACTTTCTAATGTTTTCATTCCTATCTAGATACTAGTAAAACCAGACTAACGCCTCCGTCTGCGGTCAATCTACTTCATTCGCGTCTAGGCTACACTAGTTTATTACCTAAGTGTTTATATTTAGCACACAAAATTCAAGTCTATTTTTTGCTTATCATTATTTATTAGTACCTGGCTCTTTTGTACTGGTATATTCCTAACGTAAATATAAATCTAACGTGAAGTTATGCTTCGAGTATCTCTGCGTAATTATCAGAAATGTGAAATTTAGCTTTTAGCTTTGCCATTACAGCAGTTTAAAAACACTATTACAGAGAGGCTGATAAAAAAAGCCTACTATACTGTTGAGGATTATTAAGGCGATAAGAATGCGTGGATATAGCTACTGTACAAGATAGTAATGACTTAATACAACTAGTTATAAGTATTATGTTGAAAAGAGCAACGAGTTTCTTGCAGGCTCTTCTCGGTAGTAACAGCTTTCCGAACCAGCAATAGAATTGACGATTCAAAAGCACTTGTTAACAAATTTATTTGAATAAAAAAAATTGAATTTGAATTTGTGCAGATTCATACAAGCACCATAGCTTATTGTGTCACGAAGCTGAATTGGCAATGAGCGGGGCACGTAGTGCGAAGAACTGATGGGCGTTGGGGTCCTAAGATGCTGGAATGGCTACCTCGGACCTCGGATCGGGGACCCGGAAAATGCAGCGTCCATAGACCCCTAAAAGCTGGACTGATGACCTCAAAATGATTACAGAGAGTCGCTGGATCCAAGCAGCACAAGATCGTGGATAATGGAGATCCCTTAAAGAGACCTATGTCTAGCAGTGGAGGTCCATCGATTGCAAAAAAAGCAGAAGAAAAGATTGTTTGCAGCACCATACATTTATTGTAATGCATAGTTCCCATACAAGCTTAGTTATATACTAATCGGTTTAACCCCACCATTTATTTAATTAAATGAATAAATGGTATATAAATAAATGGTGGGGTTTATTTATTGAAATAAATTTGAATAAATAAATGGGGTTGAACCGATTGGTATATAACTTAGCTTGTTCGGGTAATGCTTCATGCTTCATGCGTCATGGAGTCTATCTCCTGATGATGCTTCGGTTGCGGGGCAAAACGATTATTGAGTTTGTGATACTGGACGTGTGTAGTGCTTGTGTATTGTAGTGGCGGTGGTGGAGATTTGTGCAATTGTTTTTACGAATCATGCATGTATCAGGTATGAAAACGGATTGTCCACTCTACATTTAGCATTATATATATTTTCTACTTTGGTTCATCGCGGATTATAGCAAAATAATTTTATTATTACTTTTGTGTTATGGATCTTCGCACAGTAACGCCTACTTCTATAATTTAGTTATATAAGAGTCATGACTGTGTGACTGCCTGTCAGTGAGTAAGAACAGTTTTAACCACCTAAAGCCTGCTTTCAACAGCAGTCGTCAAAATAATATTAGATTATTTTTTAATTACTGGTTGGAGTTAGCTCACTTTTACACCCAACGTGGCATATTACTTGATTACACTGCTAAAGGTCAATTAATGGGTGACCAAACTTTAGTATTCTATTTAATTAATATTTTTATAACCTTTCACATCACAAATAATGTTAATGTTTATCATCAGTTACAAGTATGTCTGAAAGTGATAATCAGGCTGACCCTTTTTTCAATTTCCATACAACTATTTTTTTTTTGTTTAATTAACTAGTCTTGTTTTATATAGGCTAACAAAAATTGATATTTTTCTTTTTCTTTTATATATTTGTGTGCAATAAAAAGTATTTCTATTCTATTCTATTTCGCGTTTATAGGGTTTACTGGTTACGTAGGTTGAATAACAGTAGTTCTATTAAAAAACCTAAAATCATAAAAGAAAAAATATCTGAAATTAAAAATTTTCTTAGATGATTTCAGTACTTATCTAAATATGTTTATTGAGTATACATACTCAACCCGACACCTACTTCATTACACTATTAGTAAAATATCCTCAACGCCGTGTGGTATCCGGCTGAATAGAATAGTATCACCCTCATTTCTTACCGAGTTGTCGTAAAAGGCGACTAATATATAGTATATAGACGAGCTTGTAATACACGACAGAAATTGAGACATCGCTACAAATTGCCACTGTTTAGAAAAAGTAAAAAAAGACATTCTATACAACGTTTGTCATCTCATGAACGCACGAGTGAAATTCAAATGCAATTTGTATAACGTCTTGTTGACTTTCAGTTAACTTTAAATAGGTTTACCATGTGTTAACAATTTGATCTAGGATACATTCTAAATCACTGACGTAACCAGGATAACATCAACTATATCATACTTTTATTATATTAATACACCAAACTAATTCAGGCATGAAATATAATGTGTGCTTTAAATGGTGATTATGGTATTAGGTGCAGATTTATTTAGATAAGATTAATTATAGATTCATACTATAAATAATAATAATTATTATTTATTTATTACACCAACAAGTTACGTACAATTTTGTCATACAATTAGGCATAAATATAAATCACAAACAACTAAACTGAAAAACTATATATGACACAACACCAGACATAGGGGGAAAACAAGAAATTTAAATAATAATTATCCAAAAACTTTAAAATAACTATTAAGCTGGAAGAAAATAAAATCTATTTATTTTTAATTATTTTTTTTTACCTTATATTAATCGTGTCTTTAAACCTCTTAGAGGTTATGTCAGACCCATCGTACCCTAATAATATCTATTTTTACATTATCACATCGAGACTTCTATACAAGACTTGTGCTTCTATCGTGCTGTTATCTTTCCTTTATATAATGCTTCACTACAAAGTAACGCTTGATTATTACATTCTCATATACTTTCGAAATTTACCACTAATGTTTAAAAGCCGGGTATAATCATGTTGTGCACACGGAAATTTTAATTTAATCGGTTCTCAACATGGCTAATCTTCTTCGTCCTTTTGTGATTGATTGCAGTCAAGCGTTCGTCTATAAACAATAAAGAAAAAGAAGGACAGTTCTAGGACCTAACTCCCCCTATGCTAGATTTTGTAAAATCGTCAACAAATGCAGTGATCATATCCATTTCCATTCTGACACACAAAGGGTATTTTACAAAATTGTTTGCAAACACTAACTTAAGCTTTTAACTTTTAAGATTTAATAAATAGGTATTAAAATTATAATAATATTTATGCTGTAAATACGTGTGTTATACGTAATGCTTAAGGAGTTTACTTTTGAGTGAATTCTTACACTGAACTTATGTACTTTGTAAATAAGATTGAAATTATTAGTGTAAGCAATTTGTTATCGCCGTGTGGAATCCAGCTGAGTAGAATAGTCCCCTTATTTCTAAAAGAGGTGTCGTAAAAGGCAACTAAGGTAAAGGTTGACGTCGGACAGGCGGCCGATCGTAAAATAACTAGCATAATCATTTAACCATGTTTAAAACTTGTTGTGCCACTTCGAGTGGGATAAGGGCAGGAGTATTAAGTGTAAGCAATTTGTTAGTAAACCTAAATAAATAAATAAAAAATTATACAAAACAAATTCCCACGAAGCCCTAAAGGATATCGACCCTAGTTTTTCCAAGTACCGTAAAAGAAATCGCCCAAAAAAAAAACTTGCACCGACTAGAATCTATAAACCAGTTTAACGACTTCCAAACTGCATCTATCGTTCACAATATTGAATTAAATATTGGCAAACAAATTTCTATCTAGAATTTTAGAGTCAAAACGGCGATGCATATAGCCATTCGGGCGATCGATCAATCTCTTTCGGAATGGTTATGTGTCTTAACTGTAAATGTTGAATAATTGAAAAATGTTTCACTGTTTGCATTTGTTTGTCGCCTCTCGTAATAGATATGAGACTGAAAGCTCACTATGCATGATTATTTATCGATGTCTGGTATTCGCTTATCTATGATCTCAAGCTTTGGTAAATGATGCAGTAGGTGAGACTAACGGTTGCCATCTATTCATATCTTTTTATTTAAATAAGTTTACACATCGTTACTAATATTAAAAATGCGGAAGTCTGAATGTCACGTATAATCTGTTTAAGCGATATTTATGACAATTGTGACAATTCAATCTTTAAGCAATACCGGGTGTATACAGAAGATACAAGAACCGTTTTTGCACTGCAACTGGAATAAACAACCAATATGTAGAATTTTTGTATTTTTTTTATGTGGTCCATAAAACTTGTTTTATTTATTTATATTTATATTTATATTTATTATTATAGTCATTTAAAGAAATTAATGTGCAAACTTTTTCAATTCGTCGATAATTATTTAATAGATAAAAAATATATCTTCCGTCTTAAATATTTTTTATCGAAATTACTCAATATGCAGGGCGCATTATATTTGATAGTAAAAACCGCTTAACTTGATAATATTGAATTATTAATTACATTTCAGTATTATTGATTGTGTTTATCTTTAATGTTCTAATTCCATATATACCTCCAGTGGGGTCGGTACAACATGTTATAAACATGTTGTTAAATAATTGACGTCAACTTACGTCAGTCATCTTTTACGACATCTCGGTAAGAAAGAGGGTGGTCTATTCTACTCAATCGGATACCACAAGGCGGGTCAACTTACCTTAGTCGCCTTTTACGAACACTCGCTAAGGAATGAGGGTGGTCTATTCTACTCAGCCGGATACCACACCGCGGGTTAAATTACCTTAGTCACCATTTACAACCCCTTGGTATGATATTAGGGTGGTCTATTCTACTCTGCCCGATACCACACGGCAGGTCAACTTACCTTAGTCGCCTTTTACGACACCTAAGCGCTAGTATAATATTGTAAGACAATTTTCTAATTGCTCTTACAAAGTCTCTGAAATCAGTTCCACTATAATTTCAATTAGGCCTTGACGAAATAAATATTTAGTGATTTTAACTTTTTTGTTCAAATAATTGACTCTGAAAAAAATTCAAATGCCGTAAACGAAAGCCTAAGGTAAAGCCGTGTCCGACACGCCCTTGGCGGCTTTTTGCCTCTTAATTACGCAACTTTATAACTTTTTTCAAAAGCTTTCTATTCATGCGCACGGTCGGCGGTATTTGACTTCGTAAGTTTGAAGTCATTATATTGATTGTTACGGGCACGTGTATATAAAGTTATTTGAGTTTCAATTTTTCTCTGTTAACAAGCTCGTTGCGATATCAGATAACTGTTATTTAAAACCGAGAAATGCATTTCTCATTTGCTAAGTTAACAATTATATGTTTTGGACTTTTGATTACAGTTGTTATCTAAACTAATATATAAAGCTGAAGAGTTTTTTTGTTCGTTTGGTTGAACTTGCTTATCTCATGAACTACTGGACCAATTTGAAAAATTCGTATTGGATTGAGGAAAGCTATAGGCTATATAGCATCACGCTACTATGAAAAGCAGAGGAACAACAATAAAAAATATGACGAAAACGGCAAAATTTGATGCTTTCCTTGCGTGCGCTGAGTAAACGGTGACAGTTATTCAAATATCATGTATTACAAAATTGTTCCCCTTTAAAAGTTTTAAATAAAAGTCCGCGACAGCATATATCTAGCTTTTAACCCACTTGTGGAGTGGAGTTGGCATTATATGTTTTGAACATGTTATTTGATTTGGGTATTTATTTTAGGACTGTCCGTCTGCCTGATTTCAACTTATGTTAGTCGCCTTTTACGACACTTCGGTAAAAATGAGGGTGGTCTATTTTACTCTGCCGGATAACACACGGAATGTCAACTAATCTTATTCGCCTTTTACGACACCTTGGTAAGAAATGAGGTTGGTCTATTTTACTCAGCCGGATACCACACGGCGGGTCGACTTACCTTAGTCGCCTATTTACGACACCTCGGTAAGAAATGAGGGTAGTACTATTCTATTCAGCCGGATACCACACGGCGGTTTTAAAGACTACCCCTAAAAAAATCAAAGTTCGTTCCATGTTGTATTACTCAACTTAAGCAACAATATCGTCTAAATTACTTTTACAAACTCTAAATTCGTAAAGAAACTAATCAAGTAAATCAATTACCTTAAACCTTTTTTTATTTGTTAGTAATAGCATTGTCCGTTCATTAGATACTGTTAAAATGATTTTATAAAAATGTTGCCCCATAAAACAATTATTCCTTCCGAAACCTTTTCGTAGTCAATCACGCGTGAAAATGAGGGCTTGGGTACTTTAGTTATATAACACTTAATTTATCGGTTGGTCGCCTTTGCCCATAAGACTTCAAGGGCTTGTATCACAAATTACTAGTAAACTGTCAGTTAGCTTATTCGGAACATATCTGACACATATTTGTGATAGGCTTATTCAGCACTTAAAGTCCCTAATAAGTTAACAGGTAGATCATATGGCTGAGTAGAATAGATCAACCTCATTTCTTACCGAGGTGTCGTAAAAGGCGACTAAGGTAAGTCGACCCGCCGTGTGGTATCCGGCTGAGTAGAATAGACCAACCTCATTTCTTACCGAGGTGTCGTAAAAGGCGACTACGGTAAGTCGACCCGCCGTGTGGTATCCGGCTGAGTAGAATAGACCAACCTCATTTCTTACCGAGGTGTCGTAAAAGGCGACTAAGGTAAGTTGACCCACCGTGTGGTATCCAGTTTAGTAGAATAGACCACCCTCTTTCTTACCGAGGTGTCGAAAAATACGACTTAGGTAAATTGACGTCAGGCATGCGGCCGGTCGTAAAAACGCAGCCAAATCATGTGACAGCATGTTTATAACATGTTGTGCCGACCCCACTTAGAGTGGGATAAGGGCAGGAGGATGATGTAAATACCGTGGCTGTTATTTTGTTTATCTGCTGGATAGCAAATACTTATTTCAAAATAGTCACGATTTTATTTTTAAAAAATCTTCACTTTTAGATTCCCTTTTATAGACATTTATTTGCTTTTTTAGTTTATTTGTCGGTTAACTATCCGACACTTTATCAGCAACTTGTGAAACAGGCCCTAAATATTAAAATCTACACACCATGGTTTAGAATATAAATCAGTTAACTGTTAAACTCCGTTGAAGTTTTTTTAGATTCTTTACATTTTTTACGAACATTTCCCTATACAGTCAGTCTACTGAAAACATTTTTAATTTTTACGTTGCACAAATACAGACTTTATGTTACAAAATATGTTAAAAATCCTACTAATTTTATAAATGCGAAATATTGTGTGTATGAATGTATGTTTGTTACACTATCACGGCGAATCCGCTAAACCACTATCGATGAAATTTGGCAGAATTATTCCTTATATACCGGAGTAACGTATAGGCTATAGAAATCCTGTTAATTCTGCAGGAATAGGATGACATTACAAAGCGCCATCTATTATCAACCTATGACGTGACAATAAGCCACGCGAAGTTGCGTAAAGAAGTTGGTAAAAGCTTGAACCTTATAATTTCTAATTATTGCTATAGTATTTATGATCTTACCGAGGTGTCGTAAAAGGCGACTAAGATAAGTTGACCCGGCGTGTGGTATCTGACTAAGTGGAATAGAACAATCTCATTTCTTACCGAGGTTTCGTAAAAGTTGACTACGGTAAGTTGACGTCAGACGGGCGGCCAGTCCTAGAATGAGTAAGCAAAACATGTTACAACATATTTAAAACATGTTGTACGGACCCCACTTAGAGTGGGATAAGGGCAGGAGAATGTTGACTATATTTATAATATTACTAATTTTTAATTTTTCAACATTAATGGATTGTAAAATGCAAACTTTTCTGATTGTTAAATAGTATTTTAATTCAAGACTTTGCAAAATAAATATTCAATAAATGGTCAGACAAATAAATAGCTGCTTGTATCTGTATTTTTCAATCAAGCTCATTTATTTGTCTAGAATGTTCATGTTTTTAAAGTATAGATTACATCATAAAATATTTATTTCAGATATAAAAAATCATCAGCAGATAAGAAAAGGTCAGAAACGAAATGTATTTACTATAGTTCATAATTTAACATATCATGAGTCACATGAACAACCTGATATCTATAAATCGTCTAGACTGAGACTAGACTCAGTGTGGACTGATCGAAAAAATCTCAAAATAAACTTAGATATTTATTTATTAAAAGTAATATTAAAATTATTCAAATATAATCCGCTTTGAAGTATAATATAATAGTATAAGTGCATGTGTTTTTACGAATCCTGCATATAGCAGGTATGGAAACGGATTGTCCACTCTACATTTAGCATTATATATATTTTCTATTTTACTTCATCGCGGATTACAGCAAAATAATTTTATTATTACTTTTGTATTATGGATCTCCGCAAAGTAACGCCTCATTCTTTAAATTATTTATTTATTAATTAGTTAAACTTGCGACTTCGTTCGAGCTAACTTTAGCGTTATAATACCCTCAATTTTGTTAATATATATAAATAAATTGTAAATAATCCCACGAAAAAAGTTAATCCCACGGCGGGTCAACTTACTTTAATCGCCTTTTACGAAACCTCATTAAGAAATGACAGTGGTCTATTCACTGGATACCAAACGGCGGGTCAACTTATCTTAGTCGCCTTTTGCGAAACCTCGTTAAGGAATCAGGATGGTCTATTCTACTCACCCGGATACCACACGGCGGATATGGGAATTTAATCAATAATTTTTGTAAGGCTCAATAAGTATTTTTTATTATACAAAATGATGTTAGTACATTTGATTTTCCCATTGCGTGACACTAGGCGCCGGATAGGCACGCAGTGCGTGCAAACTGTTTATATTTAAATACTTGTAACCAGGTCAGAGATGGATATTATTTAATTGTCTATTTGTTTATATCCTATACCTCATTAAATATACTATTTAAGTAATTTATGGAATTAGGCCTTACTTTGCAGAGATCCATAATATGAAAGTAATAATAAAATTATTTTGCTATAATCCGCGATAAAGTAAAATAGAAAATATATATATAATGCTAAATGTAGAGTGCACTGTCCACGACATAATCACATAAAAAGAAAATAAAGGGTCAGTATGAACCGATTAGTATATAGCTAAGCTTGTTTGGGTAATCCTTTGGATTGCGATTTGGTCGTGGAGTCTATCTCCTAATGATGCTTCGGTTGCGGGGCGAAACGATTGTAGAGTTTGTGATAGTGAACGTGTCTAGTGCTTGTGTATTATGGTGGGGTGGTGGAGGTTTGTGTATGTGTTTTTACGAATCCTGCATGTATCAGGTATGAAAAAGGATAGTGCACTCTACATTTAGCATTCTCTACATATATAATATATTCTATTTTACTTTAACGCGTATTATAGCAAAATAGTTTTGTAATTACTTTTATAAATGGTATAAAATCTTCTATTTCAAATATTCTTTAATCAAGTAAACTAGTAAACAAGTGCTCTACTCTACTGCTGGTTCCGAAAGCTGTTCGTACCGAGGAGAGCCTGGAACCTGGAGTAGGAACATAGGTACCACGACAAAATCACGGCATTATGATTTGTCCGAAACGGTCGTAGATATTGTGGTGTAGTGCTTGTGTGGAATCTCGTGTTGGCGGCGTTTTTTGATACGTGTGGTGACTTGACCTGCATGTATAAGGTATGTGAATGTTGCCTGTTTTATACATTTAGCATTACTTATATTCTCTTAAACAAACGCGAATTGCAGCAAAATAATTATAGTGTAACTTCTGTACTATAGAATTCTGCAAAGTAACGCTTCAATTAGTCATTTATTACAAGTAAATTTGTTTTTGAAGGTTACAAAATTATGTTGTAATAAATACAAAAATACAAATGTAAGTGTTAGAATGATAATAATAGCAAATTAAGTTTATCACCTTTGAATAAAAACCAGTTAATTAACTTGCCACCTTCACGTCGCGTGATGAACTTTTTTTCTACATAGGACGTTAGGAGCCGTACATGCGTGAAGCAAACAGACTTAGATGGAATAAACAATTAATTATAACTTATAATTGGCCACTGTCACGAAACAATGATCATAGTAATAAATAAATTAAAAAAAATATCTATATGTTAATTTCGTTAATTCATCATCCTCCTGCCCTTATCCCACTCTAAGTGGGGTCGGCACAACATTTTATAAATATGCTGTCACATGATTTGGCAGCGTTTTTAAAACGTCTGCCTGACGTCAACCTACCTAAGTCGTATTTTACGACACCTCGGTAAGAAATGAGGTTGGTCTATTCTACTCATCCGGATACCACACGGTGGGTCAACTTACCTAAGTCGCCTTTTACGACACCTCGGTAAGAAATGAGGGTGGTCTATTCTACTCAGCCGGATACCACACGGCGGGTCGACTTTTACCTTAGTCGCCTTTTACGACACCTCGGTAAGAAATGAGGGTGGTACTATTCTATTCAGCCGGATACCACACGGCGTATGTTAATTTTGTTAATTATTCAAATCAAAATAATCTTTATTCAAGTAAATTCAAATTCTTTATTCAAAATATCTTTTACTAGCACAACAAAAGTTGTATATTTGCCTAAATGTCTGAACACTATTATACAATTATTTGCATCTTCACATTTTCTGGATCATAGAACCTAGAATTGATGTCAAATTCAAATAATTCTTTATTCAAATTGGTTTTTAGAAGCACTTTTCAATCGTCAAATTACAATGAAGCTACGACTGGTTCGGAAAGGTGCTCTTAGCGAAAAGAACCGGCGAGAAACACGGCAGTCACACTCTTCAAAATTAAGTATTACAATAATGTATTTTTAATTGACAAATTAAAAAATTTACAATATTATCTAGTGCGTAGCTGGTAGCAATTTAACTTCCAGCTTTCTTTATTAAATGGTCCTCAAAAGTATAATAAGCTTTATGAATAAGTGACTTTTTAATTTCTTTTTGAACTTGTGTAAAGGCAAGTACAAAATAAATAGCTTCTACAAGCAATTATGAATGTCAAAGATCGATTAGATTGCTTGAATGATTGATTGAATGGTGCTACAACTGGTTCGGAATGTTGCTCTTACCGAGAAGAGCCAGTAAGAAACTCGGCGGTCAATCTTTCAAACATTTTTAATTTATATTATTAAACCTCAGTCTTGTATGTAGCAGGATTTTCAAATAACAGCATTGTCATTCAAATAATCTTCAATTGTTATTATGCTTTACGTATAAGTATATTTCTTACACTTAATTTAAACTTTTCTGTATTTTTTAGTATCGCCTATAATGATCTAATCTTATTCTGCCAAATACCCAATTTGTTTTATCCTTTATTATTTACTAGCAATCGCCAGCGGCTCCACCTGCGTGGAAAGATTAAAACCGTAATATAGTATGTTGCTAACCATAAAAATGGTTAAAGTGGTTAACCTTAAAAGCTAGACATATGCTGTTGCGGACTTTTATTTAAAACTTTTAGAGGGAACAATTTTGTATTACATTATTTTTGAATAACATTCAGCGTTGGCTCGCCCGCAAGGTAAGCTTTAAATTTTGCCGTTTTTGTAGTAATAAAGGCTTAAAATGCAAACAGTAGACCGCTGAAATTTCAAGTGAATCTTTGACAGATTTATGCAATCTTGAATGAAACTTGAATTGAAACTAACAATTTAAAAAATTTCAAATGTCTAATAGCAACAATAAATTTAAAAAAAATCATGTGTTTATCAGGTATTAATCGGTATTTAATAAGCATTCCACAAAATCTACCGTTTCGTGATAGAACAAGACTTCCCGTTATCAATAACCGTGAGAAACAAACATTTTGCGTAATGCAAATCCTGTTATCAGATGAGTTCCGAAAACACAAAAATTAAAACGAGACGTTCTCATCAAGAGGCGGAGGTAATGATGCAAATAATTGCGTCGCATCGCGGTCGCGTCGCATCCTTTCTACGCGTACATATAAAGCTACTAAGATATCTTCAGTTGCTTACAAAATTGTTAAGACGAGCTCATATATTAAAAACTAGCTTTTACCCGCTACTGTCGTCGTGTTAAAGCTCGATAATAGATGGCGCTTTTCAATGTCATCCTATTCGTGTAGAATTACCAAGATTTCTATAGTTTCTTTGTGTATAAGGTCTCGGTGTATAAGGAATAATGTGCCAAATTTCATCAAATTTACTTTTTTTTTTATATGTCACCCATCGCACAGTTAGACAAAGAATCGACTTATTTAGAGGAATATTAAGATTTACAGATACATTTTCTGCCCGAGGTTTTCTTCGATATAAGACATGATAATTTTAATAGAAATTGAACATCATAAGTTTTGAAACAACTTTCGGATGTGCTTGCTTACGTCATTGAAGGTAAACTGCATTTAAAATTTTTATCATTCATTGTCAATCAAGTTTTATAAACCTTGAATTATAGAACACTGTTTCATATTTTGTTTGGATATGCTAAAATTGTTCACGATAATACACAAAAAAATTACCTAAAGATGCACAATAATGCACTCGTTAACAGCTCGCATGCTCGTCAAAATTCCCACACACGTATATCGCACACACGCTTTCGTTCATATTAATTAGTTTAAAAAATACCTTGTAAAATACTACTACTGTTTCTACATCATTGGCACGCTGAATTTGTACACCATAATAAGCGCACTGTATCACTGTAGGTTACAAAATGCGCTAGTTTTCTTACAGCTCAGATGCTCGTGCGCGTTCCCATGTAAATTAAGATTTAAACAGCTCGTAAAATAGAACAATATTCCTAAATTTTCTTCACGCTGAATTTGTACACAATAAGTTGGCTTTAGGTATCACAATATCCACTAGTTGTCTTACAGCTCGAATGTTCGTGCACGTTCCCATGCGAATGTCTCGTGCCCGCGATCTCCTTCACTGTTTTTTAAACAGATCGTAAATATATTGTTGTTTCTACACTATCATATACGTGCATTTGTACACAATAATAAACTCGCTTTAGGTATCACAATATGCACATGTTGTCATATAGCTCGCATGCTCATGCGCGTTCCCATGCGCACGTACCGGGTCTACAATCTCGCTCGCCCTCAAGTTTTGAACAGCTTTTGTAATTAGACTACGTCCCTACATCATCGACATGCTGAATTTGTACACAATAAAGAGCTCGCTTTAGGTATCACAATATGCACATGTTGTCTTACAGCTCGCATGCTCGTGCGCGTTCCCATGCGCATGTATCGCGCGCACGTTCTCGCTCATTATCAATTAGGCAGCGCGCGTGCGGCCTGTCATTACTGCCAGCTCACGACGTACTGAAACGGACGAGCGATATAGGACTGTATTTGGCTGAATAAATGAGCTTATATTCATATTTTCTTTTAACTAAATAATTGTACTTACGAAAACTGTATTTGATAAATTTGGTTTGATACTCAAAGATTATCTAATAGAAGCTATAATAAAGAACCTATGAGCTTCACGGTTCCGAATTTAATTACGGAATAATAAAAGGATTCAATGCGTTTATTTAATTATCATTGACAGTATGTTGTATAATAGGATTTCTTCAATATTATTTTTGTTTTGAAATCTTACAAATAATTGTAAGATAAATAAATAAATCTTATAATAATTAAATAATTAATAAATAATTTCGCTATAATCTTACTGTTTTCTAACTGCTTGGAAGCTATGATGAGCTCATTTTTTAAATATGTTCAAAAGGTATTCCAAGCTCGTGCTGGAGGATGGAGTGTCTTCTACTTAATCTTTTTTTGATTGCTTGAAATCTATCGTTCTTAAAGAGAATTTCATTCGATACCATACTGTTACGATTAGATTTACATTCCTGCGTTGGGGGCTACCGTTACTCATTGTTTCTTTTTACTATGTGCCCCCTATCATTGGCACTTCAGCTTCGCTTAGGGATACTTCAACCATACTTCGCTCCATCGTCTTCTGAGCTTTATACGGTCAGTGACCAGGTTCCAGATCCATATGTCATCACTGGCAGCTCGTACTATTCAGACACTTTATCTTCAAACACTGAGGTATTTGAGATTAAAGAATTTCGCGTTACTTTCTAAACGCTGCCAATAAATGAAAAGGCTGAGGAGCAAGATAAGATAAGAACTAGATTTTATCAATGGTGCACAGATTGAAGGCGTACGTGGTTATAGACCAAAATCAAATTTTGCAATTGTGTATTATTTATATAAATTATTTACATACATTATATCCGCTATAAACATATTAACTAATTAAAAACCATCAGTATAAACAAATTAATACTACAAAAAATAATATCTTCGAAATAAAATGCGAAACAAGTTACACGCCTAGCCGTACGTGTATTACTGATTAAAGTAACACTAATTCCAATGGTTAAAACTTACAACTCTTACAACATTCAAGGGCTAATTTCTCCTACCTAATAAGACTAACGGTGAGAAGAAGCTCTAAGAAGTTTTAGCTTAGCGTTATTGGCTTCTCAAGCAAGTGATATAATTTTAAAAGTTTCATGTCAGTTTCATAATATTTTTCGTTTGTCTAGGTCTGGAGCTGCTTTGACGATGAGCTATTTTAGTAACGTGGCTACTACTAAAGAGATGTGCAAAAAGTCAACTAGAAACGTTCGATTTAAGTTATAGAAAAGCTTGTGAAGTTCACTCGAAGATACTATGAAAATTATTGAGACGTTGCCTAATACAATTGTATTCGCGATTTAAATAACTGTTACTAACCTTCTACTGGGAAAAGGCGTCTTCTCCTTTTTTTGGAAAAATGGGTTAACGGTTAGACCCACCAGGTTGATCCAATGCGGATTTGTACGTTACATATATTTCCAGAAATCCCTAGAGATATGCAAATTTCATCACGATGTTTTTCTGTCGCGAAAAGAGTGTGATAAATTGCAAATATCAATAGACATACATTTTTAACAGAAAGTCATTGGCACCTGCTTGGATTTGAACCTGTGTCATCTTCGAATCAACCAGTCTCACCACTGGAATATTGCAGTACTAATGTAGTTATTTATATAATAAGGCAAGTTAAAAGAAAGATACTGAAAGCAAATTGAATAAACTCTTATAAAAAGGGAAACCGAAATCGCTCAAAACATCGCAATTAACGTTATGACACCGATCGTGTAACCTATTATTTGTATTGTCCAGTTAAATATCGGTTTACAGTGAGCATATCTCGATTATCTCTGTCCGTTGAATTAAAAATTCCTCAGGTAGAACACCCGGATGTAGATCCATAATATTTGTTTAGCTTTCTTAGTATCGTATCAGTTTTTGTGGTCATTGGCATTAAACATTTTCTAAGACTTATGTGGCTTAGCCGTCATGTGCTATATTTTTTACTTAATATTTTGAGCGTTGGATATGGGTTTTTAAATGTTTGTTGTACGGCATTAAATTTGTTCATCTATACATATTATAATACAAATTCCCCAAAAGCTGTCGTATTGTATAAGATCGATTTTCTCAAAATCTACTGATCGGATTTTTGAACAGTTTTTAATAAAGATAGAGCAACTCCTAACAAAGGTTAAGTTAATACTAAATTGCGGTTAAGTTTCTCTGGAGTCGGGATCTCTAGTACAAAATAACTTTCGATTGATGTTCTGCTTTTGGTACAAGCGGCGCTATCACTCCAAAAAAATATAGTAATACGGCACAATGACGTAGCTTGAAGGAATTGGTACAAGATTAAGTCATTTATGCACCTTGTTGAAAGAAAGATATATTGTTTTGCCGACATATATAAACGTTGTGTTAATAAATGTTTATCAAGTTTGACGTGTAATAACGTTGCTCTACACAATGTATTCAACTGTGTTATTTATGCTTATCGAACGAATTAAATTGCTTAATTGCTTAATTGAAAGCAACAAAATATAATTTAGCCATAGGTGCCTAGTGGATTGGGCAATTGATGTTTTACAGATTTGAAATCTGGGCGGACTCAAGTATCGACATTATAATGCAAGAGTATATTACAACTTTACTATGAATAAAAAACAGTACCATTTTTTGAAAAAAATGGAAAAAGAAAGAAAGCGCCAGGTGACATGTGGAAATCGATCCGAGGTTTCGAACTTTTTTGGTCCGCCCGTTACCATTAGGCTATCACAACTTTGCATTCGACAGCTCAAATATAATTTGCATTCAATTCAATTGTTCAAAAGTGTTTTTGATATACAACACACAGACAAAGTAGCGGGCAGTAACTACTAATGCAAATTTGATGCAACTGATAATCTCAATAATAAATATTATAATTATTTTAATATTAATTAACGTAAAAAACCAATTTTATAAATTAAAAGCTTATCATAATTTTTGCAATTATTTCCGAATGCATTTTAGAAACGGTACAATGCACATATCCTTGAAATTTTAATTATTTGTCTTCAAAGTTTGAAATACAATAAGCATATTAGATATGCTATATTTATAATTATATTTACATTACATTAATATTTTTTGCAATTAAATTTTGAATCTCCTACAAATCATCCTAATCTCGGACAAGCTATATATATCATGTAAATAACGTCATACCAAGCGAAAAATAAAAAAAGTGAAGCTTTCGTGCAAAATAATGGATAGAATCTAATTAAAATGAAAAAAAAACGCAATTTAGGCAATGCCGTTACGTCTGTCTGCATACCAGCCGACCGGTTTATTTTATTACCAAACGAATTTTAATACGCCTGCGTAGACTATTTTTTAGGACTGTCTATGAATTTAATTTAATTTTATTGTTAACGTTACGCTTGAAGGAAAATAACGTCGGGATGGGATGTATTTTTAATAATTCCTATTTAAAAGTGGATACAAACATTTGATTCGTATGAAGAACAGCATAAAAACCGTTTCGGTCATGTATTTAATATGTCCTATCCTATCCTACTAATATTATACTCGTAAATGTGAAAGTTTTTGAGTATGGATGTATATTTGTTACTCTTTCAATAATATCGATGAATTTTGGCACAATTATTCCTTATACACCGGAATAACATATCGGCTATAAAATCCTGTTAATTCTACAGTAATAGGATGTCATTAAAAAGCGCCATCTATTATCAACCTATCACGCGACAACAGTCCACGCAAACGAAGTTGCAGGCATTAGCTAGTATTCCTCCTCCTTCTCCTTTTAATGTTGGTGAAAGTCAAGTTAAAACGATTTTAAAAATCTTTAAAAAATATTACGTCCTTACTGGTAGCTATATTATAGCTATATTATAGATATTGAGGAGTTTCCTCCTCTGGAGCTAATCCTGGCCGCAGCATCTAGTCATGCTTATTGTAAACGTGCATTGTCATCGGGCCTAGACCAGTATGTAAAATTTCAATGCAATCGGACACCGGGAAGTGGATCAAAATTAACCTGCAAAATTTCACCTTCACATACAAACATACATAAGAAGGTAAATTAAATAAAAGCTTTTAAAAATGTCCTTTATCTTTCGGGGATAGGAAATACCAACATAGGTAATACAGTATCAAGGATATTATAACACGACGCAAAAGTCGCTGGTGTCGCTACTAACCTATAGGTTACTACCAATCCATTATTTTAGGATAAAAATACACTCTCTTACAATACCTATGTGGCAACATTATCATATATTTACACTTCTTTACTATAAAATTTCTTACTCTTAATGTAATTTTCTCTACCTTAATATGACGAGATATAAGATTACCTACTACGTAGCTTAATATAACGACATGCTAAAATGCTTCTTTAGACTCTTCATACTCATTTTTCATATACTTTTATATAATTAAAAATTATGAATTAAAATACATTTTGTCCGTCAAGTTAGACAAATTACAACAGCTACGGTCAAATGCTTTACTCTATGTCTTGATAATTTCGCTAACAAATATATTATCGCTCACAAAAAGAAATTGACTAGGCTAGTAAACATTGTTTTTCATAAACCTAGAGGTAGATAAAACGAAGCAGGAACCCAGTCTAATCCCAGTGCAAGACACGATTTTACACTGTTACCACCTTAATATACCCCAGTTGCCTGTGGGAATTCTCGGAAGCATTTAATGTTTAACCCTTAAGCGTATTAAAATAAAGCCTGTATTTGATAGTAAACATTTGCAAACTCGCTGAATACTAGGCGTGCTATACCACAGTGACCTTGAATCTTAAGGACCCAACCATATCGATAATTTTTATCTAATAAAATAGTATAATTTTCTTTAATTGTTTTGTTACTAAGAAATAAAAAATTTTATACGTTATAGATTCGATTTAATTTCGCTGTTATGGGCATAAAGTTTAAGAAATTGTTATTTGTTGTTTACCAAAGTCCCTCAACATCAAGGTTACATCAATATATGTAGTAATTTCTATATATGTTGATATTACCCCTATTTTATAAAACATTTTTTAATCTATCGCATACGGCCATGTTGATTGGATTGATTGAACTGTCATGGCGTCAATGGTGACATTGACAACTTTATATTTAAATATGCTAAGAAAGAACTACATTGACTAATAATCAAAATTTTTAATGGCACGTCCATGAACTTATTTAACTTTTGTTTAGAAAAAATAAGAGCCTCGGTCGCTAAAGAAGATGCTGGATGTGGGTTTGATATTTTTATATTAGATTATAAAATGTTATAATGAAGAGAGGGAGCAAAGTTAAGAAATTTTAGTTTAAAGTTTAAGATACTTTATCATAATACACACACACACTAATACGAGTACAGCTGTCCATCCCCAAAGTAAATAAGTTATTTCTTTTGTTATGGGTGACATACAACTGATAAATGATTTTAAATACACACTAAATACAAATATACACCCAGACTCGAAGAACCAACAATTTTTTTAATAGACAATGTTGCCCCTTAGCGGGATTCGAAGTAAATTAAATTAAAGTAATTCGAAATTCGACCATCGGAGCCGAAGACATGGTTACCAGAACCAGTCAATTTATTTAACAAATTCATTTGGATGACTGTTCTTAAATGAAAATAGAGAGAAATAGCTGAATATAATTTTTGTTAGGTATTTTATAGAAGGGCCTTAACGAAAGCAGCCTAGTCGTGAGATGCGCGCTGCGTGGTCGTGAGAGCGCGCCAGATAAGTGCGAGGTCGCGACGTCACGAGCACGACCATCCCTCCGCGGGTCTACGCAGGCTAATTATTCAACTTGTTCGATATTTGAACAATGCATCGGCAAAAAGGTTAACTCTGCTTAACCTCCTTTGGCTTATAGGAGCAAATTATCTATTATGACTATTTATTTCTATTAATTGTTTAAAATTAATTGCCTAATACAAAAGTAATAATAAAATTATTTTGCTATAATCCGCGATGAAGTAAAAGAGAAAATATATATAATGCTAAATGTAGAGTGGACAATCGGTTATCATACCTGATACAAAATCGCAAAATCTTTGCGATTATGGTCGTGGAGTCTATCTCCTGATGATGCTTCGGTTGCGGGGCGAAACGATTGTTGAGTTTGTGATAGTGAACGTATATAGTGCTTGTGTATCGTGGTGGCGGTGGTGGAGGATTGTGCAAGTGTTTTTTACGAATCCTGCATGTATCAGGTTTGATAACCGATTGTCCACTCTACATTTAGCATTATATATATTTTGTATTTTACTTCATGCCGGATTATAGCAAAATAATTTTAGTATTACTTTTGTATTATGGATCTCCGCAAAGTAACGCCTAATTCTATAAATTAATTAATTGAATCTTCAGGTGACAAGAGGGCTGGCTCCTTTGTCACACAAAGAATCGGCTTAGCGATTCAACGTGGAAACGTTTCCATAAATATTCTTGGGACAATTCCACGTGGGCATAATTTGTATAGTGTGTAAAATAAAAAAATATGTAGACTACTCCCTAACTACTTCAATATAAATATAGAAAACCTATCTGAAGGAAAAATGGGATATTTATTCTAATTAATGTTAAGATTCCGGCTATACTCACGTCTTATTTTATCGGATGAGCCCGACTAGTTTCTCGAGTCGCGCCCTGCGAGCTGCTACACGCAGTTCCCGCCGCGATAACGCCGCGTAAAGAGCTCATGAATAAGAGCCCCGTATGGGCTTGAAACTAGTCGGGCTCATCCGATAAAATAAGACGTGAGTATAGCCGGAATCTTAACATTAATTATGAATACCACTCACGATAGTTTAAATTCAAATATTTATTCTACATGATAGTTTGATAAAAAACTTTAATGATACCAAATTGCATCTATATTACTTCAGCGGATTAGCAGTGAAATCGTAAGAGACAGCACCCCCACTGTTACTGTCCCACTGCTGGGCAAAGGCCTCTAGGTACATAGTATTTCTTTATATTTCTTTTTCTTTCTTTCTATATTACCCGTATTTCACTTCTATTTTTTCTTCTGATTTATTTTCGGGATAAGTCCATCTTAACAATATGTAAGTACAAAAAAGAAATAAATAAATAAAAATCTAGAAACTTTACTCTATTATAAATAACGTTACAGTGTCCCTTAAAAGTTATTACAAAAGGTGTAATACGACGGTGATATTTTCTTACTTATCTATTATCGGATAAAAACCGGGATTATATGAAGTTATTGTTCCCAAAAAAAAGTAAAGTAGCGGCCTGTTACTATCCCACTGCTGGGAACAGGCCTCTTCTCTCCGTTCTTGAATAGAAGGATTGGAGCTTAGACACATACGTTTTTAACAGAAAACTCATTGGTGTCTGTATAGCCTATATAGTATAACCTATTCCATTCAATTCAAAATATTCTTTATTCAAATAAACTTGTAAACAAGTGCTTTTAAATCGTCAACTCTACTGCTGGTTCGGAAAGCTGTTCCTACCGAGAAGAGCCAGCAAGAAACTCGGCGGTTGCTCTTTTAAAAATATTATTCTTAATACTATTTACGTTAAGTCGTTACTGTCTTGTACAGGTTCTAAGAGAGCTATATCCACACATTCTTATCTTCCAAATAATCTTCAAGAGTATAGTAGGCTTTCTGTATCAGCCTCTTTTTCACAGTGTTTTTAAACTGATGTAATGGCAAAGCTGAAATTGATATATAGAAGCTATATAGTATAGTATAGTAGTCTAGTATAACCCGGGTTGGAACCCGTGACCTCCTCGAAAGAATTTCACGGCACGCTGGGCTATCACAGCTGTTTCATGCCTAAATGCTACATAAATATTTATCAAAGTTGAAACCTATCTCGCATAAAAGCAATAAATCGCCCTATACCAAGAATAAAGTCACATTTCCTCTGCTTATACATGGGAGATGTAACTTTATTCTTCGGATAAGGCGAAATGTACCATTACTAATTTTCATGGACCCCAATGTTGTTTGTTTATACCAAGATATTAAAGGTCGCCTTTTTATTTATAAAACGTAATTACATACATGACTCCCCTAGCTGGTACAATTATGTGAATTAGAACTATTAATAGTTAATACATAAACAACAGATTATCGCGATAAATAAATTATGTTCTTGCGAGTGTTATCGGGAGATCGATTCGTTTACGCCAATTTTGTTGAAAATAATGTTTAAGGTAATAGAAACTAGGAAAATATTTAGGGTAATCGTGCCTCTCTCTAAAGGGTTCATGGGTTCAGGCAACAATGAGCTTTTCTATTAACTTAAGTGCCTAATTGATATTTACACATCACACACTTTTCGGCGAAGGAAAATATTTTGAGAGGATCTTCATCTCTTTAGTGAATTCTGAAAATATGTGTAATCAAACAATCCGCTTTGGAGCAGCGTGGTGGGTCTAAACTACAACCCTTCTCTCCAAAAAATGATTGAGGTGGCCTATGTAAAGCAGTGAAATAGTATAGTGTTTAAACTAGTCTTAACTGTCTGGTCTGTCTGGTGTAAACTAGTCGGGCTCATCGGGATAAAATAAGACGTGAGTATAGCCGGTTTCTATACAATAATTATGAATACCACTCGCGATAGTTTAAATTCAAAAAAAGCGCCTGTTCATTGTAAGGCAATTGCACCACTGAACCACGAAGGTGTTTAGATATAATTATAATGATTCATGCAGTTGCGTGCCGGCTGCGTACTTGTAGGTGGCCGAGGTCATAACTGCAGTGGACAATCGATTCATCGTACTAACGTAAAATACGAGGGGACTTTTCAAACGAACACCTTATTGTGCGAGTATTTCTCGCACTGAACATACATTTCCGTTTTACAGGGACTACTGAAGCGAGTAGTGAATTGGTAATCAGCAATGTATATAACTGTATTCAAAATTAGTTTATTTATGTTACGATATCGAATTGGTGACCGATATTGTAACTGATACAGCGGATGAATCATATGACGATTTCAATTGTATATAGAATCCGATACTTCCTAAATACGTTCAGATTGCTCTTATAGATCGCATAGTGTTGCGAAAAAACTTATTTATCATTAATTTTATAATACGGTCGTTCGCAAAGTAATGCCTTCTTCTATGAATTACTCATAGAACTATATTTGTATTGTATTTATGTACCCACAACATTGCCTTTTAAAAAATAGATAGAGCGACGTTCGGTATCCTATAGTGAAGCGTTGTAGGTACCATTGCTAGTGATTACCGTGTTTATACCGTGTGTTTAAAAATTGTTACGAGATTCGGTTATTAAGGTATCTAATTCGTGTAACATTCCGATTTTACCATCAGATTTGCACTAGGTTGACTTTTGCTTTAACAATCGGCAATAACTTGCCGTACAAGAAATAGTGCTTACAATAACAAATAGTTTATAAGATATAAGAATAAGAAATAGTATATATAAAATAGAAATAGAAATAGTATATGTCAATAATAATAAATAGGAAAAATAATAATAAATAGTAAAAGTATATATAATAAGAAATAGTATTTATAAGAAATTGATGAACTAAGATAGCCATGAAAGTTTAATGGTGGGAATGTGTAGCTCGCGGTTCGCGGATTTCCACCCCTGGTTGTTGCGAGAAAATTGTAATAAAATCGGAGGTGTGGATTTCTGGGATTTATGTGATCTGTCAAAGGTTACAGAAGACCTTGAAAGAAGATTTGAAGAGTTCTTTAAAAAAGATAAATAAAGTCAAAGAAATTTTGAACGTCAATTAAACATAGTTATAGGTATCTCTAGTCATAGTTATTTATATCTATACTAATATATAAAGCTGAAGAGTTTGTTTGTTTGATTGATTGTTTGAACGCGCTAATCTTAGGAACTACTAAACCGATTGGAAAAATTCTTTGAGTATAAGATAGTCCATTTATCGAGATAGGCTATATATATAACATCACGTTAAGATGAATAGTAGAGGAGCATTATCTTCCCACTCTAAGTGGAGTCGGCACAACGTGTTATAAACATGTTGTCACATGATTTGGCTATGTGTTTTATGACCGGCCGCCTACCTGACATCAACTTACCTTAGTATTATAAAACAATACTCTTATTAAAATGCTTTGGTTAAAAATACTCATATATTCAGTTTTATAATGATATTGTTCCGACATGTGTATAGTACGCACAATGGCAAAATATATTACAAGAACTAGCAGCCGCATGGATACCATTATCATTGTATGTAGATTCCCTTTCTTAAAGGTGCTACCTTTATCACCGTACGAAGTTTATATCTATGCTGTACATGGAGTGGTATTTAATTTAGGTTTTAAATTCTTTACTTCATACATATTTTAGTTTTCAATAGATAAATATCAGATATTTGCAAGGTAAAAAAACTTGTATCCATTCTGAATTAACTTACACGCTACTATACACCCGCGTGAAATAGTTCCAAGAATGTTTGTGTTTGCTAAAATATTACTCTGTCCGAAAAAAGATAAGAGTAAGATGATTTTTCCATTTTGACTCTATGGCCCTGGTTTCTCAACTGCAAACAGTAAAAATTAAAAAAAACTACTGTTCGGAAGTTTCCTAGTTCTTCAGCTCTTCAGTAAAGAACGACACCTATTAAGTACTGCAGATATTGCGTACAGGATTGATATGCTTTACCAGCACAATAAGGGTTTTAACTGGTAGTTCCGCATTAAATTTCGCACTGCTATTTTAGTCTGCAGTCATCATCCTCCTGCCCTTATCCCACTCTAAGTGGGGTCGGCACAGCATGTTATAAACATGCTGTCACATGATTTGGCTGCGTTTTAAAGACCGGCCGCCTGCCTGACGTCATCTTACCTTAATCGTATTTTACAACACCTCAGTAAGAAAGAGGGTGGTCTATTCTACTCAACCTCCTTCATATCTAAAAGTCTCAACCCACCTCAAAAGATAAATGTAGAGGGTATCAGTTTTCATACCATCATTTTCATTCTATAAATGACTTACCTATATGTAGTATCCGGCAGAGTAGAATAGGCTACTCTTATTTCTTACCGAGGTGACGTAAAAAGCGACTAAGGTAAGCGACTAAAGCGACTAAGCGACAGACTATTTTAGTCTGCAGCATCTATAAAACGTCTAATGACTTAAAAAAAGAAATTGAAAACTATAGAAAAGACTCATGGACATGTAGTAACAGCATTGGAGAAGCGTTGTAAGTCCAAGCCCCAGTATTCCTCTCCACGTAGAGACAAGACCATTTTCTTTTCTATATCTCTGAATGACAATAATTATAGTCTCTGCTCAAATAAAAATCCTAAGGTTTCTCAGGCACAGCGTGCGTAAGAAAGATTTCATGGAACGATTGGTGGTGCAAAGAAAAACTGAAAAGTAAAAGATCTCTTAGGGACTCTCCAACAGTGTAGACTGTCTGACTAAAATTACTACAGCAGCAGGGTCATCTCGCTTATCTCTTGGGGGATATGATAGGGTATGGGCATCGAGGCATGCCTTTTTGCCTGGTCATCTCCTCGCAGGCATAATTGATTGGACAGTGTTCAGGCCGTAAGTCCTAGGTCACCTATAAAGTGACCTCGGGGTTGGGTTCGGTGGGAGCGCTGTGTCTTAATCGGGGATGTTGTCTGTAAAATTTACTACACATTCTTCTTCTTCTTTATCAACCGATAGTCGTCTCGATAGGTCTCTTTATAGGATCTCCATACCATACGATCTTTTGCCGCTTGGACCTCCTCTCCACGATATTTTTGAGATCGTCAGTCCATCTCGTGGGGGGTCTACCGACACTGCGTTTTCCGGTCCTGGGTCGCCATTCTCTCAAGGTTCAAGTTGTCAAGATGTTGGAACTACACATTCTAGTGTAAATAATTGCCCAAAGATGGTATGGCGGCGGACATAAAGAACCACGACGCAAGAATCGACTGATACATCTAAAGAAATGACCACGTGTTACTACCATAAAAGTTTTGACTTCATCCACGCCGCTAAACACGCTCGGCATTGCTTGATCTTATGCAACAAATGAATCACCCGCAGGTGTTATGATACCCGATTCTCTGCGCACCGGAATGCGCCCGTCAGCTAAGTCATTTCGCGAATCACCCGTGTGTGAACGAGATGGGATGACTCATGTGTGAAAACGCATTTGCCGATGTCACTAGATATGTATACTCAGAAATATTGTTACGATTTAGTTGCAACAGAAAGTTGACAATTATCTGCAGTAGTCTTCACAATCTAATTGTCCAATTACACAATCTGATTGGCTCGTTGGCGCAGTGGGTAGTGACCCTGCCTTAAGCTCCACTGGTTGCGGGTTCGATTTCCCCCGAGGTCCAACATTTTCTATAAAATTAATTTGTTGGTCTTCGAGTCTGAGTGTATAATTGTATTTAAGTATGTATTTAAAAAGTATCTAAGTATATATTTACCAGTTGTTTGTCCACCATAACACAAGTATTAAGTTACTTTTGGGACGGACGACCGTGATGTCATCTTCCTGCCCTTATCCCACTCTAAGTGGTGTCGGTACAACATGTCATAAACATGCTGTCACATGATTTGGCTGCGTTTTCACGACCGGCCGCCTGCCTTACGTCAACTTACCTTAGTCGTATTTTACGACACCTCAAAGAGGGTGATCTATTCTACTCAGCAAGATAACACACGACATAATTATCACACACGGCACAACATGTTATAAACATGTTGTCACATGATTTCGCTAGGTATTTAACGACCGGCTGCCTGCCTGACATCAACTTACCTTAGTCGGTAAGAAATTAGGGTGGTCTATTCTACTCAGCCGGATACTACACGGCATAATTGTAATAAAATTACGCAAAATTAATAGTTCAAACTGCAATTAAAGTAGTAGGCTACATTAAAATAGGATCCACCTGTCCCTACCTACAAACGGTTAGTTGTCTTAATTTGTTGCTTTACTTTTTTATTTACCATGACCCCGTCAAGAATTGAAAAGAAGTCTAGAGGCGTCTGAATTATTATAATTGCATTACGTAATTTTCTAATTGCCTTGTTAACAGTGATCAGATAACTGTGTTAGCTATAGCTATCCCTGCGAGAGAAGTTTAAGGAAATAGGTATTCTTACATTTGCTTCGTGCTTGTGAAGCAAATGTTAGAATACCTATATATAATATTTGCTTCGTGCTTGTGAAGCAAATGTAAGTAAGAAATTTAATTTTTGTACTAAAAAATATAAAGAGTAATAGAACGATAGGTAATGTATATAACAGACAAAGTAGGAACCGACATAAGCTTGCGGCTCCTGCTTTACGCCTTGTAAAGGTACGAAAGTCGTTTGTGGGTTTGGGTATAAGATTCTGTAATAAAATTCCGCAATCAATTTTAGCTTTGACATTACAGCAGTTTAAAAACACTATTAGAGAGAGGCTGATACAAAAAGCCTACTATACTGGTAGATTTTAAACTTTCGCGATTCATACTGATTATTATATAAACATACGGGTCACATCGCGTTATAATCGATTACCTTTGTATAAGGTTCAACGTTTCGGCAGAGTTGGATCCACCGTGGTCACGAACTGACTGGCTGCTATACTGTTGAGGATTATTTAGATGATAAGAATACGTAGATACAGCTACTGTTCGACCCTGGACAAGATAGTAATGACTTAATGAACTAGTTATAAGTATTATGTTGAAAAGAGTAACCGCCGAGTTTCTTGCTGGCTCTTCTCGGTAGAAACAGCTTTCCTAACCAGCAGAAGAATTGACTATTCAAAAGCACTTGTTTAAAAGTATATTTAAATAAAGACAGTTTTGAATTTGAATAGAACTGAAATTCACTGAGAGATATATACACCATTTTCATAATTATATAGCCACTTCATTAATAAAGAGCTGTTCATTCAAACTCCACGCATGTACCAGTAAGTTTTCTATTAAAACATATGTATCTTATAGATATTTGCAGTTTATAACACGCTTTTCGCTAAAGGAATACATTGTGAGGAAACCTGCATAAATCTAGAAATTTTTAGGGATATGTGTAACTTTACCAATCCGTATTTGAGCAGCGTGGTGGGTTATAACTCCGACCCTTCTCTCCAAAAACAGTTAGAGGAGGCCTATGCCTATTGTATCAGGCTGTTACTTTACATAAATAAAATATGGCCGCTTGCAGCTAAAATGTATCCGCGTTTATGAAATCGATAAGTAATCTCGAAGGGCTGGTTATTGTATTTCGGACTATTTTAAACATATGAACCCGTTATATTTAAGTCAACTAGTTATCTGGCCAAGCGTTGCTGCGGCTCAGTCTGGTTTCGGATTCCCCAAGAAACAGAACTCGACAGTTAAAAAAAATGCTTCGATCGTCACCTAACTTAATCATGGGTCATTCTTAAGATTGTCAGAAAATTTCATTAAAATCGGGCCAGCCGTTTCGGAGTCTATAAAGAACATACAGACAAATACATTAATATATTATTACAACTATGTATACACAATTACGAATAGTACGACAAAATTGTTTATTTGTCTATATTTATAGATAGTTATTTTCCGGGGCTTGGAAATCTCTTTGGCCTTAACATCCTCGACGCATCCTTGACGTTTCAAAAGTGATTACAAAAACGTATTTGAATGAACATTATTTTGATAAGTTTATTTTGTTGTTCATTTATTAAATTCAATCTTCAAATACTTCTTAATTATTGACTTCTACTGGCATATAATAATTTTGAAAAAGTAATGCTTTAATATTAAACTATTAATTTAAAATAATGTTCATAATTTGATGCGCATCAAGTATGTTTTTACAAAAAGTGTTTTACCGTATCTTGTGTCAGTTAAACATAAACCTACAAAATTAAACACTACTTAAAACTAAACATATCAACAAATTACAAATTACATTTTAAAATTTAAAAACAATTTTTCGTGCATTAAATTATACACCCGACGGCACATCTCAACGAATATTGTATAACGTATATATTACAAATATACCATTTACCTAAACAACCAACCGTCGTATTAGGCCGGCCATAAACGGATTGTTCGAGCGGTTAGCTTGTGAGCAACAACGGACCGCTCATGCAGTTAGAGTCTACAGCTTAAAGCCATTGATAACTGCTCGAGCAGTTGGCTTTACTGCTTAAGCAGTTAGCAATATTAATTAAAAAACGAAGCGTTCGGGCGGATAGACCGTACGACGTGTAATGGAGAGTGCTGGCGGAGGTACTTCGCGAGACAACATTATAACTCGTAGAGAAATAGCATTATGGCTTTATGTCGTAAGTGTGCTTGATGTGGGTTAAGGTAGCTAATATAAAAAAAACTATGTCCTTCAAAATGTAACATAACGTAAAAGCTGTACGTGCATTTTATAATATGAAACCACGTGACTTGCTTCTGAAAATGTACCTCCATTTTTTTTTAAATAGGCATTCTTACTGTAGCCTCACAATATATTTATATTGATATAGTGTTTGTGAGACAAAATATACATCTTTCTAATAAAAAAGCGATAACAGTAATAAGCAAGCCAGGATTCAATTTAATTAATAATAATACCAAGAACACGGCTTCAGATAGTTCGCAGATCGTTTGTGGGCTTCGGTATACATTTTTTTTTAATTCCACAAGCTATTTTGGATTTGCCTTTACACAAGTTCAAAAAACCAATTAAAAATATATTTATTCATAAACCTTATTATACTTTATATATGTTGAATGCTTGGATTTAAGTTGCGACCAACTACTCACTAGATTATATTGTAAGTTTTTATATCTAAACCATTCTATATAAATGAAATATTTATTTTTGAAAAGAATGACCGCCGAGTATCTTGCTGGTTCTTCTCGGTAAGAACACCTTTTCAAACCAGTCGTAGCTTCATTGTAATTTTTCGATTCAAAAGTGCTTGTACAAATAAACTTGAATAAAGAATTATTTAAATTTCAAAAATAATTTGAGAACATTCAAAAGCTCGAGCAGTGTATGCTTGGCGACTGCTTGACCTCATGATGAAAATTCATTGTGTTGCCAACTGCTTAAGCGGTTCGTACATTGAAGTCTGTTATTAACTGTGCAGTCACTTTAAAGCAGTCAATCCTGACTACTTCAAGCTCTACGTGTATGGCCATTCTAAAGTTGGCTCTTATGCGCTATAAGGCCGACTTTACACGTACTGCTCGAGCGGTTAGCTATTGATCAACATACATAGACCGCTCATGCAGTCAGTGTCAACAGCTTGAAGCCATTGATAACTGCTCGAGCAGTCGGCTTAACTGCTCAAGCTGTTAGCGATTTCAAATACAATCAAAGCATGTGGGCAGGTAACGTGTGCCACGTGTATGCAGAGCGTGAGCGGAGTTAGCTGCGCGTGAGCTCGACAGCGTATTCCTGGCGAATGCTTAACCTCATAATGAAATCTCGTCGTCCTGTCAATCACCTGAATCAGTTGCAACTGCTTGAACAGTTCGTGTATAGACATACAAAGAGGTCAATAGTTCACTGATCAGTACCAGCTTGTAGCAGTAAATCATGCTTAAATCAAGCTATACGTGTATGACCAGTCTAACGTATGCTCTTATGCGCCATAAACACGGTTCAACGATTTCTATTTAATATTAAATTTTCTTTAAGTAAGCATAGTATGTAAATGTGAAATGATAAGCGGATAAAATATTATTATAATGAACAAGGAAACAGATAGTTATTTAGTTTTTTTAACGTCTGCAACTTTTATAAATAGCGAACCGGTTTATAAAATAAATAGTCATATATTTGAGCCCACCGCGGCTTCTCACATGATTATCACGTATGATGATTCAATCAATAGCTTTTTTTCACATATCCGCTACTGGTTTACACCTCATTCTCACAATATTTGTTTTTTGTCACACTGAGTTTACACATAAATTAATACGACATCTGTACCAACTTAAATAGGAATTATTTTGTTTCAATAGATACAACGAGTGTCGCAAATTGCATTAAATGATTAACTAACATTTGACAGTATAGTGACTATAGTCTTTCCAATCATTTATTTAACAGGTTATAGTATAGATAGACAGATGCCCATTACATTTCTGACTCGATTCCTAATAAAAATCGATTTTAGACATAGAAATTTCAATCGATTTATTTTATTTTATTTATTAAAGAAAGCTTACAACTCTATCTATCTATTTATCATATAGATAATCCTTTTTTACTCAAAGTTTCCTTTAGTTCAATAGAAACAGGGATTCAAATGTCTATATTATGTATTATAATAAATATTTCCATTTATTGCATTGCTTAAAAAAAAGTTAGTATAGGTAGGTAACGATTAAAAGGTTTTAATAGTATAATGCTGTAAGTTTTAATAGTATCAGTATCAATAAGTAGCGGCCTGTTACTATCCCACTGCTGGGCATAGGCGTCTTCTCTCCGTTATTGGAGAGAAGGATTGGAGCTAAGACCTACCACGCTGCTCCAGTGCGGATTGGTAGGTTACACATATCTCCAGAATTCTCTAGAGATATGCAGGTTTCCTCACGATGTTTTCCTTCACCGAAAAGCGTGTGATAAATTGCAATTATCAATTAGACACATAAGTTTTAATAGAAAAACTCATTGATGTCTGCCCGGGTTTGAACCCATGATCGTCTCTAGAGATTCACACGGTCGCACCGCTAGACCATCACAGCTTATTTCAGTATCAATATAATATGAAAAATATTTTTCTTATTTTTTTAGCCTAATAAATAATAATATTAAAATTTTAATCATTCTAAAACATGGATTACGAGTGTAATCTACGGGCTCAAATAATATCGGCGATAATAAGCACGTTACATCACTATCTTTAAAAAACAATGTGCCCATAAAGTATTGCATTTGTTTACTATGAATTTTAATGTAAAAATTAGTGTATTTCGTAAACGTGTATATTGTATGTTATATAAATGATTGAAAATACTATATATATATATTTATAATTTAAATGAGTTAATCTTGTATATATACTTTTCTGAATCTCGGAAACGTCTCTAACGATATTAATGAAATTCAGCATGTAGGGGGTTTTGGTAGGAAAAATCGATCTAGCTAGGATGTATTTAAAAAAAATTTGTTTTATCCATCCATGTTTTCGGGTACTAAAATGCTAAAATGTAGAATAAAATACAAATGATATCTATGTCATCTGCAAAGTTGTAATAGCTCAGTGGATAACGGGCGTACTAAAGAAATGAAATTACCCCGGATCAAGCACCACGTGACGAATAATTGTTTTAATTTTTTTAAAGACTCATTTTTTTATATCTTATAAAAAAAATTACAAGCAAGGCTCGGTTACCCAAATACTTTGTTATACATTTATTTGAACATTTTATATCATTATATAATATATATTATTTATGGGACACTTACAAACACGGTAGTCGGCCCCCAAAGTAAGTAAGTTAATACTTGTGTTATGGGTGACAGACAACTTGTGAATATATACTTATATAATTTTAAATACATACTTAAATACATATACACCCACGCTGGGAGACTCGCCATTTTTTTTTTAGAAAATTCATGCCCTCCATGGGAATCGAACCCACGACCCGCGGAGCTGAAGGCAGGGTGACTACCTACTGCGCCAATGGGCGAGTCAAATATATAAATTATAAATTATTATTAATTTTACATATAAATATTGAAAATACAACAGAAGCAATTTATTAATTATAAGGCAATTTAATAAGTATAGCGGTGAATTTAAACGCTTGAAGTAAATAAAGTGGGAATCAAAGGAATTCAAAGAAAAACACCACTATTCTATGAACTACTTGAAACGCAAAGATGGGGCACTAATTGCCTCGAATTAAAGTGGATATCTAGAGCGTTTTAAGCTATTAAATTAACATACAATAGCGAACATCATAAATTGTTAACAGTTAATATTCAAGCGTGTTGTGCGTACTTAATTATAATTATGTTACTCAGAAATGCAAAGGTTAAGCCAAATAGAGTTATGTGAAGAGCTTTTTGTAGCATTTTAAAACGCACTTGTAAGCCGACCGCATGGCGGTTAGGAACGATATTTTTTAACTTTTAATGTAAAGTTACAATGAAACTATTTTAATGTAATCCGTGTTTGTTATGAGAATATATGTAATGCTAAGTGTATGCGACAATCACATACCTTATACATGCAGGACAAGTCACCATACGCATCACAAAACGCCGTCAACACTAACACTCCACACAAGCACTACAACAATCTCTACGACCGTTTCGTCCCGAAACCGAAGCGTCATCAGAATGTTTGGCTCCACGAACAAAATTGTAATGCATTACGATTTTGTTCGTGTAGTACGATGCAGGATTCGTTATCGTAAACTACTGTAATCTGCGTTTGTTAAGAGAATATGTAATGCTAAGTTTATGAAGCCAACAATCATATACCTTATAAATGCAGGACAAGTCACCACACGAGCACTACCCACACTCACTACCTTAATCTCTACGATCGCTTAGCCCCGAAACCGAAGCGTCATCAGGAGGTTTGGCTCCACGAACAAAATTGTAATGCATTACGATTTTGTTCGTGTAGTACGATGCAGGATTCGTTATCGTAAAATACTGTAATCTGCGTTTGTTAAGAGAATATGTAATGCTAAGTTTATGAAGCCAACAATCATATATCTTATAAATGCAGGACAAGTCACCACACGAGCACTACCCACACTCACTACCTCAATCTCTACGATCGCTTAGCCCCGAAACCGAAGCGTCATTAGGAGTATAGACTCCACGAACAAAATCGTAATGCTTTATGGTTTTGTTCGCGTAGTACGATGCAGGGTTCGTAAAAACACATACACAAACCTCCAAAAGAGATAGACTTCAGGACAAAATCGCAAAAGTTTGCAATTTTGTCATGGAGTTTATTTTCTGATGATGCTTAGGTTACGGGGCGAAACGATTGTTGAGTTTGAGATAGTGAACCAGTGTAGTGCTGGCGTATTGTAATGGAGGTTTGTGCATGTGTTTTACGAATCCTATATCGGGTATGAAAACGGATAATCCACTCTACATTTAGCATTACATATATTTTCTATTTACTTTATTTTTACTCTATTACTTTTGTATATCACAGAAATTTAAAAAAATATATATTTTCTAACAGATCACATTGCTTTCTATCCGATTGCTGTAAACAACATGTCCGAACATGATAATTGATACATCCGCGCCGCTAATCGGGTGGAAAACCGCTTCACTGGCCGTTGCACATTTCGATTTTTCTCCTTTGATGTGTTTAATAATGCATGAGCCGGATCGCTTGATACTCTCACGTGGGCAAAGCAGATTAATATCTGACCACGTTGAACACATCTGTGACCACAAATGGTCGGCAAAATGTTGCTATATTTGGCCAGACGCTGCGGCGTGCTTTGGTGTGGAATTCAACATTCAAACATCTTAAGATATTAACTACGTATGAAATTTCGGATATTATTTTGCCCAAATGAGATCTATGTATATAATAATTTCTATTCTATTCCAATCTATAGAAATGCCCTTCACCACGTGGTTGACGAATGGCCAAAAGGATATGAGAAATTTATGACTCTGCGAGGAAAATATTGTGGGGAAAATGGACGCCATATGATTGGTAAAGCAGACCCCGTATACCGGATAATTATGATGATTTGTACGTAAATTTCGCGGAAAAATGAGCAAATTTGGCATATTTATATTTTGTGTGTGTGTGTTTATTGAATTCTATAATTCATAATTCTTCTTAGTAATAGGTTAATAAGTAAATTGTATTTTTTTCATTCTTACCCGTAACTTACGTAAGTAATAAAAATCACCTGGAAATTGAAACTTTCGGTAAAACATTTTGCCTTAATAATAAATCATTTGCTATAAGGATGAATTATACATACTGTAAACGGATATAACAAGAGGACGCTGCTATTGTGCGTATTACGTAGTACAACTGATGGATAACTGGCCGCGACGCCAGAAAGCAGTTATAGAGTTCCTGCCACCGAGCGTCCTACGTACACATCCGATAGCGTGCTCGGCGTAACGCGCAACAATAAATGGCGGTTTGGATGGAAATGAACAAGCCATCTTGGGTGATGTGGTTTCGATGGCAATAATTAAACATGCCATCTTGTGTGATGTGATGTTTGCTTTGGGATATCTTTAAAAATTAAATAAGTTATCTTAAATTTTTCTGAATTTGGAAACGATTTTTATAAAATTCAGCATGTCATGGGTTTTGGGTGGAAAATTCTAAAGTTGTAATAGTTAATGAATAACGGGCGGACTAAAGAAGTGAAATTATATCGTATTCAAGCCCCACCTGCTGAATTATTTACTCATTTGTTTTTGAAGTTTTATCTTGACATTAATTATCCCAGGCATTTGTATCAATTACGAGTGCGGTAATACAAGTTGATTTACAGTTTAGGGTTTCATTATTACTCTCTTTTGGACCTTCTTTAACAAAACCTAAAAATAGTAAACAAATGATATGGCAATATATACTACAGTCACCAGTATTAATTTATTGTAGCAAGTATACAGACGAACGTTGCAGGGACGCAATAATTTACCTCGTCTGCCAAAATTAACTGCACCGCCGGCGAATCAATAAACAGTCGGCCTGACCCAGTCCAACGAAACTGGAGCGGTTCTCTAAATAAATCCGCTCGTTTTATAACTGTCAGTTTGCATTTTTATATGCTGGCTTTAACAAGTTAAACCTTTTATGGCTAATAGAGTGCCTATCTCTAGTAAAGACTATCTATATGTGATATAAAAGTTTAATTGGTGTTTGTATCATTTCTTTGATGACAAATAAATAAAAAAATTTTGAAATATGTAATTTATTTTTTTTATTTACAGAAAAAATGTACAAATTATATCTATCTTAAATTAGTTACACGCTAGGACTATACAAATCAAGCCTACGTGGAATGGTCCCAAGAATGCTGGCAGCGTTTCCCAATGAATCGCTAAGCTGATTCTTTGTGCGAAAAAGGAGCCAGCCTCTTGTCACCTGAAGAGGCAATTAACCGAGCACTTTCACTCCATGGGCGGCACAAATATATAACTCTCGATGAGAGATGCATGCTTCCGCATTTTGGAAATGGAAGATATTTCTACGTAGCGATAAGACTGGCAGATTGTATAACTACCTCTTATTTTGATAATTTCTCATGTATGTTTATAACAGGTTGTGCCAACCCCATTTAGAGTGGGATAAGGGCAGGAGGATGATGATGACTTTATTTAGCAAGAGGAGGCTAAGCACTCTAGCGGAAGTTTTGATCTGTTGCTATAAAGAGAAAGATGGTGATAGCTGAGCGTATAAGCCGAAGTGAAACATTTCATACTCTACCTAAGCCGAAATTGCTGTTGTTAACAAAAAAGTATTGATATTTTTAATTTTAAGAGGGGGTAGTACAGTTTATAAGGGATCTCGATTTGGTTCTATAAAGAAGAGGACGTCAATTGCTGGGCTTATAACAGTATTTATTATTTTGTCTCTTCACTGAGGATGAAAATGACGCCATGTGGTATCCGGCTGAATAGAATAGTACAACCCACATTTCTTACCGAGGTGTCGTTAAAGGCGACTAAGGTAAGTCAACCCGCCGTGTGGTATCCGGCTGAGTAGAATAGACCACCCTCTTTCTTACCGAGGTGTCGTAAAATACGACTGAGGTAAGTTTTCGTCAGGCAGACGGCCGGTCGTAAAAACGCAGCCAAATCATGTGACAGCATGTTTATAACATGTTGGTGCCGACCCCACTTAGAGTGGGATAAGGGCAGGAAGATGATGACTAAGGGTGAAAATGCTGTTGTACATATCTTCTAGTATGAGCACTGTTTGCAACCGCATATATATTGGAATTCAAGGAAACGGCTGTGATGAATTTTCCATTACACTTTTACACTCTATAAATGTAAGACGAGCCGACTCGCTTTTATTGTATGAAGTAAGTCAAACACTAGACAATGGACTGCGCTATTTGACCCCAATATAATATTTATACGTCTTGACCCGTGGCGCTTTTGTTTTGAATGGCAAGTTATAATGTCTAACATAACGATCGCAATTACATGAAAAGAAAATTGTAACCAGGACTAAATTGTTTCCTTACAGTATTATAATGTAACGGCCTATAATTACCCCACATTTTTACAAAATCTTTGAAACGCAACCTGTTTCAAAGCGGATACACCGTATATACATGCCTATCCCAGCCATTCTTAATTCATAAATTTGCAAGGTCAGACGCTAAGCGGGTGATTGAAAGATCTATGCTCGGAGTAACTCTTTTTCTCAAAATCTACCAAACGGATTGTATATGATTTTTACTAAGAGATGGTGCAATTTTTAAGAAAGGCTTTAGATAATAGTACGTTACAATAGAATTAAAATTATAATTAGAAAGGGGTCAGAATTTAAGCGGGAAAACCTTTGTGACACAATGATTTCAACGCGGGCAAAGCCGCGGACACAGTTAATTCAGTATCTTTAATATTTAAATGAGTTAATCTTGTATGTATGTATGTATGTATGTATATATATATATATATATATATATATATATATATATATATATATATATATATGTCGCATCCTGGCAACCAACATTCCATCATTAAAAATATATTGAAAATACATTGAAAATAGAAGGCGCAGCGGTGACAGATTGCAGACGGCGCGTGTGTGAGATAAAGACAGATGCTTGTCATGGCGCAGTTGTGAAATTGTTAAGAAGAATATAAAGCTGAAGACAAGCGTTGTACTTTTCCATATGCACGATACCCTTATTACGCCCACTAATGTATAAGAATAATGCCCAAGATACTGATGAGTCTACATCAGTCGTGGGATTCAATCGTGCAAATGGATGGATAGTATGAAGAGACTATAATGACTCACAATGGCGGATACTACAAGAGTTCCGAAAGAAAACAATACAAACAACAAAAAAGAAAAGAAAAAAAAATTTTTCAAGCGAGACAAATAATATCAATTTGCCGGAGTTTAATCCTGATAAGCGATGATTTTACGTAAAATTGTGGTGTACTACAGCTGGCTTATGCTTGGACGGAAAAACAAAAGAAGATACATTTTCTGGAAATTTCTGCCGTTGCACTTATTAATTTAAGCAATGATAGATCAATGGATAATTAAAAATCATTCTGTATATGCCTGTTTTCGTGTTACGTTTTTGATGAATTGTTGGAATAATTTAAATATAGTGCAAATAGCTGCATGAACGGTGATTACGCATTTGGTACAAAATTGATATATGACTGCAATGGCTTGCATTCACAACGGAGATATCTTCGCGTCAAAAGCTGCACCAGGAACTACAAGTATACTCCTGTTTGAAACGAAAGTTATTTATAGAGGATCGCAGATTCAACGCGATCCCAATTCAAGGGTCTTAGTTGCGATCAGCAGTGCACAGAAAAATGGAGTGTCGCAAACGGATTTTGGAACAAAAAGACTATTGTCTGTGGTACTGTGGTAAGCTCTGGACAACGATGACAAGCAGATTACAAATTATTTGTGTGTTACAGGTGTAGCAGGCTGGGTCACGTCGCGAGTCGCTGCATGGCCAATGGACCTGCTCTTTGAGGTACCAGTACACCGACGAGTAGACTGTAGACCAAAGTCTGGTCAAACCGCCATCAGGAGCTTTCACATCATTTGGTAGGTGTTATTACTTTGATTTGTTTCTGGGCCTGGATGTTCTGTCATAAAAGAGACTATATATAGCTTATAAATTTAGTTGGGTAATAATTAATAATGTTGTCATTAATAGGGATGGCTAACAAGAATGTTTATAGTACCTTGCAAATGATTGTCAAATAAAGTAAACGGTTTTACAACTGAAATTATAAGAAGGGGTGAACTGTTAACCTTTTGCCAATTCAGCTCTTTTAGTCAAAAACATAATGTGTCTTATTGTCTTACAAAAATACCTGAGAGTCAAGTACCTATTGACAATGACAAGATTTGTGGTAACGTAATTTGTGTTGATGTTTATACAGACGGGTTCTTGGTTCGGTGGGTCGGTGACTGTACCAGAGTATCGTCTGTAGCCCAGTAGAAATCGGCATCTGCTCAGGGTGGTCCGTGGGTACGCAGTGAGCGATAGCTCTGGGGGTCGATGACACCAGGGTATCGTCTGTAGCCCGGTAGAAATCGGTATCTGCTCTGAGTAGTCCGTGGGTACGCAGGGAGCGATAGCTCTGGGTGGTATAGTCGGGTCTAGCTGTGTAGCGATGGCCGTGAGTCATGTGGACTCGTTATCCCTGAGGGAAGACCCTTCTGCTGAGACAGAAGCGGTAGACCACGAACAAGATACCTGGGTTGTTTTGAAGTAAATTCTGATAGGTTTTATGTGTATTATTGTAATGTCATGGTGAGTGTCACTCAATGGTACTCTGCCTCAGTACTTTTCGTATGCATTATGGGTTTGGCATGGCCTTATATTTTATTTGTAGGGTTTCATAGTTCAATGTATGGTATAAGATTCTATAATAAAATTCCGCAATCAATTTCAGCTTTGCCATTACATCAGTTTAAAAACACTGTTAAAAAGAGGCTGATACAGAAAGCCTACTATATTCTTGAAGGTTATTTGGAAGATAAGAATGTGTGGATATAGCTCTCTTTAACCTGTACAAGACAGTAACGACTTAATGTAAATAGTATTAAGAATTATATTTTTAAAAGAGCAACCGCCGAATTTCTTGCTGGATCTTCTCGGTAGGAACAGCTTTCCGAACCAGCAGTAGAGTTGACGATTCAAAAGCACTTGTTTACAAGTTTATTTGAATAAAGAATATTTTGAATTTAAATTTGAATTTGAAAATGATCAACTTATGACGAGATATGATTTTCCTTGTTTTGTTCGTTTATTAAAAAGATCTAGACCTCAAAGACTCAGATGTTGTAGGATTGGCCGAACGGAATTTCTGGGTTCGTTTGTTTGTTACAGATCAACACACGGGGACGTGTGTCTCGCAGGATGGCCGTGTCGCATCCTGGCAACCAACATTCCATCATTAAAAATATATTGAAAATACATTGAAAATAGAAGGCGCAGCGGTGACAGATTGCAGACGGCGCGTGTGTGAGATAAAGACAGATGCTTGTCATGGCGCAGTTGTGAAATTGTTAAGAAGAATATAAAGCTGAAGACAAGCGTTGTACTTTTCCATATGCACGATACCCTTATTACGCCCACTAATGTATAAGAATAATGCCCAAGATACTGATGAGTCTACATATATATATATATATTCGGAATCTCGGAAACGGCTCCAACTATTTTCCTGAAATCCAGCATGTAAGGTTTGGGTGGAGAAAAATCGATCTAGATAAGTTATAATTTAAAAAAATGTCGTTGTATCCCTGTTTTCGGGCTCTAAAACTTTTTCGGAATTTGAGTTGAACACAATCACAATTTTTCGCTGTCAAACGTCAAGTCATGGTAGTTGATTTGGGGAACCGGCGGTCTAGAGAGGTGGAAATAGCTAGGATCGAGCCCCACCTGCCCTATTATTTTTCAATTTTTTTTTTAATTTTAATTCTTTTTTTCATCATTTTCAAAATTAACCGGTCACTCGGTCACCCAGGTACTAAAACATAAAACTAGACTTGACACAAAATACTTCTTCAAATGTCAGTTTTAGTATGCATAACGCATATAGAACTCTAAAAACAAATGAAGAAACTTGTTATAGTGGTCTAGTTGTAAGAATAAAAAATACAACATTGTATCTGTCAAGTTAAGGCTACCGAACATTCTAACTGGACACAGGTGGATTCCATTTTTGTGTGACCTACAACTTTAATTACAGTTTTTACTCACCCTTAATGCCACTATACGATACAAATTAAACTATACATAACTTTTTATAATTTTATATAAAGATGTGCGTCTTTGCTAAGATCAATGAAAAAATATGCGATTGATTCACATTACTAGATATAATAAAATCAATTCAAAAATAACGCCGTGTGGTATCCGGCTAAGTAGAATAGACCACCCTCATTTCCTACCGAGGTGTCGTAAAAGGTGACTAAGGTAAGTTACGTCAACTTACAGGCAGGCAGCCGCTCGTAAAATACGTAAAATATGTGGAATATGTATGTAAAATAGATCATGTGAGAACATGTTGTAACATGTTGTGCCGACCCCACTTAGAGTGGGTTAACAGCAGGAAACTGAAATACATAAAATAACCTGGCATAAGAAAGGATTGCGGTTTCTACACACTGATTTTCTAAAAAAACCGCAGACAAAAGCATTCTTATAGCAAAAGCATTCTTTCTTTTGTACCATGAAGTTACGCAAAAAAACGCTTACGTCCTTTTTTGATTGATTAGAAAATGTTTTTCTATATTATAATATTGATGAAATAATAATATAAATTTTGTAATAGGTCTAAGGATAAGAGCATTTTATTAAACGTTTCTTTTCTAATAATAAAAACAAAACATTATAAAGGTAAAAATGTCTATTAATCCAGTGCGCGCTCAACGACAGCTGAAACGCGATTATCTTGCGTCTAGTGTGGCTTGACCTTTATGTAATTGAATGCAAGCGCATGCGCACGCATTGCACGCACGCGACTTCTCAATATTTTTAGTTTTTAGAGATCCTCAATAAAATAAACTTTTTATTAGGTGAAACTTAACTAAACTAAGTAAAATTATATATTCTATCTATAAATTACCTTCATAGATATAAGTATGTCTCAATTTTCTTATATAAATATAATATGAGTGTTTAAATCAAACTTTCAAGTTTATCAAAAAAATGTAGATTGAAAATTTTAATTTGTTATACGAACTAATGATAGCAGAAACATTTTGTTTATGTATAACTCTGCAAAATAAATCGCAATTAAATAAAAAGCCACCATTTATAATTAAAAAGTTCACTAGAGATTTGTTTTTATCTAATTATATAACTATACATTCGGAACAAAATAACAAAAAGTAGTATAAGTAAGGTAAAAAGTGTCGCAATCTAAATTTAAGTAAAATAATCCTTTCCTCGGACAATAGATACAGAGTGCTTTCACATTGCTGTTATTACAAGCATTAAAAGCACAGCCGATGATAATAATAATAGCGTACATACTATAGACATTATATATTTAAATGAGTTAATCTTGTATAAATATCTATATATAATCTTGTATTTTAAATCACGGAAACGACTCCAACGATTTTTCTGAAATTCAGCAGGGGGTTTTGGGGCAGAAAAATTGATATAGCTAGGTTTTATTTTTTTTTAAATCTCGTTTTATCCCTATTCTTGGGCACTAAAAAAACTACGAAAATGGAATGGAACGAAACCTAAGTTCGATTCCCACACCCGGTGCTCTTTTCTTTTTTTTATTGCATTTTTTTGTATCTTCTAGGAAGGAATGGCTGTGGCTGTGCCCGCGTCGAAATCAGTTTATTACAAAAGACAAAAGTAGTTATTGTGAGTTAACTATAAATGATAGAGACATGCTGTCGCTGACTTTTTTGTAGTATATTTGTAGATCTACAACTCTCTACTACATTACACTTGTGTATCTCATCTGGTTTACGCAACGCATACGCCTAAAGCTCCAAGCAGGCGATTTTTTTAAAACTTCGCTACTTTTGAAGTTTATTTTTTTTATTTTGTAAAAAATTACCGTGCAAGGCTCGGTTACCCAGGTACAAACAAAATATAAGCATAAAGTAAAATTACAATAAAACTATAATATACGTAGTGAAGGAACCTTCGGTGTTTTAATACTGATCGCTCTTAATTTAAGTATGCCTTAATCATCTGCCACTGTATTATTAGCCATTTGTTATCTCTATTATTAGGTACACTGGCAATGTTAATAATCAGCTAGTTCCATTGTTAGTGTGCCGATTTTTTTTATGTCACGCAAATAGCTAAATTCTAAAGATATTTGATGGAATGTGGGTAGTATTCAATTGTGACAATTTGACAAAGAATTCTTATTGATGCAACCACCTTTTACCGTGATAAGTCATTTCAACATTTTCCCAACCTTATCCCACTCTTAGTGGGGTCCGCAGAACATGTTATAAGCGTGTTGACACACTCTTCGTATTTTATTACCGGCCGCCTGCCTGACGTTAACTTATTCGTATATTACGAGACCTCGGTAAGAAGGAGGGTGGTTCATTCTACTTAACCGGATACTACACGGTGGGTCAACTTACCTTAGTCGCTTTTTATGACACCTCAGTAAGAAATAAGAGTGGCATATTCTACTCAGCCGGATACCACATATAGGTAAGTCATTTATAGAATGAAACTGACGATATGAAATCTGATAGTACCCTCTACATTTTTTTTAGGTGGGTCGAGACTTTTAGATATGAATAGACCACCCTCTTTCTTACCGAGGTGTCGTAAAATACGAATAAGGTAAGATGACGTCATGGAGGAGCCGGTCGTAAAATACATAGCCAAATAATGTGACAACATGTTTATAGCATGTTGTACCGACCCCACTTAGAGTGGGATAAGGGCAGGAGGATGATGAATTACTTCTGACTTATATGTGGTACTAACTTTGTTAACACAATCCAATATATAAGTCCTATAAATAATGAATACAAGTTATGTAAATCAGCATTCTTTATTTTGCGTTTTGTTTTCTTTTTCTAGAGCACTAATTATTTATAAAATATTAATATATTCCAAATCAATAATTACAATGATAATAAATTCTACAATCACAAAGCATTATTTTTTTGTAACTGATTAAATTTCCAACTTTTTATTTGCATGTAAAGTGATCCGCCCACTGTAACAGAAATTCATTCCTCTACGCCTTTTTTACAAGACTGTATAGGCATTATAGTAATGTTTTTTGAAAATTCTAGTTTAGCTTTAACACTTAAGATTAAAAAAACTTTGGAAAATTCAAACTTTACTATGCTTTTCAAACTTTCAAACTTTACTTTACTTTACTTTATGCGAAGAAATAATATAAATTACTAACTTAAATAAAGCTTTTCTGTTAGTTAACTACTTTCTTTATATAATATCGTTTCAAATTACGTGATCCCAAGTTTCAGTATACCGGATAAGCACAGAATCATCATCGAGGTTGTAAAATATATTTATACCACTATGATTAGGAATTACGCCCTCAAGTGTGTCAGGAAGATTTACCAAGATATAACATAAAGTACAAAAATAGTCTTAAACCACCCGATATAGGTAACTATTAACCAACTAATATTGATGGTTAACTCTTTGACCATGTGCATGTTATCATTTCATTTATAGATCACGGTAATTACTATATTATATTGCCGTGTGGTATCCGGCTGAGTGGAATAGACCACCCGCATTTCTGATCTAGGCGTCGTAAAAGGCAACTAAGGTAAGTTGACCCACTGTGTGGTATCCGGCTGAATAGAATAGACAACCCTCATTTCTTACAGAGGTGTCATAAAAGGTGACTAAGGCAAGTTGACCCACTGTGTGTTATCCGGTTGTGTAGAATAAACCACCCACTTTCTAACAGAGGTATCGTAAAATACGACTAAGTTAAGTTGACGTCAGACAGGCGGACGTGCCGTAAAATACGTAGCCAAATTATGTGAAAACATGTTTATAACATGTTGTGTCGACCCCACTTAGAGCAGGAGGATGATGATGTTAATTACTATATAATAATAACAACTATGTTTGCATTTTCTTTGTTTTAAAATTCCCCATTGAATGCACTAAATCATTTTATAATATACTAATAACGAACGCTAAACTAACGGGATAACAATATCTGTGTGTTTACTGTTACGCCAATTTGTATAGCGCTCAAACAACAGTCACTAGATGTCGCTGTTACAGCGTCATACTAATTGAGATTACGCTAGCGCGATCGAGTATTTAAAAAAAAAAGCACAAACCACACTGGCATATCGTTATTTAAACTTAGAGCTAAGGCTTTCATTAGATAACACTCAGAATATGTATTATGTCGAACAGCGCCTTACCTTTGTATTATTTTTAAGAGTGAATTTAGTGTAGACGCTATAAAAAATGGAATAATCGAATAATAGGAAACAATGTTCAAGATAGATATGCTGATTTCATATGGATAGAAAAACAAAATCGTTTAAATTAAATTTGTTTTTCTGTATTGCAAAAATATATTGTTCAACATTATGTTAAAAAAATTAAATATATCACTCATTTACATTATTGTATGGGAGCATCCGCAAAAATATAAATGTATATTTATATCCTAACGGATCGTCACACGCGAAAATATCTGATAGTCCGTTTATTATAGTGATTAGTAATTTACTCAATTACGATACACAAATATGTACCTCTTAAATTAAAAGCCATACTGGCTGAGCTATTAAAAAATTGTACCCATTTACATGATTAAGATATTTTTTTCTTCTTTTATATCAACCCTTACACTAGAGTTTAAAAGATTTACTTGAAGTAAAAACTTTGGACTCTTTATGAAAATTGGACGGACGGAGGAGTATGGAATTTGGCACATTTATAGTTTATGTGTGTGTAGTGTGTACAACGCTAATATTTTTCAATAATAACGCTTATAAAATACATAAATTCAATAAACAAAACATTACACAGTCTATCATGTACGTCGATTGGCTCTTTGGCGTAGATGGTAGTGACGCTGCCTTCAGCTCCGCGGGTCGTGGGTTCCATTCCCGCCGAAGGCCAACATCTAACAAAAATTTGTTAGTTCTCAGAACCTGGGTGTACGAGTATATATGTATTTAAAGTTATATATATTTACCAGTTTTCTGTCACCCAAAACACAAGCATTAAGTTACTTTGTGGACGGACGACCGCGTGTCTAACTGTCCCATATATTTATTTATTAAAAAATGTATTTGACACAAGTATTGATTACACGCATATATACTCTGCGTGCTTAGTGCGGATTTTCTTAACCTATTCGACGCTTCACGCGCGACGCGTGACGCAATTTGTATGGCGCTGGAACACCTGCCACTAGATGTCGCTGTTGTTGTCAAACTGTTTATTTTTAATATTTATAATTTTCTCTTCTTATTCTTCTTTATCAACCGATGGACGTCCACTGCTGGACACAGATCTCTACGTGGGATCTCCACCCTACACGATCTTGTGCCGCTTGGACCCAGCGGCTCCCCACGACCTTTTTGAGATCGTCAGTCCATCTCGTGGGGGGACTACCGACACTGCGTTTTCCGGTGCGAGGTCGCCATTTCAGCACCTTGAGACCCCAACGCCCATCGGTTCTCCGCACTATGTGCCCCGCCCATCGCCACTTCAGCCTCGCGACACGCTGAGCTATGTCGGTGACTCTGGTTCTTCTACGGATCTCCTCATTTCTGATTTGATCACGTGAAGAAACTCCGAGCATAGCTCACTCCATCGCCCGCTGAGCGACTCTGAGCCTTCTTATGAGGCCCATACTCAGCGACCACGTTTGGGATCCGTATGTCATCACTGACAACACGCACTGTTCGAAGACTTTTGTCTTCAGGCACTGAGGTATCTTGGACGAAAAGATCTCGAGTAGCTTCTCAGAAAATATTATTATAATTTTATTAAGGTTGAATTTCGACCGCTAGGCAACCATTAGTAGCATTAAAATTATAAGCGTAACGACTCTATGCAATAATGTAGTTTATCTTACCAATTTGTATCGTTTTCAGACATTTATATTCTAAGGCTTGTATTCATTGCGTAATGTAAGAGGTCGCCGCTCCGAGTGGGGGCAGGCGCGCCCCACCCTTAGTCTTATTTCGGGTCATCGAGCTTCGTCGCTATAAAGGATTACAAGAAATCGAAAGATTTTAACTAATTGAACACTTGAAGTAAATAAGGCACTAAGTACCTAAAAATTAAAAATTCGAACTGAGTATGCAATGTGGTTCTAAAAGCCTGTTAGAAACAAACTGTTTACTTAGTTCGAATTTTAATTTTTAAGGTACTTAGTGCCTTATTTACTTCAAGTGTTCAATTGTATTAAATAATGTATCTAAGGACGGTCTTAAAATTTCAAAAACACGGAATAGACCTAGATGCATGCTGCGGCTGGACTATTAAAGTTAAACTAAACAACTAACACATATATTTTATTCATCATCTTCTTCCTGCCCTTATCCCACTCTAAGTGGGGTCGGCACAAGATCAAATTATTTGGCTACGTATTTTACGACCGACCGTCTGCCAGACGCCAACTTACCTTAAGCGCATTTTACGACACTTCGGTATGGAAGAGGGTGGTCTATTCAACTCAACCGAATACCAGACGGTGGTTCCAATACCTTAGTCGCATTTTACGACACCTCGGTAAGAAATGAGGTTGGTCTATTCTACTCAGTTGCATACCCCACGATTGGTCGACTTAGTCGTATATTACGACACCTTGGTAAGAAAAAGAGTGGTCTATTCTGCTCAACCGAATACCACACGGTGCTTCAAATTACCTTAGTCGAATTTGCGAGACCTTGGTAAGAAATGAGGGTAGTCTATTCTACTCAGTTGGATACTACGGCTCGACTATCGCAGCTGAGATGTAAAATTTTTTAACAAACTACAAAATTTCTAACGGTCTTGAAGTATATATCTTCCTGCCCTTATCCCACTCTAAGTGGGGTCGGCACAACATGTTACAAACATGCTGTCACATGATTTGGCTGCGTTTTTACGACCGGCCGCCTGCCTGACATCAACTTACCTCAGTCGTATTTTACGACGATACGGTGGGTTGACTTACCTTAGTCGTATATTACGACATCTGGGTAAGAAATGAGGGTGGTTTATTCTACTTAGTCGGATACTACCGCTCGACTATCACAGCTGTGATGTAGAAAAATTTTAATAGCCATTTATTCCTATTAAGGATAGCACAAAACACGAAATTTCTAACGGTCTTGAAGTAATATCATTTTATATAAAAAAAATAAAAATTTTATATCTGAGGTGCGTCGTTCGTTTAGCATACAATAGTAATTTTTTATTCTAAAAACTTCCTCATTCGTGTAATCTCAGTCTAGACAGGTCTAAATAATTAACGCTATAAACATATTTCAAGGATATAAGAAACGGATATTTTTCTTAATATTTCTTCTTTTTGTTTTTTTATGTTAAATAGGATTTAAAAATAGGTATTGAAGACTGATTAAATTAAACTGCTGAATATACTTAGCATGGGATATAAGGTGCGCTAATATATTAAAATATTCTTGTTGCAAAACGGATTTTATTTTATAATTATTTTGGGTGCAGATTAGGGTTGCCACCCGTACTATATTATATAGTATCGTACTATATTTTAGTCAATTGTACTATATAATATAGAATAACAATATAGGATGAAAAATACTATATTTTTATCGCTAATTCAATTGTCGCGCTTTTTTTTAATTAACTGTGAATGGTACTATATTTTTTGATTTAAAAAGAAAAATACTAAATGAGTAGAATATACCACCCTCATTTCTTACCAAGGTGTCGTAAAAGGCGACTAGGATAAGTCGGTCCGCCGTGTGGTATCCAGCTGAGTAAAATAGACCATCCTCATTTCTTACTGAAATGTCGTAAAACGCGACTAAAATAAGTTGACCCGTTGTGTGGTATCCGTCTGAATAAAATAGACCACTCTTAATGTTTACCGGGGTGTCGTATAAAGCGACTAGGGTAAGTCGTTCCGCCGTGTGGTATCCGGATCAGTGGAATAGACCATCTTCATTTCTTACCGACGTGTCGTAAAAGGCGACTAGGATAAGTCGATCCACCGTGTGGTATCCAGCTGAGTAGAATAGACCACCCTCATTTCTTACCAAGGTGTCGTAAAAGGCGACTAAGGTAAATCGGTCCGCCGTGTGGTATCCGTCTGAGTAGAATATACCACCCACATTTCTTACCGAAATGACGTAAACGGCAACTAAGGTAAGTTGACGTCAGGCAGACGGCCAGTCGTAAAGTAACTAATGTAGCCAAAACATGTAACAACATGTTGTGCCGACTGCACTTAGAATAGGATAAGGAGAATAATTATGACCATGATGGATTTTTGGTTTTTTAAATATACATATATAATCATAAGTGACGTAAGCATATTCCGCTATCCAATGAAAGAGAAATCCTTTGCTCTGATAATATGTTACTAGCTTTTACCCGGAACTTCGTATGCGTGGACTGTTATGATAGGTTGATAAGAGATGGCGCTTCTTAATGATATCCTATTCCTGTAGAATTAACAGGATTTCTACAGCCAATATGTTTTCCCGGTGTATAACGAATAATTGTGCCAAATTTAATCGATATTGGTTCAGCGGATTCGACGTGAAAGAGTGACAAACATACGTCAATAGTCACAAACTTTCGCATATATAATATTAGTAGGATGTTTCCCAGGTGTATAACGAATAATTGTGCCCAAATTCATCGATATTGGTTCAGCGGATTCGCCTAGAAAGAGTAACAAACATACATCCTTACTCACAAACTTTCGCATTTATAGTTTATTTATTTAATAATAATAATAATAATAATAATATTCTTTATTGTACACCAAAAACAATACAGAAAAAATACAAAGAAGTTTGGTACAACAGGCGGCCTTATCGCTAAAGAGCGATCTCTTCCAGGCAACCTTAGGGCAGAGAACTTAATTTTTTATTAATGGCAGGGGTGCACAAACTAAAAAAGAAAGGTTATAGATGTAAAAGATGACACAATAATGAAAGGAAAAGAGGGAGATTAACAAAAAACTAAAAGTGACATACACATGGGGTAAAAGAAATAAAAATAAATGGTAAAGAGATAAAAATGAATTATGTTGATAAATAGTGTTGCTTAATCCTAGATTTGAAAATAGAAAGAGAAGGAGATTTTCTTATATCTAGTGGAAGTGTGTTCCATAAGAGTACAGCTTTGACAGTCAAAGAATTTCCATAGAAAGAAGAGGAGTGAGACGGTATTTTAAGCCGTAAATTGTGATCGGAACGAAGAGAAAGACAGTGAGTATCCCCTGAATATATAAATCGTTTCTTTAAGTAACTAGGAGTATTTGGATTAAACAGAACACAGTAAAGTAGATGAAGGATATGAGTATTCCTGCGAAGTCGGATAGGGAGCCACTTGAGCTTTTCACGAAATTGGGAGACATGGTCATATTTGCGCAAGCCAAATATAAACCTAATACAGAGATTTTGAAGTCGCTCAAGTTTGTTTAGTTGTTCCTCCGTTAATTTGGGATAACAAGTATCCGCGTAATCGAGAATCGGTAAAAGGAGAGATTGAGCCAGTGTAACTTTAGTAGCAATGGGTAAGAAATTGCGTAGCCTACGTAAAGAACCAATTGCACCATACATCTTCCTGCTAACTTCGCTCAACTGAGGAACCCACGACAAATATTTATCAAATATTACGCCAAGATTTTTTGCGCTATCACTATATGGTATGTGATGCCCATCAAACACTATAGGTGGTAAGTTCGATAACGTAATCCGCGACATCAGTTTTGGACTGCCAATTATAATAGCTTGGGTCTTATTAGGATTAACTTGGAGCCCAAAAGAATTACTAAAGTTAGCTATACGGGACAAATCATCATTAACTTTTTTAATAGTTTCCGATAGATCAGCTAAATTGGAATGAGTGTATATCTGTAGATCGTCTGCATACAGGTGGTAGAGAGAAGTAATGTGAGAACAAATATTATTGATGAAGACAGAAAATAGAAGAGGAGACAACACGCCACCTTGCGGGACACCAGCACTGACAGAGTTCCAGTCAGAGTATAAATCTTCATACCGTGTACGTTGCCGGCGTCCGTGCAAGTAACTATGAAACCAGTCAATAACCTTAGGAGATATGTTAAGAGTATTTAAAACAGAAAGGAGGATGTCAAAGTCTACTGTATTGAAGGCATTACTGAAGTCAAGTAAAGTCAAAACTGTAATCTGTTGTGTGTCCATGGCTAACCGAATGTCGTCAGTTATTTTAACTAAAGCAGTAACAGTACTGTGGCAAGGACGGAATCCAGACTGAAAGGTATTTAACAAGTTATGTTTAGAAAGGAAATTACTGAGTTGATTATGTATGAGACGCTCAAGTACTTTAGATAGGAACGGAAGAATAGCAATAGGACGATAGTCGGAATAGTTTAAAGGAGTAGATTTTTTAGGAAGAGGGATTATTTGAGCGTCTTTCCAGGATGACGGAAATTCGTTACAATTCAAAGAGCTGTTAAATATGTATGTAATAATGGGAGTTAAAAAGTCAACTTATATATAACTTATTTATTTATTTTTATTTATATATTGTTACAATGAATGTAGTATTTACTAAAAAAACTAAAGTGAAACGATATTGGCTGCATTAGTTAAAAACTGTGTCGCAGCCAATAACGCCCGCCTCCAGTACAATACATTAATTATACTACGAGTAAATTAATTTTATAAGTTTACATATATTAGCAGGATAAAGAATTATTGTAACTGGGCAAAGGCCTCCTATCTCCGTTTTTAGAGACAAGACGCTGTTCCAATGCGGTTTGGTAGATTACACATATCTCCAGAATTCTCTAGAAATTAATTTTTTTTTCCATTTTTATTTCATGTCTTTAAAAAAATTAACGATCAAAGCTCGGTCACCCGGGCACTAAGTTTATAGAAAAACTCATTGGTGTCTGCCTGGGGTTTGAACCCATGAACGTCTTTAGAGATTCGCACGGTATCTGTTGGACTATCACAGAGGAACTTCAATTTAAACAAACTTTAAGAAGAAATAGTTCTTATTCACGGCAATATATAATTGATAGTATTAGAACAAAATGCCAGGTGATTGCGGATTCGCCCGAGATCGTATCTTTTGATAGGCCTTTGATTTGAACGGCTTTAAATTGCAGGTCCGTGTTTGTTGGGCGATCTATCGTGCGTGGTCAAGTCTGACCCACAACTTGACCTGCGTCGATCAATATAATCGGCTTAGTCGGTGCTCCTTCGATATTGTAAGTATTGAACGGACTTTGGTAAAGTCAAAAATATAATGTATATATGTGTCTTTAATATTGAAATGATTTAATCTTGTATGTATATACATCGATCTAGCTAGATTTTATGTGAAAAACCTGTTTTAGGTATTAAAAAAATATTCAAATTTATTTTGAATATAAAACACTATTTTTGCCATAAACTGTCAAGTCCGCGTAGCTTATTCGGGGAACGGGCAGTCTCGAAAAATCTAAATATCTAGGATCGAGCCCCCACTACCTATTTTTTTTTGTAGTTTCTTTTTTTGTTTTGTAAAAAATTACCGAGCTAGGCTCGGTCTAGCTAGGGTTTTATGAAAAAAAATATCCCGTTTTATCCCTGTTTTCAAGCAATGAAAAACTGCTAAAATATAAATATAATACAAGGGTTAATTTTGCTGTCATTAGTAAAGTTGTAATAGCTCAGCTGGGAGCAGGCGGACTAAACAAGTGCAAATACCCGGGATGATGTCCAGAATATCACAAGCCTTTTCTTTCTTTTTCTTTAATTGCATTTTTTATATCTTAAAAAAAATTCCGAAGAAAATTGTAATTGAAGAACACTTCAATATCAAAAAGCGAGATATTGCAAGTTTTATTCCACTCAGTTCAATATCAAATAGTTTTACATAAGTACTAATAATCCTTTCTACCCACCCAAGCACGCAACCGGAGTCAAAGTTCTCATTCACCCTGCATACAGAATTTGTACCCTTTAGTTGCAGCGAATTTATAAGTATTATATTAGTTCTACTATATTACAATACACTAAAATTGGAAATAAACGACCAGTGAGACGTAAGTTTGTAAAAAAGTAATAATAAAATTATTTTGCTATAATCCGCGATGAAGTAAAATAGAAAATATATATAATGCTAAATGTAGAGTGGGCAATCGGTTATCATACCTGATACATGCAGGGTTAGTATATAACTAAACTTAATCCGCCTAATTCTATAAATTATACGTAAGTTTGTTGTCAGAATACTCTTTCATCATCTTCCTACCCTTATCCTACTTTAAGTGGGGTCGCCACAACATATTATAAACATGTTGTCACATTTGGCTATAGTATATAATTTAAGTTATTTGTTTTAAAGTATTAGTAACGTAATGATATGAATAATTTCATCTTTTTGTATCATAATATTAGTCCATCATCGTCATCATCTTCCTGCCCGTATCCCACTCTAAGTAGGGTCGGCACAACATGTTATAAACATGCTGTCACATGATTTGGCTGCGTTTATACGACCGACCGCCTGCCTGACGTCAACTTACCTCTGTCGTATTTTACGCCACCTCGGTAAGAAAGAGGGTGGTCTATTCTACTAAACCGGATATCACACGGTGGGTTAACTTATCTTAATCGCCTTTTACGACACCTCGGTAAGAAATGAGGTTGGTCTATTCTACTCAGCCGGATACCACACGGCAGATCATAATATTAGTTCATAACATGAATCAAATAGTTATAATGTATTTTTTAATTAAGTAAACTTGAAAACAAGTGCTTTTGAATCGTCAACTCTACTGCTGGTTCGGAAAGCTGTTCCTACCGAGAAAATCCAAAAAGAAACCCGGTGGTTGCTCTTTTCAAAATATAATTATTATTACTATTTACATTTAGTCATTACTGTACAGGGTCGTACTTAGGGTCGGTATCCTTGTACAGAGTCGAAGAGTAGCTATGTCCACGAATTCTTACCATCTAAGTAACCTTCAACAGTATATGGCTTTCTGTATTAGTCTTTTTAATACTGTTTTTAAACTGTTGTAAAGCTAAAATTGATTGCGGAATTTTATTAAAGAATCTTATAATTCTTATAATAACGCCGTGTGGTATCCGGCTGAATAGAATCGACCACCTTAATTTCCTACCGAGGTGTCGTAAAAGGCGACTAAGGTAAGACGACCCGCCGTGTGGTATCCGGCTTAGTAGAATAGACCACCCTCATTTCCTACCGAGGTGTCGTAAAAGGCGACTAAGGTAAGACGACCCGCCGTGTGGCATCCGGCTGAGTCGAATACTACCACCCTCATCTCTTACCGAGGTGTCGTAAAAGGCGACTAAGGTAAGTTGACAAACCGTGTGGTATCCGGTTTAGTAGAATAGACCACCCTCTTTCTTACCGAGGTGTCGTAAAATACGACTAAGGTTAGTTGACGTCAGGCAGGCGGCCGATCGTAAAAACGCAGCCAAATCATGGAACAACATGTTTATAACATGTTGTGCCGACCTCACTTAGAGTGGGATAAGGACAGGAGGATGATGATATAATTCTTATAATACACTCAATAATTTTAAGTGTTAACTTATAAACTTAGATTACTAGTGTAAATAGTAGTGTTAGTGTTGGTCTGTGTGGTAGGTAATCCTATCACAGCGCTATAGAGTTCAACCAAATGAACTTAAAGTTTCCGTCTAAGTGCATTAACCGACAAACTGCGATGAAAATTCGTATAACCGAAGTCAACGCACCTCGGTCAGGTTTTATATTATGTTTTAGAAATCCCTGCAGCGTTTTGTAGGGGTGCACCCCAAGTGCAGACGGGGTGAAGTTGATAACCTGGATCGAGAGCATAAGGTCGCAGACCTTGGTGCACGACCGCGCCCAATCTAACGCTAACTTGTGCAATAGAGATCGATAATGTGAAACACTTTCACTCATTATGACATTTTTTTTTCAAAATATTCTTTATTCAATTAAACTTGTAAACAAGTGCTTTTGAATCGTCAACTCTACTGCTGGTTCGGAAAGCTGTTCCTACCGAGAAGAGCCAGCAAGAAACTCGGCGATTGCTCTTTTAAAAAAAAATCATAATATTATTTACATTAAGTCGTTACTGTCTTGTACAGGTTCAAAGAGAGCTATATCACATTCTTATCTTCTAAATAATCTTCAATAGTATAATAGGCTTTCTGGATCAGCCTCTTTTTAACAGTGTTTTTAAACTGATGTAATAGCAAAGCTGAAATTGATTGCGGAATTTTATTATAGAATCTTTTACCAAAACCAACACACGAGTTACGCACTTTTGCAAGGCGCAAAGCAGGAGCCGCAAGCTTATGTAAGGTCGTAGAGTTACTAAACGCACGCATTCTTAACAAGTTTGTAGTCCTTAATAGTATATTATGATTTTTTTTATCATCATCATCCTCCTGCCCTTATACCACTCTAAATGTCACATGATTTGGCTACGTATTTTACGACCGGCAGCCTGCCTGACGTCAACTTACCTTATATTTAACGACACCCCGGCGAGAAATGAGGGTTTTCTATTTTACTCAGAAGGATACCAGACGGCATATTTTTATTTATTTATTTATTGAACTGTTGTGCAAATATATTGTATACTTAAACTAGAGAACAAAGCACCAGACTAGCTTCATTTGTTCTTGGTGTATAGCAATATGCAGCCCAAATCGACCTAGTCTTAGGACCTAGACCTGTGTTAGGGCTAGCAAGAGTCAACAAGGTATAAATAATATATTTAAAAAAAGACAAAAGACAAACCTTTCTATATACTCAAAAACAAAAAAAATAATAATAAAACCCACCACCATGAATATATTTCTGTGTGTTTGTGTGTGTGTGTTCATACATAATAAATCTATATTAAGTTATGTTGTAATGTGTATTTTTAATATTTAAATTATTAAGTCACATAATTTAGCATTAAAATCATAGTATGCTTTCTTTTCAGCCTCCTTTTAATATACCCCTGTAAATGATACTTACAATGGAACCAGATTTAATATAAGTGTTAATTATAATATATCGTTGGTGTATCAAGTACATAAAAAATATTTTTTTGCGGTCCATACTGCATAGATGCATTTTCTAAATTCTGCTAATCATTGGCGCCATGGTAAATATTAATTTTATCGTCTCATTAACTGTTAATTATCATAAAGCATATTAACAAGCTTTTTCAGTTTGCCGAGCAATCATGCATGTTAGAATGACCACTTTGCATGTGAGATGCATACCATGCGTGACAGTCGGTCGTCTGCGATACCATGTACGTCGATATTAAATATTAATAATATGATTCTTTTACACATCTCTTGCCGATAAATTATTGTAAAACTATGCGTTATTTCTATTGTTACTCCTTATTTGTCTATATTTTAAAAATTATGGTCATTGAGTGAACTTCTGCTGGTGCGCTTCATTGAAGCAACGTATTTTTTTTAAAAGACTTTTTGTATAAACTCTTTGTTTTTCAAATAAAATATAAAATGTTCTTTTCATTACGGGGTGAAACTTTTTAAGAAGAACTTTTCAAGCTGTGAAAGTCGTGCGACTCTTTTGTGAGGGTCACGGGTTCTAACCCCGAGCAGACACCAATGACTTTTTCTGTTAAAACTTGTGTCTAATTGATAATTGCAATTTATCACACGCTTTTCGGTGAAGGAAAACCTGCATGTCTCTAGAGAATTCTGGAGATATGTGTAACCTACCAATCCGCGTTGAAGCAGCGTGGTAGGTCTTAGTCCAATCAGATATAAATACTCATTATATCTTAAATAGTGTATTTTTTTTACTTTACATATTCCTTGTCGTAGATAACTTATGAAATTCAATAGCATGTATAGAAATAATACTATGTAATGTTACATGTATATAGAAGAATCTAGCCTTAGGGCCTGTTTCACAAGTTACCAATAAACTATCAGTTAGCTTATTCGAAACATATCTGACACATATGTCGGAATTTTGCGTTCCTCAGGTTTCTGATAGGCTTATTGAGCACTCAAAGTCTTTAATAAGTTAAAAGGGAGATCATGTGGCTGTTATTTTGTTTATCTACTGGATAGCAAATACCAATTTCAAAATTTTTACCATAAAGTACTAATACCGCTTATCAGTGCTGAACAATGCTTTAAAGACTTCAATTTAGTCGTTAATTAAACCAGAGATTTTTCGTTGCTAACCGAATTATTGTAATAATGTGCCCTAGTAACAATTTTTGAATAAACTTAAGAACTGGATAGTATCAGTTTTGTTCGACTTGTTTAAAACCCATCAGGGGGCCATTGTCATGGTTGTCACGCAGCGGTGCCACGGCGGGAGTCGATTTCCCCATAAAGCACAATCTGTTTTTTTAGATAAAAAAAAACTTTTTTACTTATTCTACTAATATTTTACTTTACATTTCTTCCTAGATTCCATAGAATTGATCTTCCCTTAAAATTATATATATACATACATACATACATGATTAACTCATTTAAATATTAAATATAAAATAAATTAAACCGAATGAAAGCATGTTCAAATTGTGTTTCAGTATTGTCACGAATGTAACTATAAATTTTGTCTAAGAAATGTCCTCCAGATGTAGGTTAGCCTAATAAAAATAAAATACAAAATGTTTATACCGTTCAGGTGCATTTTCAGTTTTAAAACGTTGTACTGATGTTATCAGTATCGCATGCGAAGCCTCAACTCGGAGCTCATTGCCCTTATTCAGATGTGTGAATTGAAATAAACATTCACTAGTACTTCGGTGGTTACTTTTAAATATATTATCTATCATCTAATACTAAGACCACGCCGTGTGGTGTCCGGCTGAATAGAAGAGACCACCCTCATTTCTTACCGAGGTGTCGTAAAAGGCGACTAAGGTAAGTCGAGCCGTCGTGTGGTGTTCGGCTGAGTAGAATAGTACCACCCTCATTTCTTACTAAGGTGTCGTAAAAGGCGACTAAGGTAAGTCGACCTGCCGTGTGGTATCCGGCTGAGTAGAATAGTACCACCCTCATTTCCTACCGAGGTGTCGTAAAATGCGACTAAGGTAACTTCACTCACCGTGTGATATCCGGTTTAGTAGAATAGATAGACTACCCTCTTTTTATCGAGGTGTCGTAAAATACAACTAAGATAAATTGACGTCAGGCTGGCGGCCGGTCGTAAAATACATAGCAAAATCATGTGACAACATGTTTATAACATGTCGTGCCGACCCCACTTAGAGTGGGATAAGAGCAGGAAGATGATGATTTACTAATACTTTGCTAGTTACTTTTAAATATATTGTCTATGTATACTAATATATAAAGCTGAAAAGCTTGATTGTTTGAACGCGCTAATCTCAGGAACTACAGGACCGGTTAGAAAAATGCTTGGAGTGGTAACATAGTCCATTTATCAAGGAAGGCTATAGGCTATATATCACGCTAAGATAAATAGGAGGAGCAGCAGTAAAAAATATTACGAAAACGGCGAAATTTAAAGCTTTCCTTACGTGCGCTAAGTAAATGGTGATAGTTTTTCAAAAATTATGTATTACAATTTTTTTCCCTTCTAAAAGTTTAAAATAAAAGTCCACGACAGCATATATCTAGCTTTTAAGGTTAATCCAATTTAAGCATTTTTATGGTTATCAAAATACTATATTATGGTTTTAATCTTTTCAAGCGGGCAGAGTCGCTGGTGATATATACATCTGCCGTGTGGTATCCGGCTCAATATAATAGACTACCTTCATTTCCTACTGAGGTGTCGTAAAAGCGACTAAGGTAAGTCGACCCGCCCTGTGGTATCCGGCTTAGTAGAATAGACCACCCTCATTTCTTATCGAGGTGCCGTGTCGTATCCGGTTTTTGTCACATGATTTGGAATACCCTATTCTACGCACTTCGCGATCCTTAGCAATACCTATATTTACGTTTCACCGTTGAAGCTATAGAACGTTAGCCAATGACATTTTATCCATCCATCCATGTATAATGGAGTAATAGTCAGAGACATTTTTTTTAATCCAGATTATATCGTAATGAGCGTTGCATGCGAGGCACTGCGACTAAAGTTCATTGCATTCCTAATTCAAATTCACTTGTTCCATTTAAAAATTCTCTACTAATACATTCGGGGCGCATACAGTTTTATTTTATAAGTGCTAAGGCATATTCTCCTTCGCACACTACACATTTACATATTAACAATAACTCTATATGAAAATTATGGTTTATTAATTATCGATATAATTCTTCTTCTCTTCTTTATCAATCGATGGACATCCAATGCTGGACTTAGGTCTCTCCATGGGATCTCCACACCACGCGATCTAGTGCCGCTTTGGGGGTGTAAGGAAGAGGCTCGTCCCAATCGGTCTCCTCACCTGCACGCGGTGCACCCTGCAGATTAACCAACGAGGCTCTGGGGGTATAACCATAGCTGACCTAAATTCTAACAGACCGATAGTGGGCAGCAGCACTGTCGGTGCGACATAGCCAGCACTGCGATCAGCAACCCGCAGGCCAAGCGTGGTGCTTACCGACAATACCTTCATGGCATTAAAAAACAAACCACAGCCCCTACTTCGATATATTTAAATGAAAGGAAATTTCACGTCATAGGCTATTTTAACATGATATTTCGAACTACCTATGAACTTAATAGAGTCTATATAACTACTGAAAGGGTCTACCAAAGTAGTAAATAAATAAATATATAAACAATTACGCGCGCGGTCGTCCATCACCAAAGTAACTTAATACTTGTGGTATGGATGAGAGACGTGGTAAATAAATACATATAAAATTTTAAATACATATACACCCAGACTCTAAGAACTTATAAATTATTTATAGAAAATGTTGGCTTTAAGCGGAAATCAAACCTGTGATGCTCGGAGCTGAAGACAGTGTCACAGCCACGGAGACAGTCTGCCTGTGTTAACCTTAAAACCACAATACTATTGCAATTGCGATTCCGATTGATTTTTTGCCGCTTGGATTGATTTTTTTTTTAAACAGTCGTTCGTCTCCAAAGTAAGTAACTTAATACTTGTGTTATGGTAGACATACAACTGGTAAATATATACTTATATAATTTAAATACATACTTAAATATAAAATTTACGCCCAGACTCGAAGACCGACAAATTTATTTGTAGGAAATTTTGGCTTTCGGCGGGAATCGAACCCGCGACCCGCAGAGCTGAAGGTAGTGTCACTACCCACTGCACCAACGGGCCAGTCAAAATTCAAATTCATTGGGACTGTGTATTGTTTTTGAAAAAGAAGAAGATTTTTATTCCAATATAATTGTAGCGAACGGAATTATTATATGGAAATAAAACGCAACTTTCACACTACATCTCTTGTATATTTTTCTTGTAATATATAGTCTTATAGCAAACTATAATTATTAAACACCGTGAACGACGTGTTTCCTCGCAATGGGAACAGAAGAGGAAGTAAAAAGGAACTGTCACATCAGCTATTAACATTTACACAGATAACAGTTCTTTACAGATACAAAAACACTTTTCTGTGCATGTATTGTACATACAATATATATTATTTTTGCCAATAGTTTATTAACCTAATGCAAGAACATAAATATATACAAACGCTATGAAAGAAATTCCATTCTTTAAGCTGTGGTATATATATTCTAGAAGCTGTGGTAGCCCAGCGGTAATACCGTGCGACTCTTTCGACGAGCTCACGGGTTCAAACCCGGGCAGACACCAATGAGTTTTTCTGCTAAAACTTATGTGTCTTATTGATAGTTGCAATTTATCGCACGCTTTTTGGTGAAGGTAAACATCGTGAGGAAAGCTGCATATCTCTAGAGAATTCTGGAGATATGTTTAAGCTACCAATACACATTGGAGCAGCGTGGTAGGACTTACCTCCAAACCTTCTCTCCAAAAACGGAGAGAAGAGGCCTATTCTCAGTAGTGGGATAGTTACAGGCCGCTACTTACTTACTTATATATATTTTATTTTAAATATAAATTGGGTAATAATTTTCGTCTACATATTTGTGTATTGAAACAATTTGCTCGTCGCGCCATAACAACGGTATTGCGTGTTAAGGCCTGCGTGACTTCAAATACAATACATAGGTACCTTTGATGCTTTTGCTAGAAAAATAATAAAAACAAAATCATGTAGTATAATCCCTAGTAAATGATTTATAGAATTAGGCGTTACTTTGCGGAGGTATTTAATACAAAACTAATGAAATTATTATTTTGTTATAATCCGCGAAAAAAATATTTTTATTAACAATATTATAATATTTTCATTAGTTTTCCTAGTAAATGAAAGTCCTTAATATTTAAATGAGTTACTCTTTGATATATATTTTCAGAATCTCGGAAACGGTTCCAAAAATTTCCATAAAATTCAGCATGTGTGAAAAAATCGATCTAGCTAGGTTTCATTTAAAAACGAAAAAACGTCTTTTTATTCCTGTTTTCGGGCACTGAAAAATGTTAAAATGTAGAATGGAATGCAAACGATATTTTAGCTGTAAATTTATAAAGTTGTCATACTTCAAAATTCGTCATTCGTCATTTATTTTGTATTTAACATAGTTGCGTACAACAAACATTTGAAAACCCATATGCGCCGCTCAAATTGTTAACAAAGGAAAATGGGGAAGGAGGTGTGCACAATTGTTGCAGAAAATATACCAACTCGATCACGTCAAAGACTAAGATAACATATCTAGTTTGTAATCGTGGTACATCGTCAAAGCTCAAATTCTTTATAGTCTATAATTTTTCAGGGACGATACGTTGCACTCACGCGATGACACCAGTATTACGTGTAGACGCGCCTTCGTGACTGGATGCACTGCATTACATATTTAACCGTTAAAAAAACATTTTTATTTTAAAATACCTACATACATACATAGGTATATGTCCTATAATATTATATCATATAACACATGAACAATTTAATAATAATTACTGAAAAGTTCGCTTAGCCTTATTCGTTTATTAGTTACTAGCAATCGCCTGCAGCTCGTAATATAGTAAAACCGTAATATAGTATTTGGATAACCATAAAAATGGTTAAAGCGGGTTAGCCTTAAAATCTAGACATATGTTGTAGCGGACTATTATTTAAAACTTTTAGAGATAAAAAATTTGGTAATACATGATTTTTAAATAACATTCACCGTTTAGTCGGTCGCAAGGAAAGCTTTAAAATTTTACCGTTTTCGTAATATTTATTTATTACTGCTCCTCTCCTATTCATGTCAGCGTGATGTTATATAGCCTTTCTCGATAAATCTTCTACTCTACTCGACTATCTTAGAATCAAATAATTTTTCATATCGGTCCAGTAGTTTCTGAGATTACCGCGTTCAAACAAATAAACAACTTTACAGCTTTATATCTACTCGCTGAAAAGTTTGTTTATTTGTTTGAACGCGTTAATCTCAGAAACTACTGGACCGATATAAAAAATTATTTGAGTCTAAGATAGTCGAGTAGAGTTCGTGTCTACTGCGTGCCTTCGATAGCTGCAGTTGGTGAGCATAGGTAGGATAGGCGGACAACCGGCAAATTCTCTACCCCGAATAATCAAGGATACTGACCTTTGACTTAGAGGCTTCTTCTTAAGTTATGGCGTCCACGCCGCTCCGGCCGGCGTATAACCACAAAATCTTAATCCACCTATATTCGTGGAATCACAAATTAAATTGTTCCGTAATATAGTTTATGCACACAAACACCGAATTATCCGTTATATTTCGTATATATTAATACGATTGTCCACCGAATACCGATATTTATTGCAATTCACTCAGAGGCCCGTGCACCGTGTTGCGCGGCCGACCGATCTACTTTTTTGTGTGTGACATTAATTAGTCACCTACCCACACCTCAGGTGCAGCAAGCCCCGATTACCCTCGGCGGAAAATATTGCCCGAACAATTCTCGTATTAATATAGATTACCTATAATATGGTTACCTACATCTCAGTTTTAATATGTTACGCCTTGTTGTATTCGCCTGAGTAGAATAGACCACCCTCATTCGTGTGGACGCGCCGTCATAACTGGATGCACTGCATTACATGTTCAACCGTTAAAAAACATTTTTTATTTTAAAATACCTATATATAAATGTCTTTTAATATTATGTAGATTATAACACATTGCCAAATTAATCATCATCTTCATCTTACTGCCCTTATCCCACTCTAAGTGGGGTCGGCACAACATGTTACAAACATGCTGTCACATGATTTTGCTGCGTTTTTACGACCGGCCGCCTGCCTGACATCAACTTACCTGTGTCGTATTTTACGACACCTTGGTAAGAAAGAGGGTGGTCTAATCTACTAAACCGGATACCACACGGTGGGTCAACTTACCTTAGTCGCTTTTTACGACACCTCGGCAAGGAATGAGGTTGGTCTTCTCTAGTCAGTCGGATACCACACGGCGTAATTGCCACATTAATATTAAATACTAAAAAGTTCGCTTAGCCTTGTTCTTTTATTAGTTATTGCTACCTACATTTCAGTTTTAATAGGTTACGCCGTATGGTATGCGGCTGGATAGAATAGACGACCCTCATTTCTTACCGAGGTGTCGGAAAAGGCGACAAAGGTAAGTTAAGGATGTTGTTGCCGTACTTAAAAATAAATACAAAATTGGAATAAAAAGTGATAAATTTCTCGATTAGCAGAAACTTTTGTGAGAAAAAAAACAAAATAGAAATTATAAGTTATAATATGATAAGGTTTCTTTTCACACAAGCTTATTTACTATAACAATTACTGCTTCAAGTACATTCACAAAAACGACAAATTTTACTATAAACACTACCACTGATTTAAAAATTTGCTCTTACCGAAACAAATCAGCATGAAACTAGGCTGTTATTCCAAGCATTTAACTAATAAATCAAAGAGAAACATTAAGTATTACATTTTTTAATTTAACCCTTACCGTAAATGATTATTTCACAGTCTATTAGACATGCTCAACAACAAATAAACACAAGAATAAAAAATAAATATATTAAAAGTGTTTGTTGGTTCTTCAAGTCTGTGTGTATATATGTATTAAAAATTATATATGTATAAATTTACCAGTTGTCAGTTACTTACACAGACGGATGGACGACCGTGTGTGTAAGTGTAAAAAAATTAATAAAAATAAAGAATAGTCGCTTCGATATGCTCGACATTAAATAAACACCAAAATAAATTTAGTAAAAGTGTTAATAAAGGTGTGTTAACTGTATAGCGACAATAAGATAAGTGGCACTTAAATCTAGTACTATGAGGGGAAGTGACATATCCATGGGTATTTTAAAAAGCATGTAGAATTTAAACGGTCTAGCCTCTATGTATCTAACGAATCTTTCGATGTCCTGCGTTTGATTTTTATCTGAAAAAGAACAATAATATGTAATGTTAATATTTGAAAATAAAGTTAATATAAAATTTGGTAACTTTATTTTACAGTTTTTTTTATTGATACATTAATATTGTTGGACATAAATATCTTCAAGAGATTTCCTGATCATACAATGTCAGTTATATTAATTCAGTCGTTCCTAGCAACCGACTGGAATTCATCTCTCCAGGGAAAGGGTCTTTACCAACACTTCATTTTTGGTATTAACAATTCCGTGAAAAGTCCAACCAACAAATCAACGTCCATCGGATTATCGGTTTCAACTTAACACAACAATCATAATTATAGATGTTAATAAGAAAACAACCTTTCTAAAAATCTACAATTTGAACCAAGTAAATTAAATTATATGTACCGCAAACATTTCGCTTAACCATGAACAAATGATATTTATTGAGATTCTTGACGTATTCATACCTTGTTCATTAAGCAATCTGTTGTGCAAAATAATTTTTAATTTTTCAGCCTCCTGTGATAAGAGTGTAGCTGCTATTGTAGGTGCAAACCTGGTAAGCGTCGTTTGCAGAATTGCTAAATATTGTGTTGCAACCACATTGAATCTTGCCTGTAAGAAAATAATTAAAAATAAAAATATGACTCTGCTTCGTTACTCATTATGTCCAGCACATCACAAAAACTTGATAAATATATAACGCAGAACTAATATAAAATATATGGCAACTTTAAAATTAGATATAGCATTTGTTATTGTTAAAAGTGTAGCCCTAAAAATATATATATATATATATATATATATATATATATATATATATATATATATATATATATATCCTCCTGCCCTTATCCCACTCTAAGTGGGGTCAGCACAACATGTTATAAAAATGCTGTAACATGGTTTGACTGTGGTTTTACGACCGGCCGCCTGTCTGACATCAACTTACCTTAGTCGTATTTTACGACACCTCGGTAAAAAGGAGGGTGGTCTATTCTACTAAACCGGATACCACACGGTGGGTCAACTTACCTTAGTCGCCTTTTACGACACCTCGGTAAGAAATGAGGGTGGTGTATTCTACTCAGCCGAATACCACACGGCGGGTCGACTTACCTTAGTCGCCTTTTACGACACCTCGATAAGAATTGAGGGTGGTACTATTCTACTTAGCCGGATACCACACGGCTATGTAGCCCTAAAAAAATATAAGAGCTGAAAAAATTGATAACACCGAACAATTTCTAATTATAGACATATTGTAGCACTTAAAGTACACTGTTTTTTTTATTTACTTAAATTTCTATGTGGTGCATAAAGAATATTGTATTGTATATCTATGAAATTAACTCACTCGCCCATCCCGACTATCTCTCAAGAGTATATAAATATATACAATGACTTCCATTGCATCAAAAATAAGATTCAGCAGAAACTAAAAAAAAGACTATCATTAAAAAAATTATAAGCATGTTACATGTATAACATATCGATATTTCACTGGTGAATAAAGTCTTCCTTTATTGGACGTGTGAAATAAATACACTTTGAGTAAATAACTTGAGTATGACATTTAAATTTAAAGGTTAATAATATTCCAAACATTATGCAAGGAATTTAAATTTTCAGATCAATAATAACTGTAGTGAAACCTTTAGGTATAAGATTTCTAATATTAAATATCATCTCACAGCTAATTCATGCCAATGACCTATTTAACAATACCACAATTCTGAGCATTATAATAAAGTTAGTGAAATCTTAGATAGGATTAACTCATATATATCACCCACAGGTATTACTTCTTTTGTGAGAGAAAGAGGCTAAGAAATAACAAAATTAGTGTCCGCAAAACTAAATTAAAATAAATCAGTATGCTCAATAAGATACAATTGTACATTATATTGGTATCATCCGCGATGAGATTTTTTTGTTGTTTAATTACCTCCGCCTAATTCAAAATTATTTTAATTGTGCTACTTACGTTCAGTCGTTAAAACTTACCGTAATTTTGAAAGTTTTCATAACGTTTTCAGTTGAATTAATCAAATTTTTATATAGATTATGAGACTGCAATACGGGAGAACCATTTTCCTTTGTGAATAATGTTATTTGAACTAAGCGACGATATGAAGAGTAGAATATAAAGAATAGAAGAATACTGGGAATGTCATAACCAATAGTTGGGATAAAAAATAAATAATTCAGGAAGAACCATTTAACACAACCATCTATAAAAAAACAGTATGCAGTTCCAAACATAACTCTGAATGAAGAAGACATGAGAAAACAACATATGATTTTTAATTCAATGCCATACAACACAGTGTCAAAACCAATTTTCTGATCAAACACACATAACTCGATTTGGTAAGTGTAAAAGGATCGTCTCTGAGAAATAATAAGAAAAGCTAATATGAAGACATAATATTTCATAAGAAATATTATATACCATGTTAATAGAGCGTCTTTATAAAAAAAGTAATATACCATAAAACAAGACAATCCAACAACTAAGGAAGAAATCAATACAAACAATTTACTTAAGATAAATTTTACCCTTGATTTACACTGCATGAAACCAAAATCTAATGAAAAGATAATTTGTATTATAATAAAAAATATTGACATTGTTTTTGATGGTTTTATCTCCATGACAAGGTTATTGGTATTCGATTGAACTTTGACCATTTTTTGATCAGTAAAGATCGCACCGACGAACAGTTGCAAGAGTTTTAAACGTACAACTACACATTGAATTTAATAACACTAATACGATGCACTTTATTTAATTTTAATATACCTACCAGACAAGTTAAAGTTATGATTACATCGTGGTATTGTAGTATTACAAAGGGTCACAACACAAATTCGATCTTTTGAGATCCCGCGACACTGATGCAGCATTATAAATGCAATATATGTTGCTTTTTTAACTTTTTTAGGGTTCTTGATAAGGTCAAAATAATAAATAGGTCAGCAGCATTATGGGTGCAAAAGAATCACTACTTAAATACCTCAATCCTCCTATCAAGAATACGAATAATAATAACCCAAAAACAGAACAACAAAGTAACTGTCAAAAATCCCTTTGAGAGACATATATTGAGTATACCGTGTAAGCCCATAACTTGCTGTGATATCATGTAGGCCTTACGGATTATAGACTCTGTAGGGGGGAATGGCGAGCACACAAGCATCACCAACGGTACTAATAGGGTAGATTAATTGGCGACCGTCGTCCTAAAAGATCCCGTTATGAAGTCTGTGTACAAAAGTCATAGTATAAGAATATACACAAGGATAGTGTGATCTGTACCTAAAATTAATTATTCAAAAGATGTCCATTTCTTAATACTTCTAATGAAGTAATACAATTAATTGAGTGCTTGATGGCTTTAAAAGATAGGGATCTGTAAATTCGATTACTTAAAGTAATTTCATTACCGTTTTCAAATATTTTGTTTATATCTAATTCATTGAAATCTATTTGAAACTTCGAATATGTAAATGACAGGCGGTTGATTTCAAAAATACTGGAATACCTACCTCTCATGACAACAAGTTGGTGTATTTTCCACTGAACGATGACCCTCAAACTTGAAGGAAAATTTGGTTCAAATTGCACAAAACCACTTGAGTTGGAATCCACTTAAAGAGCCATATGGATAGGTTTCCATATGCAATATTGAAATCGATCGATTTTATACTGCTTGGATGGATTGTAATTTTAATAGTTTGTTAACCAAGTGTAAGAACGAACGTTACGTAAAATGCTATGACGTCTCCTACTCCTTAATCATATAGCATTTTATTGTTTTAATATAAATTGGGAAATAATTTTCGTCTACATATTTGTGTATTGAAACAATATGTGCTCGCGCCATAACAACGGTATTGCGAGTTAGGGCCTGCGTGACGTCAAATACAATACATTGGTTACTGTATTGATACTTTGGCTACTTTGATGCTTTTACTAGAAAAAAAAGTAAAAACAAAATCATCTCATCATCAGAAAATATATGTAATGTGTGTAGACTTCATACACTAAGTAACCCAGTTAGTTTCGTCCCTTCTTCATTACAGCGGTCATACGAGTACCTTATTATGAATAAGGAAATAGCACACATCATGACTACCAACCACTACTTAACTACACAAGTATCGTAAAAGAAATGGCACTTTGCTCCCAAATAATTATAGGAAAGCCGAAAACAGTACTGACGGTCTCTTTGGTGATAATCTCGAAGATGGATGGATGACGGTCCAAATATAGACATAAAACTCACAATGTTTTAGTTATTGTTTGATCTCTTGTTCTCTCTTTGCCTGTATGTATATGTCTGTATATACTCGATATTAGTGCGTAGAAATTCTTACCTCATTGTATTTTAAATCTTTAAACCCGTCAATCGATCATACAAATAATAACTTTTAATGTATTACCATAATTTTTTGTTAAATTCTATTTCTATTAATTATTACTAAGTTGCAAGACGTTCATTCTGTTTATAAATTTATTTTCCAGAAAAAAATATTCAAGCAGTGTAAGCGAAGAAAACTTACCAAAGGATTTATGTGGGTAAAATATGAAGAAGAAAATTGATAAGGCGCCTACTTAATTCTTAGAGATATCTTTATTCTTAGATCAAATCATTTGTTCTAACACATTAGCGTTCACAGTTCATATTGTAAAAGTCCTAAAAGTATCTTAACAGTAGAAGATCAGCAAAAAGGCATGCAACACATAATTTTTTTATAATGACGAAATCCAAAAGTTTAGCAAAGTGTTGTGTGATTTTTTTTAACGAAACATAGTTTTATAAATGATGAACAAATAAAATTCTAAATAATGAATGTCTTCTCTGTCTTCGTGGTACATCGTCAAAGCTCAAATTCTTTATAGTCTATAGTTTTAAGGGACGATACGTTGTACTCGTGCGATGACACCAATATTATGTGTCGATGCGCTTTCGTGACTGGATGCACTGCATTACATATTTAATTGTTAAAAAACATTTTTTATTTTAAAATACCTATAAACATATATATCCTATAATATTACGTAGATAAAACACATTGCAATATTAATACGATTTACTAAAAAGTTAGCTTAGCCTTATACTTTTATTAGTTATTGTTACCTACATCTCAGTTTTAATATGTTACGCGGTGTGGTATTGGGCTGAATAGAATAGACAACCCTTAATTCTTACTGGTGTCGTAAAAGGCGACTCTAATGTAAGTTAACCCACCGTATGGTATTCGGTTGAGTAGAATAGACCACCCTCATTTCTTACCGAGGTGTCGTAAAAGGCGAGTAAGGTAAGTTAAGGTTGCTGTTGGCGTACTTAAATAAATACAAAATTTGAATAAAGAAAGTGATAAATTTCTAGAGGAGCAGAAAAATTTGTGATAATAAAAAACAAAAAAAAAATAACAAGTTATAATATGATAAGATTTCTTTCACACAATGGCTAATTTACTATAAACATTGTTCTACTGTTTAACTGTTTCAAAAACATTTATTAAATTGTCAAATTTTATTATAAACACTACATTGACATTGATTCAAAAATTTGCTTTTACCGAAAAAAACTGATATTCCAAGCGTTAACTAATAAATCAAGACGAGAAACATGAAGTTTCTTCAATATCATATTTTTAAATATTACCCTTACCGTAAATGACCATTTCACAGTCTATTAGACATGCTTGACATTAAAAAAAACACAAGAATAAAAAATATATAGTAAGTGTTAATATAGATGTGTTAACTGTATAGCGACAATAAGATAAGTGGCACTAAAATTTAGCACGATGAGGGAAAGTGACATATCCATTGGTATTTTAAAAAGCATGTAGAATTTAAACGGTCGAGCTTCTATATATCTGATGAATCTTACGATGTCTTGCATTTGATTTTTATCTGAAAAAGAACAATAATATGTAATGTTAACATTTGAAAACAGAGTTAATATAAAATTTAGCAACGGTTTTACGGTCCCTTTGATTGGTACATTTCTATTGTGGGACATAAATATCTTCTAGAGATTTCCAGATCATACAATGTCAGCCTGTTAATCCAGTCGTTCCTGACAATCGATTCGAATTCATCTGTCTAGGGAAAAGGTCTTTACCAACACTTCATTTTTGGTATTAACAATACCGTGAGAAGTCCAACCAACAAATCAACGTCCATCAGATTATAAGTTTCAACTTAACACAACGATCATAATTTTATATGTTAATACGAAAAATTATATGTACCACTAAACATAAATTAAGACAAAACAAATCTACATTTCGCTTAACTATATATTTACTAATTCTGAGAAGATAAAATTCAATGAGATTCTTAATTAGTTCAAACCTTGTTCGTTAAGCAATTTGTCATACAAAATAATCCTTAATTTTTCACCCTCCTGTGACAAGAGGGTGGCTGCAATTGTAGGAGCAAACCTGGTAACTATCGTTTGCAGAATTGCTAAATATTGTGCTGCAGCCACATTAAATTCAGCCTGTAAGAAAATAATTAAAAATAAAAATAAAGTAGACTATTACTTTAGTTTTTATGTCCAGCACATAACAAAAACTTGATAAATATGTAGCGCAAAAATAATATAAAATATATGGCAACATTGAATATAGTTATAAGCATTTTTTATTGTTAAAAGTCTACTCCTAAAAAAATATTATAGCTGAACAAAAATTAATAGCACTAACCAATTTCTAATTATAATATAATATGTAGCACTTAAAATACACTGTTTTTATTTACTTTCTACAGTGCTAAATTTCTATGTAGTGCATAAAGAATATTGTATCGTATCATAATATATGAAATAAACTCACTCGCCCATCCCGAATATCTCTCAAGATTATATAAATATATGAAATTGCTTCCATTGCATCTAATATAAGATTCAGCAGAAACTAAAAAAGAGACTATAATAAAAAATTGTAACCATGTTACAAGTATAACATATCCATATTTCACTGGTGATTAAAGTCTTCCTTTATCGCATTTTTAAAATAAATACACCTTGGATAAATTTCTTGAGTATGACGATTTAAAGATTAATATCCCAAAAATTATGCAAAACATTCAGATTTTCTGATCACTAAGAAATTTTAAGTGAAACTGAAGTGAAACATTTAGGTATAAGATTTCTAATATTAAATATATAATGCATCAAATTCATACCAATTACCTATTTACCTATAACGACAACGATTCTGAGGATAATAATATAATTAGTGAAAACTCTGTCAGGGTTAACTTATCGGTATCAACCACAGAAATGACTTCTTCTGTGAGGGACTGAGAAACAACAAAATTAGTGTTCGGAAAAACAAATTGAAATAAATCAGTCTGGATACAACTGTTCATTTTATTATATTGGTATCATACGCGATGAGAAATAATTGTTCTTTGTATTATTAACTTCGCTTAAATTAAAATTATTTAAATTACGTTACTTACATTCAGTCCTTAAACTTACCGTTATTTTGAAAGTCTTCAAAACTGTTTCAGTTGAATCAATCAAATTCTTATATAGATTATTTGACTGCAATACGCTAGAGACATTTTTCTTTGTGAATAACGACAATTTAACTAAACGACGATACGAAGAGTAGAAAATAAAGAATAGAAGAATACTGGGCACGTCATAACAAATTTTTGGGATATAAAATATATAACTCGGAGAGAACCATTCATCACAACTGTCTACAAAAAAACAGTAAGAAATTCCAAGCATAATTCTGAATATAGAAGACATTAGAAAACAACAAATGATCTTTATATCAATGCCATACAACGCGGTGTCAAAACCAATTTTCTGATCAAACACAAGTAACTCGATCTGGTATGTGTAAAAGGATCGTTTCTGAGAAGTTATGAGAAAAGCTAATATAAACGCATAATATTCCATAAGAAATATTATATACCATGTTAATAGAGCGTCTTTATAAAAAAAGTATATCATTAAAGAACACAATCCCACGACTAAAGCGGTAATTAATACAAACAATTTTCTTAAGATAAATTTTACCCTTGATTTACATTGCATGAAACCAAAATCTAATGAAAAGATAATTTGTATTATAATAAAAAATATTGACATTGTTTTTGATGGTTTTATCTCCATGACAAGGTTATTGGTATTCGATTGAACTTGGATCATTTTTTGATCAGTAAAGATCTCACCGATGAACAGTTGCAAGAGTTAACATACTACTACACATGGCATTTAATAATATTAATAGAAGGCACTTTGTTTAATTGTAATATACCTACCAGACAAAGTTAAAGTTATGATTACATCGTTAAAAGGGTAACAACACAAATTCGATCTTTTGATAATATCAATAACCACACCAATATTCTTAAAAATATTATAAATGCTATAAGTCTGACTTTCTGTTTGTTTGTTTTTCTCGCTTTCACGGCTAATTCGCTCAAATGAAATTGACGAAATTGGGTACCTTAATTTAACTTTACATACCGCCTTAAATACGGCTTATAAAGAACCTTGTTCCCGCGTCACTGATACAGCATTACAAATGCAATATAAGTTGCTTTTTTAACTTTTTCAGGGTTCCTGATAAGGTCAAAATTATAGATAGGTCAGCAGTATTATGGGTGCAATAGAATCACTACAGGAATCCTTAATCTTCCTATCAAGAATACGAATAGTAGTAACCAAAAACAGAACGACAAAGTAACTGTCAAAAATCCCTTTGAGAGGCATTGAGTATACAATGAAAGCCCATCACTTGCTGCGATATCCTGTAGGCCTAATGGATTATAGACTTGGTAGGGGGGAACGGCGAGCACAGAAGCATCACCAACGATACTAATAGGGTAGAATAATTGGCGACCGTCGTCCTAAAAGTTCCCGTTATGAAGTCTGTGTACAATAGTCAAAGTCATAGTATAAGAATATACACAAGGATAGTGTGATTAATCATTCAAAAGATGTCCATTTCTTAATACTTCTAATGAAGTAATACAATTAATTGAGTGATTGATGGCTTTAAATGATAGGGATCTGTTAATTCGATTAGTTATAGTTAATTCATTTTCGTTTTCGAATATTTTGTTTATGTCTAATTTATTTGAATCTATTTGAATCTTCATACTCATAAAAACTTTTAATGAATTTTCATAATTTTTTGTAAAGTTCTATTTCTATTAATTATTACTAACTTGCAAAGAAATACATACTGCTTATGATTATATTTCCCAGTAAAATTTATTCAAGTAACATAAGGGAACTTTCCAAAGGATTTGTGTGGGTAAAATATGAACAAGAAAATTGATAAGACGAATAATTAATTCTTAGAGATATCTTTATTCTTAGAGCAAATCATTTATTCTAACATATTATCATTCATAATTGATACTGTAACGTCTTAAAAGTAACTTAACAATAGAAAATCAGCAAAAGCATGCAAGCCATATTTTGTTATTTTAAATCGATATGAACGGAATCTAGAGGTTTAGCAAACTGTTATGTGAATTTAATTACATGGAAAGCAATTAGTTCAATGACTTGTGATCTTTTTAAATTAATTATGTACAGAATGATCTATTAAAAGTACCATAAGCTCAAATCCAAACGAACTTTATGTCTTATAAATGATGAATGAATAAAATTCTAAATGATGAATTTCTTCTAATCAGCTATGGACAATTGATGGATTGGAAATTTATTGACTCGATCACGTGAAAGACTAAGATAACATATCTAGTTTGTAATCGTGGTACATCGTCAGAGCTCAAATTCTTTATAGTCTATAATTTTTCAGGGACGATACGTTGTGCTCACGCGATGACACCAGTATTACGTGTAGACGCGCCTTCGTGACTGGATGCACTGCATTACATATTTAACCGTTAAAAAAACATTTTTATTTTAAAATACCTACATTATATGTCCTTTAATATTATGTATACTCTAACACATGAACACTTTAATAATAATTACTGAAAAGTTCGCTTAGCTATATTCGTTTGTTAGTTATTGTTACCTTCATCTCAGTTTTAATATGTTACGCCGTGTGGTATTGGGCTGAATAGAATAGACCACCCTTAATTTTTACCGAGGTTCATAAAAGCAACTAAGGTGAGTCGACCCGCCGTGTGGTATGCGGTTGTTTAGAATAGATAGAACACCGATGTGTCCTAAAATACGACTAAGGTAAGTTGACGTCAGGCAGGCGGCCGGTCGTAAAATACGTTGCCAAATCATGTAACAATATTTTTATTACATGTGCTGACCCCACTTAGAGTGGGATAAGGGAAGGAGGATGATCTCAGGAATGGCTATAAATAGTATTTCAAACCACCCATAACACACGTATTAAGTTACTTACTTTGGTAAATTAAGTTTGGTAAATTAAATAAATTGAAAAAAGGTCACTTCGACATGTTAAACATTAAATAAACAAACAAAAAATAGTAAAATCGTTAATATAGATGTGTTAACTGTATAGCGACAATAAGATAAGTGGCACTAAAATTTAGTACTATAAGGGGAAGTGATATATCCATGGGTATTTTAAAAAGCATGAAGAATTTAAACGGTCGAGCTTCTATGTATCTAATGAATCTTTCGATGTCTTGCGTTTGATTCTTATCTGAAAAAGAACAATAATATGTAATGTTAATAATTAAAGATATAGGTAGTATAAAATTCGGTAACACTCTGTAAGGAGAAGAATTGTTTCTTACTCCAAACTTATTATAATACTAATGATAAATGATTTTTTAACGCTATGCTGCTATAAACTAAAGCTTCTTCTTCTTCAACCGATGGACGTCCACTGCTTGACATAGGTCTCTTTATGGGATCTCCAGAACACACGATTTTGTGCCCCTTGTATCCAGCGGCTCCCCGCGACCCTTTTGAGGTCGTCTGTCCATCGAGCAGGGGGTCTTCCGACTAAAGCTACTAAATATAAATGCCGGGGGGGGGGGGCGTTGCTCGTGGTGGTCGTAGACAAATGCAAACTCTTCAATGCCGAGGAGAGTTTATATGTACTTTAGAAGACATTTTGTAAACTTCAATTAATAGAATAGACCACCCTCTTTCTTACCGAGGTGTCGTAAAATACGACGGAGGTAAGTTGACGTCAGACAGGCGACCGGTCGTAAAAACGCAGCCAAATCATGTGACAGCATGCTTATAACATGTTGTGCCGACCCCACTTAGAGTGGGATGAGGGCAGGAAGATGATGACACTATTATACAATAAATAAAAATTAACAATTTAAATTTAAAAAAAATTAAGGTAAACACAATTTGGTGTCTCCGCCGTGTGATATTCGGCTAAGTAGAATAACCTCATTTCATTCCGAGGTGACGTAAAAGGCGACTAAGGTAAGTTGACGTCAGACAGGCGGCCGGTTGTAAAATAAGTAGCCAAAACATGTAACAATATGTTTAAAATATGTTGTCTCAATGACAGAGAATGGCGAGAGCATGATGATTAATGATAATGATAAAATTTGCGAACTCTTTTACTGACTCTTTGATTAATACACATATTGTATTGGACATAAATATCTTCAACAGATGCCCTGATAATACAATATTACGCCGCATTAATCCAGTGGTTCCTTGCAACCGATTTGAATTCATCCTTGGTAATACCAATACCGTGAAAAGTCCAACCGACCAATCAACGTCCATCGGATTATCGGTTTCAACTTAACACAACGATCATAATTTTATATGTCAATGAGAATACAACCTTTCTAAAAATCTACAATTAGAGCCAAGTAAATTAAATTATATGTACCGCTAAACATTTCGCTTAACCATGAACAAATTTTCAGAATATGAAATTTATCGAGATTCTTGACTAGTTCATACCTTCTTCATTAAGCAATCTGTTGTGCAAAATAATCCTTAATTTTTCAGCCTCTTCTGACAAGAAGGTAGCTGCTATTGTAGGTGCAAAACTTATAAGTGTCGTTTGCAGAATTACTATATATTGTGTTGCAGCCACATTAAATCCTACCTGTAAGAAAATAATTAAAAATTAAAATATGAGGCTCTTAATTTAGTTTTCATGTCCAACACATGACAAAAACTTGATAAATATATAGCGCAGAAATATTATAAAATTTTATTATATGTATTGAAACTTTAAACATTTTTATAGCATTTTGTTATTGTTAAAAGTGCAGCCCCGTAAAAAATATTTAAACAGAAAAAATATTGTTTACACCAAACAATTTTTTATTACAACTATATTGCGGCACTTAAGTAATACTGTTTTTATTTACTTTTTACAATGTTAAATTTCTATGTGGTGCAACCAAGACTATTTTATTGTATTGCATCAGAGTATATGAATTAAACTCACTCGCTCATCCCGAATACCTCTTAAGGTTATATAAATATATGCAATTGCTCCCATTGCATCAAAGATAAGATTCAGCAAAAACTAAAACAAAAACTCATATTAAACACTTGTAAGCATGTTAAATTCAACAGTAGAACAAAGTATTCCTTTATCGCTTGTATGAAATAAATACACTTTGTGTAAATGTAAATGTGAAGTATACATTTAAAGATCAATATCCCAAAAAAGACACAAAAATTCAGATTTTCTTACAAATAAAATATTGTTGCAATGAAATGAAATATGAATATCATTTAAGTACAAAACTTTTAATGCTAAATACCGTCCTACACATAATCCATACCAATTTAACAATAGCGCAGGTCTAAGTATTATTAAATAAAGTTATAGAATATATCCATATTTTAGATATGTCTTCCGAAATAGCTCAACTTTATCACCTACAGAGTTTACGAATTCAGCGAGAGACAGAGACTGCAAGAAAAAACAAAATTACTACAAAATTACTTACTACACTACTAAATTACTACAAATTTGCCACAAAATTTTATTTGATGTGCGCTAGAAAAATTATTATATTATTTTGGTTTAATCCGCTATTATCAATAATAATATTACTTGCAAAATAATGTCTAATAAATACTATAAATTATTTTAATTTTGCTACTTACATTCAGTCGTTGAAACTTACCGTAATTCTGAAAGTCATCAAAACGTTTTCAGTTAAATCAACTAAATTTTTATACAAATTATGGGATTGCAATACGCTAGAACCATTTTTCTTTGTGAATATCGACAATTGAACCAAGCGTCGATATGGAGAATAGAAGACAAAGAAGAGAATAATACTGGGTATGTCATAACAAATAGTTGGAATATAAAATAAATAACTCAACGAGAAAAATTTAACATAACCGTCATGAATAAAATAGTATATAGATCCATTCATAAGTCTAAATATAGAAGACATCAGAAAATAACCAATGATTTTTATATCAATACGATACAGCGTAGTGTCAAAACCAATTTTCTGATCAAACATATATAACTCTTTCTGGTAGGTGTAAAACGAGCGTTCGTGAGAAGTAATAAGGAAAGCCAATAAAAAGGCATAATATTCTAAAAGAAACATTAGATACGAGTACCACGATAATAGAGCGTCTTTGTTATAAAAGTAATATATCATTAAACACGACACTCCTACGATTAAAGATGAAATTAATTCAAACACTTTAGTTAAGATCGTTTTTATCCTTGATTTACATTTCACGAAACCGAAATCTAATGAAAAGATAATTTGTATTATAATAAAAAATATTGACATTGTTTTCGATGGTTTTATCCCCATGACAAGGTTTTTGGTGTTCGATTGAATTTTGACCATTTTTTCATCAATAAAGATCTCACCGACGAACAGTTACAAGAATTTGAAACATACAACTTAACATGGAATTTAATACTACTAATACAAACCACTTTGTTAATTGTAATATTCCCACCAGACAAATTTAAAGTCATGTTCACATCGTGGTATCGGATTATTGAAAACAAAGGATAAAAACCCACATTTGATCTCTTAATTTCTCTCTGATAATCAATTTACATACTAATATCCACAGTGATATTATAAATAATATAAGTCTGTTTATATGTCCGTCTTTCTGTCTGTTTGTCTGTCCCGCTTTTACGGCTTATTCGCTCAAAGGGGTTGACGAAATTGGGTACCTTAATTTAATCTTATATATCGCTCTAAATACGGCTTATAAAGAATCCTGTTCCCACAGCACTGATACAGCATTACAAATGCAATATAAGTTCCTTTTTTTACTTTTTTAGGGTACTTGATAAAGTCAAAATAATAGATAGGTCAGCAGTATTATGGGTTAAATAGGGTCAGCACTGGAATTCTCACTTCTCCTATGAAGAATACGAATAATAATAACCAAAAACAGAACAACAAATTAAAGGTCAAAAACCCTTGTGATAGACATATATGAACTGTACTATGAAGGGTCATTACTTGCAGCGATATGATGTAGGCCTAATGGTTTAAATAATCGCTTGGGGAGATGGCGAGCATAGAAGCATCGCTAACGAAAATAATTGGGTAGAATAATTGGCGACCGTCGTCCAATTTATAGTCAATAGTATAAGAATCTACACAAGTATGGTGTGATCTGTACCTAAGATTAATTATTTAAAAGATGTCCATTTGTCAATACTTCAAATTATCCAATACAATTAATAAAGTGCTTGATGACTTTAAAAGATTAGAATCTGTGATTTCGATTAGATATAGTTAATTTATTTCGATTTCAAATATTCTAGGTTTATAATTCTAATTCGATTGAATCCTTTTGAATCTTTGAATATCTAAATGACAGGCCATTGGATTTTTAAAATACTGTATAGCCTCTCTGTACTTCTCTCTGTACTGTATAGCACCTCACATGAAAAAAAGTTGGTTTATTTTTGACTGAGTGATAGTGATGGGCTTCCATATGCAATTTTGGACCGATCGATTTTAATCTAACTTTTTATAAACACACACATTTTACATCATTTTATAAACGTGTTGTCACATGATACGGCCGGGTTTTTCCTACCGGCCGCGTGTCTGACGTCAAACTGCCTTAGTCGTATTTATACCTCTGAAAGACGTTGTCTACTCTACTCAACCGTATACCACACGGCAGGTCAACTTACCTTTGTGGCCTTTTACGACACCTTGGTAAGAAATGAGGATGGTCAATTCTACTCAGCTGGAACTTATATCATGTAATACCTATTACTATTGTTTAAATATATGTGTAGTATAAAAATTTTTTTTTTTAATATATTTTGAGAATTGTGCCGTGTGACTTCCAAACATAAGTATCTTAATCATAATCTTAAAAATGACTCGTTACTCCCAAATAAATATAAGAATGCCGAAATAGTAATGACGATCTCTTTGATGATAATCTCGAAGATGGATGGATAATGGTCCAAATATAGACAAAAAACTCAAAATATTTTATTTCCCTCTCTCGCTCTTCTTGCTCTCATGCACACTCGATACTTATGCGTAGAAACTCTAACCTCATTTTGTTTTAAATCAATAAACCAGTCAATCGTTCGTACAAATAAATACGTTTGATATATTATCATAACTTTCTTATGATTATATTTACTCAAGCGCTAAAATTAAGTATTAAAAGTGAGTAAAATTTATTCAAGCAGCATAAGGGAAGAAAACATTTCAAAGCATTTGTGTGGGTAAAAAATAAAAACAAAAAATTGTTAAGGGGCATCATTTATTTTAAAGCATTAGCGTTCATGGTTCATACCATAAAAGCCTTAAAAATAACTTTACAATAGAAAAACAGCAAATAGACATGCAAGGCATATTATGTTTTTTAAATAACCCAATCTGAAGGTTTAGAAAACTATTTTTTGAATTTATTACATTGAAAGCAAATATTTTAATAACTTGTAACCTTTTTAATTAATTTAAAAAATTGTCGGTTTATCCCTGTTTCTTTAGTGCCCGAAAGGCACTAGAAGAATAGGAATCGAATTCGAATCGCAAAGCTTAATTTTGCTGTCAGTTGTAAGCTCAATCGAGAACGGGAGGACTCAAAAAGTGAAAATATGATTGAGTCTTACATATCACCCGGCCCTTTTTTCTTTTTTTAGTTTGTACGATATCCGCTCGGGGCCAACGTTTTCTTACAACAATTTGTTGGTTCTTCAAGTCTGTGTATATATACCATAATTTACCAGTTGTCTGTCACTCGTAACACAAATATTAATATATTTACTTTGGGACGGACAACCATGTCTGCAAATGTGAAAAATATGTATAATCAAAAATAAAGAATAGCCGCTTAGACATGCTCGATATTAAATAAACACAAAATAAATAAAGTAAAAGTGTTAATAGAGATGTGTTAATTGAATGGCGACAATAAGATAAGTGGCACTAAAATTTAGAACTATGAGGGAAAGCGACATATCCATGGGTATTTTAAAAAGCACGTAGAATTTAAACGGTCGAGCTTCTATGTATCTAATGAATCTTTCGATGTCTTGCGTTTGATTCTTATCTGCAAAAGAACAATAATATGTAATGTTAACAAAAACGGTAACACACTCTCTATTTTACTAAAGTTAACAATTTAAAATAAAGTTAGTATAAAATTTGGTGTCTGCGCCGTATTGTATCCGGCTAAGTAGAATAGATCAACCTCATTTCTTGAGCGACTAAGGTAAGTCGATGTCAGACAGGAGGCTAGACGTAAAATAACAAGCCAAAACATGTAACAATATGTGTACAACATGTTGTGCCACTTAGAGTTAGATAACGGCAGGAGCATGATGATAAATGATAATGATATAAAACTTGATAACTATATTTTACTGACTCTTTCATTAATACATTTCTATTGTTGGACATAAGAGTAAATATCTTCAGGAGATTTCCTGATCATACAATGTTACGCCTCATTAATCTAGTGGTTCCTTGCAACCCATATGAATTTATCTCTCAAAGGATTTTAACCAGCACTTTATCTTTGGTACTACCAATAACGTGAAAAGTCCAACCAACAAATCAACGTCCATCGGATTATCGGTTTCAACTTAACATAACAATCATAATTTTATATTGTTAATAAAAAAAAAACTTTTCTGGAAATAATTCATTCTTATAACTAGTTCATACCTTGTTCATTTAGTAATCTGTTATGCAAAATAATCCTTAACTTTTCAGCCTCCTGTGATAAGAGGGTAGCTGCTATTGTAGGTGCAAAACTTGTAAGTATCGTTTGCATAATTGCCAAATATTGTGTTGCAACTATATTGAATCCTATCTGGAATAACACAATTCAAAGTTTTGTCGATTTCATTTTATATAAAATGTTGTATTTATAAAAATTATTAAAAGTCCACCTCTCTTTAAATAATAAAATATTACATTTGGTTGGTAATAATCTACTTTACTTAGTTAATATATTTAATTAAAAATATTGATAACACCTAATTTTAATAGAGTATAATACATATGTATCAGAGTAAATGACATAAACTCACTCGCTCATCTCGAATATCTCTCAAGATTATATAAATATATGCAATAGCTCCCATTGCATCAAAGATTAGATTCAGCAGAAACTAAAACAAAAATTCATATAAAACAGCTGTAAGCATGTACGATATGCCAATATTCAACAGGCGAACAATGTCTTTCTTTATCGCTTGTTTGCAATAAATACACTTAATGTAAATGTAAATGTGAAATATAAATTAAAAGAAAATTTTGAATATCCGAAAAATGATCCAAAAATTCAGATTTTCTTACAAATAAAATAGTGCTACACTAAAGTGAAATATGTACGTCCTATACAAAATCGGTATAAATTTAACAATGACACTGGTCGGAGTATTATTAAATAAAGTTACAGATAATATCCATATTTTAAACATCTTTGCCGAAATAACTCAACTTTATCACCTAGAGAAACTACTAATTCTGTGAGAGACAGAAATTTTCAGACATCATAGATATTGTCTTTAATGGGATACTAAATAAATAAATAATTGTATTGATTTGCTACAAAATTTATTTGTATTACGCTAAAATAGTTATAATCCGTAGCTAATATAATATTATTTTTGTATTTTATTCCGGAAAGTAACGCCTACTATAAATTATTTAAATTTTGCTACTTACATTCAGTCGTTAATACTTACCGTAAATCTGAAAGTCTTCAAAACGTTATCAGTTGTATCAATTAAATCTTTATATAAATTATGGGATTGCAATACGCAAGAACCATTTTTCTTTGTGAATATCGACAATTGAACTAAACGACGATATGAAGAATAAAAGATAAAGAAGAGGAGAATACTGGGCATGTCATAACAAATACTTGGAATATAAAATAAATAACTCAACGAGAAAAGTTTAACAGAACTGTTATGAAGAAAATAGTATATAGATCCATCCATAACTCTGACTATAGAGGACATGAGAAAACAAGCAATGATTTTTATATCAATCCGATACAACGCGGTGTCAAAACCAATTTTCTGATCAAACATATATAACTCTTTCTCTGATAAGTGCAAAATGAGCGTTTGTGAGAAGTAATAAGGAAAGCCAATACAAAGGCATAATATTCTAAAAGAAACATAAGATACGAGTACCACGATAATAAAGCGTCTTTGTTATAAATGTAATATATCATAAAACACGACATTCCTGCGACTAAAGATGCAGTTAATGCAAACACTTTAGTTAAGATCGTTTTTATTCTTGATTTGTATTTAACGAAACCGAAATCTAATGAAAAAACAAGTTGTATTATAATGAAAAAAAATCTCATTGTTTTCGATGGTCTTGTCTGCATGACAAGGTTTTTGGTATTCCATTGTATTTTGACCATTTTTTCATCAGTAAAGATCTCACCGACGAACAAATACAAGAATTTGAAACGTACAACTAAAAATGGAATATAATACTACTAATACAAACCACTTTGTTGATTGCAATATATCCATCAGACAAATTTAAAGTCATGTTCACATCGTGGTATCGGATTATTGAGAACAAAGGGTAAAAACGCAAATTTCATCTCTTAATTTCTCTCTGATCATGAATCAATTTACATACTAATATCCAGAGTGATAATATTAATGCTGTAAGTCTGTTTGTATGTTGTATGACGAAATTGGTTACCTTAATTTAACCTTATATATCGCCTTAAATACGGCTTATAAAGAACCCTGTTCCCGCGACACTGATACAGCATTACAAATGCAATATAAGTTCCTTTTTTACTTTTTTAGGGTACTCGATAAGGTTTAAATAATAGATAGGTCAGCAATATTATTGGTTGAATAGAGTCAGCACTGGAAGTCTCAATCCTCTTATCAAGAATGTGAATAATATTAATCTTAATCAGAACAACAAAGTAAAGGTCAAAAATCCTTGTTATAGAACGGTATGTACGTACTATAAAGGGCCATCACTTGAAGCGATATCATGTAGGTCTAATAGTTTATATAATCGCTAGGGGAGATGGCGAGCATTGAAGCATCGCCTACAAAGATAATTGGGTAGAATAATTGGCAACCTTCGTCCTATTTATAGTCAATAGTATAGAAATATACACGAGGATAGTGTGATCTGTACCTAAGATTAAATATTTAAAAGGTGTCCATTCGTCAATACTTCTAATTAACCAATCCAATTAATTGAGTGATTGATGAATTTAAAAGATTAGGATCTGTGAATTCGATTAGATTAATTCATTTCTGTTTCAAATATTTTATGTTAATATCTCTGATTCGTTTGAATCTATTTGAATCTTTGAATATCTAAATGAACCCACCTCATATGAAGACAAGTTGGTGTATTTTTGACTAAGTGGTAGTGGTAGATCGATTTTATGCCGCTTTAATCTATTGTTTCTCTGTACAGCTTTTGCTTATTTATAATTTCAATACTTTATTAGCCAGGTATTAGAACGAACGTCATCATCCTCCTACCCTTATCTCACTTTAAGTGGGGCCGTCACAACATCGTATAAACGTGTTCTCACATGATTCGGCCGGGTTTTTACGACCAGCCGCATGACTGACGTCAAACTACCTTAGTCGTATTTTACGATACCTCTGTAAAAAAGAGTGGTCTACTCTACTCAACCGTATACCACACGCCAGATCGACTTACCTTTGTCGCCTTTTACGATACCTCTCTCCCTCTATTCTACTCAGCCGGAACATATGTTATGTAATACGCTATGACATCTTCTATTTATAATAAAAATTTTAATGTATTATCATACTTTTCTGTTAAGTTCTATTTCTATTAATTATTACTAAGTTACAAAAACGTACATGTTTATCATTTTATTACCCAGAATTTTTTTTATTCAAGCAACATAAACGAAGAAATCTTTCCAAAGAATTTGTGTGGGTAAAATATATAAAAAGGAAATTCATAAGACGAATAATTAATTTTTAGATATATCTTTATTCTTAGATCAAATCATTTATTCTAACACATTAGCGTTCATAGTTCATACTGTTAAAAGTCTTAAAAATAATTTAACAATAGAAAATCATCAAAAAGGCATGCAAGCCATATTTTATTTTTTAAATGACGCAATATGAAGGTTTAGCAAACTGTTGTGTGAATTTATTACATTAAAAGGAAACAAACAACAATGACTTGTGATCATTTTAAAATAAATTATGTACAGAATGATCTATTTAAAAATACTATAAGCTCAAAAAATCCAAACGAGACTTTAAGTCTTTAGTTTATATACATCGTCAAAGCTCAAATTCTTTATAGTCTATAATTTTGTACCATTGTACCAAGGGCCAACATTTTCTAACAACAATTTGCTGGTTCTTCAAGTCTGTGTGTATATATGTATCTATTCAAAATTATATAAGTATAAATTTACCAGTTGTCTGTCACCCATAACACAAGTATTAAGTTACTTACTTTGGGACGGACGACCATGTATGTAATTGTAAAAAATATAATAAAAATAAAGAATACTCGCTTAGATATTAAATAAACACAAACAAAATTATAGTAAAATTGTTAATAAAGATGTGTTAACTGTATAGCGACAATAAGATAGGTGGCACTAAAATCTAGTACTATGAGGGTAAGCGACATATCCATTGGTATTTTAAAAAGCATGTAGAATTTAAACGGTCGAGCTTCTATGTATCTGATGAATCTTTCGATGTCTTGCGTTTGATTCTTATCTGGAAAAGAACAATAATACGTAATGTGAACAACTGAAAATATAGGTAGTATAAAATTCGGTAACACACTCTATTTTACTAAAGTTAACAATTTAAAATAAAGTTAATATAAAATTTAGTGTCTGCACTGTGTGGTATCGAGCTAAGTAAAATAGATCAATCTCATTTCTTACCGAGGTGACGTGAAGGCGGCTAAGGTAAGTTAATGTCAGACAGCGGCCGGTCGCAAAATATTTGGCCAAATCATGTGACAACATGTTTATAACATGTTGCATAACGGATAATGCAAGAGCATGATGATGAATGATAATGATAAAATTTGATAACTCTATTTTACTGACTCTTTCATTAATACATTTCTATTGTTGGATATAAGAGTAAATATCTTCAGGAGATTTCCTGATCATACAATGTTACGCCCCATTAATCTAGTGGTTCCTTGCAACCGATATGAATTTATCTCAAAGGGTTTTAACCAGCACTTCATCTTTGGTACTACCAATACCGTGAAAAGTCCAACCAACAAATCAACGTCCATCGGATTATCGGTTTCAACTTAATATAACGATCATAATCTTATATTGTCAATAAAAAAACAACTTTTCTGGAAATAATTCATTCTTTTAACTATGAATCCATCTCACAAAGGGTTTTAATCAGCACTTCATATTTGTTACTACCAATACCGTGAAAAGTCAAACCAACAAATCACCGTCCATCGGATTATCGGTTATAATCGGTTAAATAATTCATTCTTATAACTAGTTCATACCTTGTTCGTTTAGTAATCTGTTATGCAAAATTATCCTTAATTTTTCAGCCTCCTGTGATAAGAGGGTAGCTGTTATTGTAGGTGCGAAACTTGTAAGTATCGTTTGCAGAATTCCTAAATATTGCGTTGCAACCATATTGAATTCTATCTGGAATAACAATTAAAAATTTTGAATGTTTTTGAAATTTTATTAAACGTTCAATTTTATTCAATGTTCAGCCTACTATAATAATATATTATATTTGGTTGGTAATAAATAATCTATTTTATTTACTTGATATATTTTATAAAAGAAAATTCACCACCTAATTTTAATTATATGTATGTAATAGAGAAAATAAAATAAACTCACTCGCTCATATCGAATATCTCTCAAGATTATATAAATATGTACAATTGCTCCCATTGCATCAAAGATTAGGTTCAGCAAAAACTAAAACAAAAAATCATATAAAACAGCTATAAGCATATATAACATACCAATATTCAACAGGCGAACAAAGTCTTCCTTTATCGCTAGTTTGAAATAAATATACTTTGGGTAATTATTTTGAGTGTGACGTTTAAATTTAGAGATAAATGTCCCAAAAATCGACCTAACATTCAGATTTTCTTACAAATAAAACAGTGTTACACTAAAGTGAAATATGAATATCATTTAAGTACAAAATTTCTTATGCTAAATACCGTCCTACACAAAATTTGTATCAATTTAACGATGGCACAGGTCGTCACAGCGTTATTTAATAAAGTTATAGATTATACTCATATCTTATTATTATCATGTCAGTCGCTGAAACTTACCGTAATTCTGAAAGTTTTCAAAACATTTTCAGTTGAATCAACTAAATTTTTATACAAATTATGAGACTGCAATACGCGAGAACTATTTTTCTTAGTGAATATCGACAATTGAACTAAGCGACAATATGAAGAATAGAAAATAAAGAAGAGAAGAATACTGGGCATGTCATAACAAATAATTGGGATATAAAATAAAAAACTCAACGAGAAAAATTCGACAGAACTGTTATAAAGAAAATAGTATGCAGATCCATCCATAACTCTGAATATAGTAAACATGAGAAAACAACCAATGATTTTTATATCAATCCTATGCAACGCGGTATCATAACAAATATTCTGATCAAACATATATAATTCTTTCTGGTAATTGTAAAATGAGCGTTTGTGAGAAGTAGTATAAAAAGCTAATATAAAGACATAATATTCTAAAAGAAACATTGTGTACGAGGACCACAATAATAGTCCGTCTTGGTAATAAAAGTTATATACCATAGAACATGACAATCCCACTACTAAAGATATAATTAATCCAAACACTTTAGTTAGGATCGTTTTTATCCTTGATTTACATTTTACGAAACCGAAATTTAATGAAAAAATAATTTGTATTATAACGAAAAAAATTGTCATTGTTTTCGATGGTTCTATATTCATGAAAAGGTTATTGGTTTTCGATTGAACATTGATCATTTTTTCGATCAGTAAGATCACGCCTGCGAATAGTTACAAGAATTTTATACATATAACGAAACACGGAAATTTATTTTTACTACTGGTAGAGGCCACTTTATTTAATTGTATTATTGTAATATAGTCACCAGAAGTTAAAGGCATGTTTACATCAAGGTAATACTCCAGTATTAAAAACAAAGGGTAATAACACAAATTCGATGTCTCAATTTCACTCTCCTCCTGCCCTTATCCCACTCTAAGTGGGATCGGCAAAACATTTTACAAACACATTGTCCCATGATATGGCTACGTATTTTTCGACCGGCCGCCTGTCTGACATCAACTGACATTAGTCCCATTTTGCGACACCTCGCCAAGAAATGAGGGAGATCTATTCTACTCAGCCGGATAACACACACAAGGCGGGTCGGCTTACCGTAGTCGCCTTTTACGACACCTCGGTAAGAAATGAGAGTGGTTCTATTCTATTCAGCCGGATACCACACAGCTCTCAATTTCTCTTTATAATAATGAAAATTCATACCAATTCAATAGTCTGGCTGTTACTCTGTCACTTTCACAGTTAATCCGCTTAAATATTGATGAAACTTGGTACAATTGAAGCTTATGTACGTGTATCATATAAAGGATAAAAATCACAAATGCTCCATAAGTTATTTATAGAATTATTCGTTATTTTGTCCGTTCGGGATAAATTTAATGAAACTTACCTTTACCTTTATCATGCTTTGCCATAAAAGTCCCTTTTTTTAGTGCACGTAATATGGGCCAAATGGCTCAAAAAGCAGTATTATAAATACAATAGAATCAGCACAGGAATCCTCAGGCCTCGTATCAAAAATACGGATAATAATAACCAAAAGCAGACCAACAGAGTAACTGTCAAAAATGTCAAAACTTACAGCGATATCATGTTAGCTCTTACAGACTTATATATACTTATCTTACACTCTTATATACTTAGATGCATGGTTGAAGGTACTGTTACAATTCGAGATAATAGTCGGTGAATGCATTCCTGTGGGCCTCATAAGAAGGCTCAGAGTCACTCAGCGAGTGATGGAACTTGCTATGGTCGGAGTATCTCTACGCGATCAAATCAGAAATGAGGAGATCCGTAGAAGAACCAAAGTGACGGACATAGCTCAACGGGTCGCGAAGCTGAAGTGGCGATGGGTGGGGGCACATTGTGCGGAGAACCGATGGGCGTTGAGGTCTCAAAGTGTTGGAATGGCTACCCCGCACCGGAAAGCGCAGTGTTGGAAGACTCTCTACTAGATGGACTGACGACCTCAAAAAGGTCGCGGGGAGCCGCTGGATATAAGCGGCACAAAATCTTATGTTCTGGAGATCCCATGAAGAGGCATATATCCAACAGTGGACGTCCATCGCTTGAAGAAGAAAAAAACAGAAGAAGAAGCATTCCTAAAAGTTTGAACTGTGATTCCTTTGTAAAATATTTTAGACAATATTAAAAAAATATACACAAAGACAGTGTGATCTGTTCTTAAGATTAATTATTCAAAAGATGTCCATTTGTCAATACTTCTAATAAAGTAATACGATTAATTGAATGATACCTTAAAAATAAGGATCTATAAATTCGACAAATAAGTTTCGTTTTCCAATATTTATAGTTTACATTTCTAATGTAATTGAATCTATGGCTGCCACGCTGAAATGAGCGGCCAACACGTTTTCAAAATCCTGGAATAGCCACGTCGTATTACAAGTTAGTGTATTTTCTGAGAGTTTTCACGTCTAAAAGTTTGAAAAGAGCTATTCGGTTCAAATCGCACGTTTTTCTATTTTCCATAATATAAGGTTGACTATACTCCGCCGTGTGGTATCCGACTGAATAGAATAGACCACCCTCATGTCCGAGGTTTCGTAAAAAACGATTAAGGTAATTAGATCCCCCGTGTGGAATCCAGGTGAGTAGAATAGACTACCTTCATTTCTTAATGAAGTTTCGTAAAAGGCGACAAAGGCAATTTGACCCGCCGTGTAGTATCCGGCTGAGTAGAATACACCACACTCATGTTTTATCGAAGTTTCGTAAAAGGCTACTAAGGTAAGTTGACCTACCGGATACCACATATCCGGTAGAGTAGAATGACTACCTTCATTTCTTACTAAGGTTTCGCAAAAGCCGACTAAGGTAAGTTGTCAGGCAACGGCCGGTCGTAAAATACCTAGCCAAATCACGTTACAACATGTTGTGCCGACCCCACTTAGAGTGGGATATGGGCAGGAATTATTGTGATAAGTATGACTACAGTCCGTTGCGTAGAACATTAGTCAATTAAACTTTACGGGGTCATTGACAAGGTTACAACCTTGTTAAAGATAATCCTTGTAACTTGGTAATAAAAGATATCAGTACGTGCATGTGAATCGTGAAAATATAACATACATTGTATTTATATGCATGTTAAACGCAATAAACATGTAGAGGCTGTTTGTAATTTTCTTTGTTCGACTTGTATTTTTCGCGTTACTCTTTAAACAATTTTCTTACTTTATTATTTCCTAGCTATTACACGCGCGACTTCGTTCGCGTGGATTTTAGTAGTCTTGAAATTAAGAGTAGCATTTGTCACTCTCCAACCTTGCAAATATCTCTATCATAATATTCAGATCGATATGGGAAGAATCAGAGGGATTTATCGTTTATTTATCGTTATCGAGGGAGTTATCAAGAGCATTTTTTTTTAATTTAATAATATTAATAACCCATAAATAACCCGTACTTACATGAATATATTAAAATAACTCAGTAAAAGAAGTACAAAAACTTCATATACATCAAAAAATTAAGTATGTTTTTCTGGTATTCCAACATTTTTAGTATAAATACGAAAAATTAAATTTAAATTATATTTTTGTTAACTTAATATTTTAAAATATCGTATCGGTATCGGTATCGGAAAATATATCAGCTTCACTTTATTAACTGTAATGACTCTTCAAATATTAAAAATGGTCTTTAGAAATAAAATATTTTTTCATTAGCCCTATGGTTTGAACTCTATGGGATTAAATTAGGTAAATCTTCCCAACATGTCAATTTTTAGTTATTCATTTCGTTTTCCCTGTACCCGGTACCCGGTATATCAATTGTGCCAAATTTCATCTATATTGCTTCAGCGAATTGGCCTGACGTACAGACCACGTAACGTAACAGACAGACTTTCGCATTTATAATAGCATTAGTTTATTTATTTTATTAAATAACCCGTATTACTTATATTAATTATCCATAGTAATTTTTTCTGTTTGTCAAATTTGTCCAGTAAACGAATAAAAATAAAATAAAATATAAATACTCTTTAACGATAACTCTTTTGACGTAAGCCGAAAAACTTGGAATCTAAATACTTCTGTAAATACAGATTTGACTCGATTTTGACACATCGTCAATAAAAATAAGTTCCATGGGTTTATTATAGATGGCGTTTTGAATGTCATCCTATTTAATTCATCCTGAATTTAATTCCTGTTGAATTAACAGGATTTCTATAGCCTATATGTTACCCCGCCGTATAAGGAATAATTGTGCCAAATCTCATGGATGTTGGTTCAGCGGATTGTCCGTGAAAACGTAACAGACAGACAGACTTACACATTTATAATATTAGTAAAGTAAGGATAGCAATCACCAGCAGCTCCGCCCACATGGATAGATTAAAACCGTAATATAGTCTTTTACCATAAAAATAGTTAACGTGGCTTAACTTTAAAAGGTAGATAGCCTAGCCTAGATAGAAGCTATTCCTCAAGTAACCCGGCGCTTTATCTTATTGCATTTTTTACATTTTTTAAAAAATTACCGACCAAGGCTTGGTCACCTAGGTACTGAAATAAATAATAGACGCATAGTTAACCTATATATATTAATTTAGTAACATATTCTATGTGTTTCAAAGTTTGTGTGCCACAGTTGGAACGGAAGCCGCTGGTTTTACGAGCACTTGCAACTTCTAACGACATTCGTCTGCCATTAAGTGGGGAAATAGGACGGATAATACCCAAGAGCGGTGCAGTTTGTGGAATCCACTTTGGGTATTACTTACAGTGCATAATTAATGGCGGATTTTGTAAAGAGACCACTATTATTTAGTACTTGAATGCTTTATATCCCAGAGCTTTTGATCAGTGTAATGGATGCTCCTTTCTTTGCACCCATTAAGCTTATATATCGGGCCCACATATAAGATAAACAAATTGTGGTATCCGGCTGACTATTCTAGTCAGCCGGATACCACAATTCACTAACTCACTTTTTACCGAGGTGTCGTAAGAGGCGACTAAGGCAAGTCAACCCGCTGTGAGGTATCTGCCTGAATAGGATAGACCACCCTCATTTCTTATCGAAGTGTCGTAAAAGGTGACAGATTAAGTTAACCCACCGTGTGGTATCCGGATGAGTAAGATAGACCACCCTTACCTACGTCAGTAACAACATGTTATAAACAAGTTGTCATACGATTTGACGAACGGCGGCCTGCCTGACGTCTACTTACCTTAGTCGTATTTTACGTCAGCTCGGTAAGAAATAAGGGTGGCTGTTCATGTGGATACCACAAAGCGTATATTTTAGATTAAATATTAAGCTTAAATAGTCTTTGAGATTTTGTCATGGAATGTATCTTCTGATGATGCTTCGGTTCCGGGGTGAAACGATTGGTGAGTTTGTAATAGTGAACGTGTGTAGTGCTTGTGTCAATACACACCACCACTACATTTGGTGGCGGTGGTGGAGGTTTTTGCATGTGTTTTTTCGAATCCTGCATGTATCAGATATGAAAACGAATTGTCCACTCTACATTTAGCATTTTATTTTTTTCAATTTTACTTCATTATTATTGCGGATTATAACAAAATAATTTTATTATTACTGTTGTCTTAAATATGATTATAGCTAACTATTAATACTTTTGTCTTAAATAGTCATTTATCAAAGCAATTTACTCAAAACGTCGAAAATTACGTAATGTTTCAAAAAGCGTGGGTTGCTACGCTGCCCGACGATGCAATCTAGACGTCTACATTGACGCCGTTTCTCCCAAGTTGATCTGCTGGAAACATGGCACGTCTTTTCGTCAAAACTACAAACTATAGTTCAACTAATTTAAACTGATGACGCTTTAATATAACAAATTACATGTCACTCCTAATTAAATACCTGAAGAATTACATATATCATCTTCCTGCCCTTATCCCACTCTAAGTGGCACAACATGTTATAAACATGTCATATGATTTGGCTACGTATTTTACAACCGGCCGCCTGCCTGACGTCAATTTATCTTAGTCGTATTTTACGACACCTCGATAAGAAAGAGGGTGGTCTATTTTACTTAACCGGATACCACACGGTGAGTCATCTTATCTTAGTCGCCTTTTACTACACCTCGGTAAGAAATGAGGTTGGTCTATTCTACTCAGCCGGATACCACACGGTGGACCGACTTACCTTACTCGCCTTTTACGACACCTCGGTAAGAAAAGAGGGTGGTACTATTCTATTCAGACGGATACCACACAGCGTAAAGGGCTATTACACACGTTGTAAGGTAAGGTGTAAGGTAAGGCTAAGGTAAATGTTGTTGCGCAAAGTTGATCTGCCGTGTGGTATCCAGCGTTGTGGAATAAACAACCCTAATTTCTTATCGACGGCGGGTAAACGCCTTAGTCTCCTTTTACGACACCTCAGAAAGAAATGAGGGTGGTTACTAGTCTATTTTACTCAGCCAAATACCAAACAGTGGGTCAAATTACTTTACTTTTGCCTTTTACGAAACCTCAGCAAGAAATGAGGGTGGTTAATTCTACTCAGCTGGATACCACACGGAGGATCAAATCACCCTAGTCGCCTTTTACGACACCTCCGTAGGAAATGAGGATGATCTATTCTATTCAGCCGGATACCACACGACGGGTCGAATTACCTTAGTCGCCTTTTATCACACCTTGGTAAGAATGAGGTTGGTCTATTCTACTCAGCCGGATACCACACGGAGGATCAAATAACCCTAGTCGTCTTTTACGACACTTCCGTAGGAAATGAGGGTGGTTTATTCTACTCAGAGGGATACCACACGGTGGAGCCTCTTTTCTAATAGAAGTAATAAAATTGTATCATTACTTTATTCACAAACTTTAAAATTACCTCACGCGTTATAATTTTGAAATAAATAGCAACTTATTGTTAGTTTACGTCACAGTCATTAGTTTACACGTGTTTCCAATAAACTTTAACATTCACGCCTCCATTGTATGGGGACATAACTTTAAATATATAGGCGATTCTTATTGAAACGTGCGTGGACATGACATCACGAGGTAGTTAAATGTAACGACGCTGAATGATACATCTGCCTTTTTCAAGTGCATTTTTTATATTCAATACGTCGTTTTCAATAGAAACTGAATGACTTATACGAACCTTTTGAAGTTAACATCGGCTAACAGGTGAAAGTATTGTCGTTTTAAGTCTAATTAGACTATTGTAGCAATTTATTGCTCCTTCAACCTAATATATTCTCATGTATGCACTTATTTCTACTATTAAGGCTTGTATTCTGTTTTTGTGATACCACATAAGTGGCAGTTAATCTGTATGAATGTAAAAAATCAACTTTAGTGCATTTGTTTTTGTAAATCCCGCCGTATGGTATCCAGCTAGTAGTAGAATAGACCACCCGCTTTTTTACCGAGTTGTCGTAAAAGGTGACTAAGGTAAATTGAACCGTCGTGTGGTATCCAGCTGAGAATAGGCCACCCTCCTTTCTTACCAAGGTGTCGTAAAAAACGGCTAAAGTAAGTTGATCCGCTGTGTGTTACCCGGCTGAGTAAAATAGACCACCCTCTTTTCTTATCAAGGTATCGTAAAAGGCAACTAAGGTAAGTTGAACCGCCGTGTGGTATCATTATAATTGGACGGCATGGTACAGCATTTAAAATTAATCCCATGGGGAAAATGGCATTGAATATGTAAAATGGTATGGCGGACTGACCATGATATCTTTAGCCAATAACAAGATAACAAATATTTAGAAGGCATCGATTTTCGGACTAACAGCGACTTGCCAAATAGTTTACTCGCCTTAGCGTGTACAATCCCAAGCAATAGGTTATTATGAGATATTTGTTTTTATTATTTAAGCGGGGGATATCCCGCGCTCTGATTATTCCATTCTGCAGGAAAATATTATATATTATAATGACTAAGTTTTATGCGTTATTAAAAATATAAGACATTCGTCGACGATGAGAACTTAAAAAAGAGTTGGATAGACAAATAAATCTAAAAAATAAATTTATTGTTAATAGCCTCTTCCTAAGGCTTGTGGTAAGCTGTGTGGTATCCGGCTGAGTAGAAAAGACCACCCTTCATTTCTTACCGTGACAACATGTTATGCCAACCTCATTTAGAGCAGGATAAGGAGGACTATAAGCCAAGGCTTTGTCTGGGTAAACATCAGTTTAGTTCAGCTCAGGTCTTCTTTTAACAATTTAGTTAAGATCGTATTTTGTTTTTTAAATTAAAACTTCAATATAAAAGGTAATGCGCTGGACTCGTAAATTGAACAAAATAAATGTCTTGTTAGATAATAAATCGTTAGTAAAGTTAATAAGAAATGGATACTAAAAATTGTTGCCGCCTGCCTGAAGTCAACTGACCTTACTCGTATTTTACGAGACCTCGGTAAGAAAGAGGATGGTCTATTCTACTCAACTGGATACCCCACGGTGGGCTTACTTATTTTACACGACTTTTACAAACCTTGGTAAGAAAATAGCATTAATAGCAAAAGTAGTTTGGCAGATACTAGTATTTTCCCAAAAAACATGGGTGCGATTCCGGTACCATTGTCACATTAAAAAAATATGTGCTTCATAATCATAGTACGTAGTTCGTACGTATTATGTGGTCGGGGTTATTTTAAATAGACATAACAAATTACATTTGGTTTTACCGTAATATATACTATTCCTATTCGTATCTCAGATATGTTATTGTACACGTGTAAGGAAAACTAATTATATGAAGTTGTTGTTAACATACATTACTTTACAAATTTTAGTTTAAGGCCTGTCAACTAAAATAGTAACTTATTCCGAAATGGCGCAACGAATTTATCTTGTAATATATATAAAATTATCTTATAGACAACCCTCATTTCTTACCAAGGTGTCGTAAAAGGCGACTACGGTAAATTGAGCCGCCACGTGGTATCCGGCTAAATAGAATAGATCAACCTCATTTCTTACAGAGTTGTCGTAAAAGGCGACTAAGGTAAGTTGACATTAAGCAGGCGATCGATCGTAAAATTCCTATCCAAATTACATCACAACATGCTTATGTAACATAATAATAAATAATAAATATATGGGAAATTTAAACACACGGTCGTCCGTCCCCAAAGTAAGTAACTTAATACTTGTATTATGGTAGACAGACAACTGGTGAATATAAAATTATATATTTTTTAAATACATACTTAAATATACACCCAGACTCGAAGACCAACACATTCATTTATAGAAAATGTTGGGCCTCGGCGGGAATCGAACCCGCGACGCGTGGAGCTGAAGGCGGGATCACTACCCACTACGCCAACGGGCCAGTCAAATAATATATAATAATAATACAATATTGTGCCGACCCCCACTTAGAGTGGGATAAGGGCAGGAATGGTGATTATCCTATATGTATCTAGAGACTACAAAAACATTAACAAGAGTCCAAAATATTTTCTAGTTAAAATCTGTAAGCCAGCCTTTTGAGACGGGCAAAAATAAATATAGAATTCCCTGTTAAGAAAACCGCGCACCCTTTGCGGGGATGCATCTTTCTTTTGCACACTCCTAGTGCCCGTATTCGGTTCTGCAAAGCTTGCCTGAGAGAGTTTGAATAGCCATTAATTACGCGTTTTATGAAAGGAATAAATCTTACTTTCTTCTTCAGCCTGTCAGTCTATTGCTTTATAGAAAACTTTAAGATTTTCAGTATAACGAGACTGTGAGACTTGCCAGGAAATATTTTTAAAATGTAAGATGACTTTGTATTTAAAGTATAAATAATATGAAGATAACTTAAATGTCTAGTACAAAAATGTTTACATTTGAAAATATTAATGGATCAATTGGATTAATAAGCAAAGTAACGCCCTGTTACTATCCCACTGCTGGGCATAGGTCTTCTCTTCCCGTTTTTGTAGAGAAGGATTTGAACTAAAACCTACCAAAGCGCTGTTAGAGTTAGCTAATATAGTTATAAAAAAATATTTAATAGTCGTCGTACGGAGCGACATAATCTATAAAGATTAAGCTCCTTAATAAAAGAATTTAAAAAAACTTACACCGCTACTCCAATTGGATTGATAGGTTACATATATCCCTAGAATTCTCTAGAGATATGCAGGTTTTCAATGTTTTCCTTCACCAAAAAGCGTGTAATAAACTGTAATCGTCAATTAGACATTTCATACAAAAACTCATTGGTGCTTGCCCGGAGTTCTAACCCATGATCGTCTCTAGCGAGTCGCACGATCTCACTGCTGAGCTATCACAGCTTAATTAGATTAATATTAAACAAAAATCATATTGATCCTTGACGATTCAAAAGTGCTTGAGACAGTTTATTTGAATAAAGATTACGTTAATTTGATTTATCTATATCTATATATTTTAAAGTCCCCATAATCTGTTTGTACGTGATAGATTTTTTCAAAATCTAATAAACGTATTATTGTGCGGTTTTTACTGAATAAATAATTTTTCTGGAAGGTTTTAATTTAATAGTACATTACGGTTTTACAAAATGAAGTAGAAGCTTGTGACTCACTTGTCTATACTTATTATAAAACAAATTTCCCGAAAGCAGTCTGTCTGTATAAGATCGACTTTCTCAAAACCTACTAAGCGGATTTTTGTACGGTTTTTACTAAAACGTTGTGCGGGTCTTCCGGAATGTTTAAGTTAGTAGTACATTACGGTTTTATAAAAATTGTATTGTATAAGTCGACCGGTTGTAAAAAATTTTGCTTGTTCCGAGCTTTAGTCGCGCCGCGTAAACTAACAGAGATACACTAAAATAATGTACTAATGAATTGTAGATCTACAAAATACTACAAAAAAGTCCGCGACTGCGTATCCTTACCTCTTACAATTAACTCACAGTAACTACTTTTAAGTTCAAAATTTCAATTAAATACAATGATTTGCACGCGGGCGAAGTCGCAAGCACAGTAATAAATGTAATGAGTCAAACAGTCCCAACATATAAAGTGATTATAAAACAATGGTGATGATAATTTACTTATTAGCTTTTATCATATTTTGTAATACTTCACCCACAATAAAGGAAAATAATTAAAATCATACCAATATTATGAATGCGAAAGTTAGTGAGTATGGATGTATGTTTGTTACTCTTTCAAGGCGAATCCGCTGAACCAATATCGTAATTTGGCACAATTATTACTTACACACCGGAATAACATATAGGCTATAGAAATCCTGTTAATTCTACAGGAATAGGAAGACATTGAAAAGCGTCATCTATTAATGACCTATCACACGACAACAGTCCGCGCGAACGAAGTCGCGGGTAAATACAAAGAATACACGAGTACGCAAAAAAAAAATTTGAAATTTTCAAAAAATAAATTTTTGTGCAATCCCAAAATTAGTGAATTATTTCGATGCAAGAGATTTGCTGTTACCATATATTTTTTGTTTGTAGCGGCCTGCTACTATCCCACTGCTGAGAATAGGCCTCTTCTCTCCGTTTTTGGAGAGAGGGTTTGGAGCTAAGACCTATCACGCTGCTCCAGTGCGGATTGGTAGGTTACACATATCTCCAGAATTCTCTAGAGATATGCAGGTTTCCTCACGATGTTTTCCTTCACCGAAAAGCGTGTGATAAATTGCAATTATTCAATTAGACACATAAGTTTTAACAGAAAAACTCATTGGTGTCTGCCCGAGTTCGAACCCGTGACCTCCTCGAAAGAGTCGCACGGTGTTACCGCTGGGCTACCACAGCTTATATAAGCACATGTTACCAAAATATATAAACACATTTCGCAGTAATTCAAGAAAGCGCTGAAACATTTGCAGTAGAACCTATCCCCCCTAATCCCCCCCTGTCCCGGCGGCTGTGACGTTGATTGATGCAGGTGCAGCAAGAACCCTCACGCTTCCAGCACGAGTAATACTCGCTCTAGACCAGACTATTATAAGCCGCAGGAAATTTGCCCGCTAAGGATTGGCTCAGATTACATTACCGATGTTCATTTATTAACTAGTAAAGGAAAGCTAGCATCAAATACTAAGGCTTATCAAAACATAATCAATGTAGCTAGGTTTAATTATAAAAAGTAATTTTGCCATGTTTTCAGACAGTGAAAAAGTGCTAAAATATAATTAGACTAAGAAAGTTACTTTCACTGTCATTTGCTTGGTTCAGCTTTCTCTAAAAAAATCTTTTTTTTTGGAAGTTCCGTTTTTTGTAAATTAATATTATTATTGGATGCCTTTTATTGACATATCTTATTTATATATTAGAATATCTTTTAAAATAAATACCGAGCAAAGCTTGGCCAGCCGGATATTAAGTTTTAATTACACAGACTTCTTTTATGTTAAAACAGTGATTATCATATTCCATGTTTAGCCATATTCCATATTTATGGTTAAATATGGAATAATTTTGGCACTAGAGCTATATTCCATATTTAATATGGAATATGGGTAAATATCGAATAATTTTGATCATAATCATATTCCATATTAAATATGGACATAGTCAAATTTAGCTCAGCTCAGCGGGCATCAAACCTGCGATGCCCGGGTAGGGTCATTGCAACTTGCGCAAAAGTTCCATTCAAGCTTTAAAGTTCTAATGGCCGAACGGATTTGTATGAAATTTCGAGTATGAATTGGTTAAACCTGGAGCTGTACACAGGTAAAGGAGTTTGGACTATGTCCACAAGAAAACCAAAGAAACTACAATACTCCTCAATATAGTCTGTATAGACTATTATAAATTATAGTTCCCAGAAGCTGTCTACCTGTATGTGATCGATTTTCTCAAAATCTACTGAATATATTTTTGTACGATTTCGCTAAAAGATGCACTACTTGAGAAGAGGTTAAGGTTAATAGTAGATCCTCATATTAACTTAACTGATTTTGATGGGACTTTAACTGGAAAATAGAGTAGTAGGCTGTAGAAAAACATAAAGGCTACTTTTATCTTATGATAACCGCGGGGATTTACCTGAAAAACTGATATCCGTACGGGCGATGTCGGACACAGCTAGTTACTTATATGTGCTTTTTGTGTCTATTCCGAAAATTAACGATTTTTCTTTCATACCTCTTTTAATTGTGCATAACATTTAACTATGCCGAATTTTATAAAAAAATATTCTAATTAGCTGTGCAAACATAACAGACAGAGAGACTTTTCCAGTATGTATATATATCGTGTAACATAGCATTGTATCGTATTAGCCGTGTGGTATCCGGCTAAGTAGAATAGACCACCCTCATTTCTTACCGAGGTGTCGTAAAAGGCGACTAAGGTAAGATGACCCGCCGTGTGGTATCCGGCTGAGTAGAATAGACCACCCTCATTTCTTACCGAGGTGTCGTAAAAGGCGACTAAGGTAACTTGACCCACAGTATGGTATCCGGCTGAGTAGAATAGACCACCCTCATTTCTTACCGAGGTGTCGTAAAAGGCGACTAAGGTAAGTTGACTCACCGTGTGGTATCCGGTTTAGTAGAATAGACCACCCTCCTTACCGAGGTGTCTTAAAATACGAGTAAGGTAAGTTAACGTCAGGCAGGCGGCCGGTCGTAAAAACGCAGCCAAATCATGTGACAGCATGTTTATGACATTTTGTGCCGACCCCACTTAGAGTGGGATAAGAGCAGGAAGATGATGATGATGATGACCTCTTTTAATTGTGTATAACATTTAATTATGCCGAATTTTATAAAAAAAAATCTGATTAGCTGTGCAAACATAACAGATAAGACTTTCTCAGTATGTATATATGTATATCGTATAACATAGCATTGTATCGTATTGCAATTTGGTGAACATATCAAATTAAGAGTAGAATCAAACAGCGTTTCTTGTAATTATACTAGTACGTCATATATTTGCGAAATTTCAGATGTTCCGCTTTAGGATTCATTAATAAATCCACTTTACTAAGAGCCTTTTAAACCGTCTAACGTACATAAAGGCACGACCAACCGGACACCCCGTGAGAAATCGTTTTAATACTCAAAATCCTCTTGCAGTTTGAGCGTTTAATGAATTACGTTGGGTGCAGCCTCCGGCGCAAGACGTGCATCGATCAACGTCGCCCCCTGGCCCCCTGGTCGCCCAGGCCCCACCCCTGGCCCCCTAGGCCGCAGGGTGGTCCCCTAGCTCTACTGCCCAAATAAAATATTCGCACGGTGTCGGTGTTCAGTTGCTCAAATATGACAGTAGCGACATAAAAGAGAATATGAAACCATTATTTTAAGTTTACGTTCGTAAGACATTATTGTACGCGCTAGTACTTATTTTTCACTTAGGTAGGACGTAGGTTCAAACCCCGGCTTTATTAAGATATAAAAGTACAAAAGGCGGACTTAACTAAATTAAGCGTTCTCTACCAGTCAATTTGAGGGTCCAACGGAAAATTTAAATAGGTGCAGCAAGCAATCAAACAGAAGAAGAAAAGAAATAATAGACGTAAATAATGAAGAAGAATGAATATCAATAAACTGTAGCTACGTGACTAAGCAAATGAAAAATAAATAAATGGATATTAATAAAAATACGATAATAAACAAAAAAAAGATAATATGACAATATACGTAGAAATTGAAGAAAAACATTAACAATTGTTACAGATTATCAATGAGGTCCAACTCTACTGTTGCGTGTAAGGGCTGAAATATGTGATCAGTATCCTTTAACTGTATGAAGCGCACCATGTCAGTATCACCAGAGCCGTAGGCGATACTAGACGTGTAGTGACTTACTATTAGTTATTGTTGCCTGTGCTAAACTCATACAAAACAAGTGAACTCATACACCACAGTGCCTATTCCATTTATAATTTTTCTCTCAGCATGTGCCAACCCAATAATACTTTTTAAAAATGATGGGAAAAAGCTTTTACATCCCCAAAATGTATGGAATGTGTCGCAAAGACAGAAAGTGGATTCTTTAAATTAAACGCAGCCATTCATTATTTCTGTATACACATATTTTAGTATATAATCTATGGTGTATTTATACACTTTGATACAGTAAAAGTGTATAAGTTGTAGTTGTGATTGATTTTTATTTCATTTGTATATTTTATTTTTCTAGAAGAGCTTTTATTTCATATATTCTATGATATACACTTTAATACAGCAAAAGTGTATAAGTTGTAGTTCAGTTTGATTTTTATTTCATTTCTTTTTTGTGTAATATCTAGAAAAGCTTCTATTTCATCCAATTTTCTTATACCTTTTTATAGGTCAGAACGCGGTGTAAAAAGTGGTAACTGCAAATTCGCTTGTTTTCTTCCAGTCGGCGTTTCCATTCATTATTTCTGTATACATATATTTTAGTGTATAACCTATGGTATACACTTTGATACAGTAAAAGTGTATAAGTTGTAGTTCTTATTGATTTTTATTTCATTTGTATATTTTATTTTTCTAGAAAAGCTTTTATTTCATATATTCTATGATATACACTTTGATACAGTAAAAGTGTATAAGTTGTAGTTGTGATTGATTTTTATTTCATTTGTTTTTTGTGTAATATCTAGAAATGCTTCTATTTCATCCAATTTTCTTATACCTTTTTATAGGTCAGGACGCGGTATAAAAAGTGGTAACTGCAAATTCGCTTGCTTTCTACCAGTCGGCGTTTCGATTCATTATTTCTGTATATATATTTTTAGTGTATAATCTATGGTGAACACTTTGATACAGTTAAAGTTTATAAGTTGTATTTCAGATTAATTTTTATTTCATTTGTATATTTTATTTTTTTAGAAAAGCTTTTATTTCATATATTCCATGATATACACTTTGATACAGTAAAAGTGTATAAGTTGTAGTTCTAATTGATTTTTATTTCATTTGTATTTTGTGTAATATCTAGAAAAGCTTCTATTTCATCCAATTTTCTTATACCTTTTTATAGGTCAGGACGCGGTATAAAAAGTGGTAACTGCAAATTCGCTTGCTTTCTTCCAGTCGGGGTTTCGCCCCAGGGGCTAGGTGGCTACGTGACGCTTCTGAATTATAAGAAAATGCATTTACGACGTCGCGCCGCAGCCCGGCGCATTTCGGTGTCTACGTGAGTTCTACAATATGGATTAGGATGGCACCAAAGTTTTACTACTGGCTTTGTAACAACGAACTTTTATAATGCTGCTATATTTATTCGTCTAATAAAATTGGATGAAATCAGTCACGAAATGTTTTATTACAACATGTTTTTAATACAATCTCCTTCATAGAGTGATCTTTAATATGAAAAAGCATTGTGGCTGTCATGTTTTATGTGTCATTCATTGAGTTTTAGCGAAAGAGTAAATGAGTTGAGTTTGGGAAAATTGCTTTTTATTTATTGCATAAGCATATAGGAGAAATATCGTTGTTTGTTATAGTTTTATTATTGGTACAAATTAAATTTGTGACGAAGGAAAATTTAGTAGTGATAGCGTCTTTTATATGGCTCGGCAAGTTATAGAGTAAAACACTCATTAGCTCATCACATGACCTATAAAGCATTATCAATGCATGTACGAATAATAGTCGATGCCGTGTGGTATCCGTCTGAGCAGAATAGACCACCCTCCCTTTTCACCAAGGTGTCGTAAAAGGCGACGAAGGTAAGTTGACCCGGCGTATGGTATCCGACTGATGAGAATAGTCCACCCTCATCTCTTACCGAGGTGGGCAGGCGGCCAGTAGTAAAATAGCTAGCCAAAACATGTCACAACATATTTAAAACATGTTGTGCCGACGCACTTCAGGATTAGGAGAATGATGATGGATAGATAATTTTTGTTTGAAAATTTTCATTTATTCTAATGATAAAGTGTTATCAATATTTATTTAGTAACTTTGAATACATAACTACCTATGTGACGATAGTAAAGAACCTTATTTCATATCTCGAACGATTTTAGATAAAACCGTGTCTTATAAAGAACCCAACAAAATAAAGCACGTTGAAAAATTCGCCGACGCCACAGAATTATCGCTAAGAAAACTTGAGCAAGAAATGTATGCAGCTTACTTGCATCCGAGCTTATCGCATCTATCAACGTCCGAAGGCTTTCACGGAAGGCTTTGTTCGCCCCCCTTACAGCCCACCGCCCCGTTACAAAGAACTTTAACCACCCCCCTTTAACTCCGCTTCCTAACCTTCGCATTCCGATATTGAAGTCGTTAACTAGTTAATTATATATATAATTTCATTTAGGGTGACTCGGCTAGTAAGTAATAAATTTAATAAACAAACAGTCCCGACATATAAAGTGATTATAAAACAATAGTGATGATAATTTACTTATTAGTGTAACAACGCCGCCTTGTCGTCACTGCAAGCAAGCAAGCAAGCAAGCAAGCCATGACGTCACATCTTGCCACAGCCTTTCGCGCCATTTTGACGTGGGAGATGTGACAGCCGCTGTCATTAGCGCCTAGCCCGCGAATAGCAAATGAGAGTTTGCTTTAATTATATTTTTTGCATTTCTTATGAAAACAATAAAACTGATTTAGAATATTTCTTTTATTGATACTAGTAGTTTAGTTACATTAGTTTTATTATATTTATAATACTTCACCCACACTAAAGGAAAATAATTGCTATCCTACTAATATTATAAATGCGAAAGTTTGTGAGTATTTATGCATGTTTGTTACTCTTTCACGGCGAATCCGTTAAACCAATATCGATGAAATTTGGTAAAATTATTCCTTATACACCGGGGTAATATATAGGCTATAGAAATCCAGTTAATTCTACAGGAATAGGATGACATTGAAAAGCGCCATCTTTTATCAAACTATCACGAGACAACACTCTACTCGAACGAAGTCGCGGGTAAAAGCTATTCCTGTAGAATTAACCTATAGGATTTCTATTGCCTTTATGTTACCACGGTGTATGAGGAATAATTGTGCTAAATTTCATCGATATTGGTTCAGCGGATTCGCCGTAAAAGAGTAAAAAACATATATCCATTTTCACAAACTTTCGCATTTATACTACTAGCTTTTACCCGCAACTTCGTTTGCGTGGTCTGTTGTCGCGTGATAGGTTGATAATAGATGGCGCTTTTTTAATATCATCATATTCTTGTATAATTAGCAGAATTTCAACGATATTTTATGTAATAATGATATTTAATGATAAGAATGTGTGGATATAGCTCTCTTTGAACCTGTACAAGACAGTAACGACTGAATGTAAATAGTATTAAGAATTATATGTTTAAAAGAGCAACCGCCGAGTTTCTTGCTGGCTCTTCTCGGTAGGAACAGCTTTCCGAACCAGCGGTAGAGTTGACGATTCAAAAGCACTTGTTTACAAGTTTATTTCAATAAAGAATATTTTGAATTTGAATTTGAATTGTAAGTGAAAAAGTAACAAACATACATTCAGACTCACAAAGTTTCGCATTTATAATATTAGTAGAATTATTAGGATAGGGTAGAATTGTGGTTTAATAAATATAAAAGTATTCAAACTCATCTACGTATATAAACTCGTTGGTGCAGTCTACGTGGCGATAAAGCAAACAATCTGAAACGCTGAACCCGTATCTACTAGCATCCATCAAAAACTTGGCGCGCGTCTGAAGGCTGATTGGCAAAAACGAGAGAAACGTCCTTGTTATTTGCGACTTTACCTGGGAAAACACTTCTATATAATTAAGCTTTTGTTTAAAAAGATATCACATTACCCTAATTTAGCAACAAAACGATACTTAAGTAATCTTTAATATTTAAATGAGTTAATCTTGTATGTGTGTATATATTTTCGGAATCTCGGAAACGGCTCCAATGATTTTCCTGAAATTCAGCATGTAGGAGTTTTGGGGGAGAAAAATCGATCGAGCTAGGTTTTATGTAAAAAATAAATAGTTTTATCCCTGTTTTTGGCTATTAACAAAATAGTAAAAATAATAATGAATATAAAACACTGTTTTTGGCAGTAACTGTCAAGTCAGCGTAGCTTATTCGGGTAACGGTCAGTCTCGAAAAATGTAAATACCTAGGATCGATCCTATCGTTCGCTAATAATCGCCAATAATTGTCTAGGTACAAAGTTATTCTAAATTACCCCTATTTCATTTGTCTTTTTCCTTCTGTTACTCAAAGTTTGACTGGAAGAGATCTCTTTAAGGGACATTATATGTAATCCTTTAGGTAGATATGTAGGTCTTTATACATGTGCTTTTTTTCTTCTTCTCTAACAACATATATGTACGATAAAGAAAGAAATAAATAAATAGAATATTAGTATTTTAAATAGAGTAAATATTAGCAACTCATAATCGCGGTACAACAAACAGTATGAAACGCTCAACTAGCAACTAAGAACATCCATCACAAACTTGGCGCTCGACTGAAGGTTGAACGCCGAGAAACGAGAGAAAACTGCTATTTGTAGAAATTTACCTTTATTAGACATTTATTGCACCTTAGCAGAGCGCAGTCACATTAAATAATTTATAGAATTAGGTCTTTGCGTAGTTCAAAAATACATGATAATTTAATTTGCTATAATCTGCGATGCTGATGCTGAAGGTGAGTGGCCAGATACTGAGCGAAATGGGAAAGGCTCGTTAAGAACCATAAGGGTACCAAAAATCAAAAATTATTATTTCCTTAACAAATAAATAACAAATAAACCATAAAGGGTTGTAGTGCCATAAGAGGAACGTAAGAAGTAAGTACAATCTGTGGATATAATTGTTCAAAATCTGGATATATTTTTTCTTCGTTAACCGATGGACGTCCATAGCTCCACATAGTTCTCTTCATGGGATCTTCACACCACACGATCTTGTGACGGTAGATCAAGCGACTTCCGGCGATATTCTTGAGGTCGTCTGTCCATCTCGTAGGGCGTTGCCATTCCAACACTTTACGATCCCTTCGCCATCAGTTCTCCACACTATGTGCCTCACCCATCGCCACATAAGTTTCACGACACGCTGACCTATCTTGGTGAATTTGATGACGTAGAGATACTCCAAGAGATCTAATTTGAACACCAAGCGTATCTTGCCCCTGATGGGTTATTAATAAATAAATAATACGTTAATACAATTTTATTTGAGACTTAGGCGTTGAGGGTTAGACAATATTACATGCACGTCGAAATTAAAAAAGGATCGTACATCATGATGTCAGCTATGACGTTTCTTAATTGACAATGTACATTGACCAGTAACAATATACATATTGACTTTGTTTAGTACCTTTACCAAAGCGCCGTCAACCGATAAGTGACTAAACTTTCTTATGAGCCCCATAATCAGCCACCAAAATTGAGTAGCGGAGCCATAGTTTTTTTTCGAGTTGACTAACTCGAAAAAAAAAAAGCTCGGCTGACGCTGTAAAAGCTGTTAGCCCTAACAGCTTTTACAGCGTCACCGGGCGGGACGGGCGAGCGCAGAAGCATCGCCGAAGTTGCGAAATGCGAAGAGTAGAGCGCAGAAACTCTACTAGCGTCGGGAAACGTCGTCGTAAGGGTGCCTCCTGTGAGGCCGGACCACGGCTTAGGGCGACGTGTAGTGGAGGGCTGATGGTATGACTTTGATTAGTCAATACGACAACGGAAGGGTGGCAAGAAGCCACGACCAACCAATGTCAGAAATCTGGGACCTCGTCTTGGCCGGCGAAGGCATAGTTAGACCTGTGACAAAACAAATAATGAGAGGAAAGCTGAAACTTGTCATACTTATCTATGTCTAATCTTATATAAAAAACAGAGACTGATAAATACAGTCTCATTTGATTTCTCTTTATATTTTAGATTTTAGGCTGGCTTCACTATGGCTAGCACGTAACAGTTTAGCAGAATCCGCAGCGAGCGCCGCATGTCGGCCGCTCACGTCATCTCATCATTACGCCAGGTCTAGAATCAATCAATTATTTTTCGCTCAGCGTGCACTAAAAAGATGGCAACAGTTCGGATATTAAACGCTCGCTCGACGGAGAAGGATGGAAAGCTCCCTTTGATGTACGCTCGCTATCCGTCTACGTTCTTATCTCAGCACGATAGTTTCCGTTCCAATTCGTTTTGGATTTAAGCGTCTTAATGAAATAGGTTTAGGCGGAATTATGCAATGATAGAAAAAAATATTAAAGCTTGTTAGCCGTACGGTGAGTTTTCTTTAAACTTCATCGTGCACTTTCAACAACGTTCTAAGAAAAACTGCATAACTCTGCTATGAACTGCATGGGGTATTTTCATTCCAACTTTCCATAGAGAGAAAGTGACCCATTGTCCAATAATAACATAGTAACAATAGTACTACCTTTACAGGAAAAAATAGTAGCTTACACTTAACACATTAAATAGTAAGGAAGTGTAAATATGTAATTAACAAAAATAGACGGTTATATTTACATAATTTATAGAAATAGGCGTTACTTTGCTGAGATCTACAATACAAAAGTAATAATGGTTTTATTTTGCCTACAAGTTTATATTTTCTGGATCTCGGAAACGGCTTCAACGATTTTCATGAAATTGAGCGGGTAGGCAGTTTTGGGGGAGAAAATCGATTTAGCTAGGTTTTATTAAAAAAAATCGTTCTATCCCTGTTTTTGGGCATTAAAAAAATACTGAAATTATGAATTGAATTTTTTAATATTATACAATACAATTATCTGTAAAATAAAATTCAGTAAGTACCAAATAACTATGTCGCGTTAGTTTACATAGAACTTTAAACCGCTTAGTAAGTCCGAGATAAACCTTTAGTTTCCGGCTTGTAAGCCTTAATCTTACTGTGCCTTAACCATAACGTAAAATACGGCCGTAGATTTTTAACGTAATCAAGAACGATTACGTATTGAATTTGTCGTTATTGTACATACAAGATTAATAGCCGTGTGGTATCCGGCTAAGTAGAATAGTACCACCCTCATTTCTTACCGAGGTGTCGTAAAAGGCGACTAAGGTGAGTTGACCCGCCGTGTGGTATCCGGCTTAGTATAAAAGACCACCCACATTTCTTACCGAGGTGTCGTAATAGGCAACTAAGGCAAGTGATTCACCGTGTGGTATCCGTGTTAGTAGAATAGACCACCCTCCTTCTTACCGAGGTGTCGTAAAATACGACTAAGGTAAGTTGACGTCAGGCAGCCGGCCGGTCGTAAAAACGCAGCCAAATTTTACAGCATGTTTAAACATGTTCTGCCGACCCCACTTAGAGTAGAGAGATAAGGGCAGGAGGATATATATGTACATACAAGATTAACTCATTTAAATATTAAAGATTTAACGTTAAGTGAATAACGGACATCGGAAAACTTCCAACGTGCAATAGATAAATTGACAAAATGTATCACCAAAGGTCTGTATCGATTCCACAAGACACAAAGGCGGCTCGATACGCCGCAGACACTAGAGCCGGGTCGAAGCTCGGCCTTTAGATACGTGGCTATTGTGGCCATTGTATGAGAAACAATGCCCATTTCAACACCTCACAATAGCTCAGTTAGCTTTGTGAAAAATTAACGCGAGACCTGCGTCGGTGCAATGAAAGCTTAGCATTATGATAATATTAACATACTAGTCTTACCCGCGAATTCGTTCACGTCTTCAATTTAAATTACTCTTCAGTATCTACTATATGTACATGTACCCAAGAACACCATTAGATAACCTTTTATATGTTGTTTAATGGGATCTGAGTTTAAGTGAACGAGCAAGTCATTTATAAAATTAGTAGGATTGTTTTAGTTGTTAGTAGTTTTGGTTATTTACCCTATATGTTACTCCGGTATACAAGTTTTAATTGTACCAAATTTCATCAATAATGCTCCAGCGGATTAACTGTGAAAGCGTTAGACAGACGGACAGTCCAACTGACAGATCAAGATCAAGATATCAAATTTTGTTTAATTATTTAATCAAACGTCACAAGACAATAATCTTAAGCAGTATAACTCTTATGACTGTGTAACATATGAGTTTAACAAAAAGGATATTTTTTGAATATAAAAACCAACAAAGGTTCTTATGACAAGTAAAAATAGAGAACTTAGAAAATTGTAAAATGAAAACTTTTATTTCCTTGTACAAATAGTCGGTTCCTAAAAACAAAAGATGTAAAAGTAAATGTGAGATGTGGAAATGTAGAAGGAATCCATTGTTGAATTAAGTAGTGTAGTAAAAACTTATATGTAACCCGAATATCGTTAATTATCCACTTACATACGTAAATATCGATTTCAGTAGCGTGTCGATTTAAATCCATAAAGTTATTATATTATTATAGAGAAGCCTGCCTTAAATGTGCCTTTTTTTTACTTGACTTGTTCATTATCCCTTACACAAATATATTCTCTTACACACACAATTTACGATAAAATCTATCCAGTCCACATTTCGAATACATTACATAAAGTTTTTTTTTTTACATACAGATTTTTATTATGACTCATCTATGAAATTGTGAATATATTATATATCTTTTTTTGGTTTCAAATGCGGATTAGTTTATCGAAAACAATAATTTATGTTAAGCTTTATTGGATAAGCTTCTGTGGTTTTAATTTTCTTTAAATTAAGAAGTCATTTATTTGATTTGTAGTCAACTTTTGCTTCCACTTTCAATTACTCCATCTGTCAGAATTGCCCAGCCTGTTTGTTTGCCGAGGTCGAGTGTTAGGATTGATATTTGCTATTATTAAAATTACAAGTAGCACTTACTCCAAAATATCGTCTGATTTCTACAAAACACACTAGAAATTCATAGGTTTTTGTAGTCCAACAATGAGATTTAGAGAAATAATGCGATTTCCACACTTTCATATAAACACTGCGTGGTTTTCGAAAAGTGTGTTTATATGATTATTATGTGTCTCAGAATATGTATTGCAAATGAAATTAAAAAAAATTATACATTGCGAATTTGTGTACTAATTGAAAAACACTGAACAATTTAAAGACAAAAGAAAAAAAGGATCGGAGGAGAATTTCTTGTTCGCTACAGCTTAATCCTAGATGCGTCGATTGCCAGGAAATTGTTGAAAGAAAGGCGCAAAGCATTACACAGCGTGGGAACTTAAGCAGCGTGGTTAGCTAGCCGTTAACGTCATACCGCGGATCCATTTCACTTAACTGTAGTGCACGCATTTAGCTTGTATTCTTGAAATATGCAAAGCTCACTCACGACCAACCGCGCGAGTGCTGTTTCGACGATCGCGATCGTTTGACAATAGATTAAATTTGCTATCGCTGTATTTACTACGGGCACTGCCTGTTAAACATACACCTGTCAATAATGTGAATAAAAGAAGACGCAAGTGCCTAGAGTGTGGACAGGAAGAAACGAGTCTAAACCTTATGGCTGAGTCTTCCATGTACTCACTGGTAAAATGGGAGATACTAGGTAAATATGAAATTGAAGTTGAGGACCTAGCAAATATCCCCTTCAGGGATATTATTAGGTTAAAAGCAGGTGACACTGTCGGGACAGCAGTGAAACCCTTGTCCCACATGGAGAAATGGGTGGAATAGTCCAGAATAAGAGATGATCAAATACAGATAGATAGATCGCGTCTACAGAATTTAAGGGATATGTGTACTAACAATCCGCATTGGAGAAGTATGGTAGGTCTTAGCTCCAATCCTTCACTTTAAAAACAGAGAGAGAAGGCCTAGGTCCATCAGTGGGATACTAACAGGTCGTTACTTTACTTTTTTTACTTTTATGCATATATTATGTAAAATGAGGATGGTATAGCGAAATAAAAATGACAAACCCGATCGCAATTGCTGAATCGCAATCGCCCGAATGACCCTAAGTAATAGCGCGTGAGGCGCTTGAAGGAAAAACCTAGTCTCTCATCCCATTAGATGCATTACAGACTATATAGTTTATGTGCTTCACCTCCTTTTTAATGGGAGTTCTAGTATCATTATAATTTTATGGCTTATATGGAAAAATTAACGATATTAACCACGACATCGGTAAAAACATCGTTTACTTATGTAAAACGACGCTGTGATAAGAAATAACACTCGCACTGTACAGAGAAAACTGACCCATCATTTATTGTGTACTCCCTTTTTATAACTTAATTTTAGCGCTAACAACACGAATTATCGGATAAAATACAGAAAAACGATACTTCCGGAATGTTAATTCACATTACATTCCGGTTGTTAGATACATGTAAATTAAGTAAATAATTAAAGTAGTTTTATACAATTTTATGTAAATTATTTGAGCTATAATTAATTATTTATGTGAAAAAGTTTGACTGATGATTCATGTTTATAATTAAGATGGCGCCACAATCGCTGGTGCCGAAATATTATGTAAGCGTCAATCAATTACTGATTTAGATATAAACAATAATTAATCAATTTTAAAATCACAACAAATTAATAGATAATATTTGAAAAACAGATTAACAATAAACACTTGATTAAAATATTAGGATATCAATACGTCACTGGATGTGACGTATGCGTTAGCTGTTACTCGTGCGATAACACTTACTTGTTTAGTTTTATAATATTTTATAATAATTAGGAATTTTCTTGAGATATACAGGTTTTTACGAGGTTTTTTTGCACCGAAAAGCATGTGATAAATTTCAAATATCAATAAGATACAAGTTTTAACAAAAAAGCTGATTACTCCCCAGGGTTCAAACCCATGACCCTGTCGAAATAGTCGCACGGTTTCACTGCTGGACTGCCTAACTTTAAGTAAATCTCGAATGCAATTAACTACGTACATTTTATTCAAGCGTTGAAAAAGTTAAGTAAATTCAATCAAATAACCTCGTAATTACCTCCTTCTACCCTGAAGTAAGTTAACATGAAATCTAATCATCAATAACCACCGAGGCGTAATGTAAAATTAATTTCAGTACAGCGATCACTGGATATTTTTTATGTACTTTGTTAAAACGTACCATTTCTTAACTCGAACTGAATGAACAACAATTTCAATTTAAATTAATTGTGATTTATTTTATTACCTTTACAAAACATGGAAAATTAGGAGGCAATTACATACACGTATACCAGAATTAAACAGATTTTTTTTTACTTTATTTTGCTTATTATTTACAATTTTAAATGTGTTATATATTATATAACACAATGTATGTACATAGCTAAGTCTACAAATGTATTCTAACACATTTGTAGACTTAGCTATTTTTACATTGTACCCTATTAATAACAATTTTCTCTTATAACTATTTACAATATTATCTAAATTTATTTACATTTAACTTAGCTATTAACAATTGAGCTTTATTGCTTTTTAGTTTATGTTGGGGGTCAGGGTTATAGGTTCTCTGTTCTTAAAGTGGTATTTTCGCTTTTTTACATAAATAATACAGTTTAAAGTAAATCTTTGCTGGTAAGTCCAGGTGCTAGCGACTTGCCCAAGCCCATCGTCTGTCACCCTGACAGGCGTCGGACGTTACGAATGAGGTTTATAGGACGTCTGGCTTATAAGTCCCCGAAGCAGTCGGTGCATCTGGTGCTCCCGATGCACCGGTTAGCGGAGGGGGGCTTCTCTTTTGTTCCCCTTCTCAGAGGAGACATCTCTGTTGGCGGGAATGGGGGCAATGTAGAACGATACAAGGACAGGGCTTGCCATCAGCAGCGGGGTGGAGCACACAGGTCGTTTTAGCCTGTGCGAGTCCGACATAACCGTTGTACCAATAAGGGATTTTTATAATAAAAATAATAATAATATTTATTTATTTCAGAATAAGATCAATATTATGATGTATTAGTAACAATTATTCTTATAAACTATATTAGTAAAACTTTTTTCCTGTACAAAAAAAATCCCCATAAGGGGTTTTCTTTTTGTTAAAAAAGACACACAGCCATCTACCCCAACAAAATACAAATATGCCTAAAAGCTTGATACATAATTATATGTATAAACATATCAATATCAGTCCACTAAACTGAGCACGTCAAAATAAGACGAAGGTAGTATTTTGTTACATATTACACCACTGGCGTATACGAGTGTATTACTTATACAATTCTGAATTAGTCGATAATTTAACGATCATATATCATTCTAGTCGGCTACTTTGTAATTATGTTTAAACAGACCCATGCACTTGAATTATGGTGCACATTACACTATAAATCTATCGCATAAAATAAGACACGGTTTCCATCATTTAATTTTTTACAATGTTACACGTTTTGTAATTACGCAGACGATGTTTTTAATTATTATCAACAATGACATGATGATATTTCACTCTCTTATTGTAAATGTCAGCGAATATGTTACTGTTATAAACGTTTTGACGTCGTTTACTTCCTACATTGATGAATTATTTTTTGCTACTGCTATAAGTCACTGCTGCAAAAAGGAATTTGGATATAGATATCTTCATTCAAACTAATACGCTCTAACGAGCTTTACAACGTCACCTAGGAGGAGAAGTTAACTAAATTTAGACACATACTACGCCGGCTGCTCAGATATGTGCCTAGAGGGAGGCCTAAAAAGATATGGATCATGTGAAGTATGACATGCATATAAAAGGAGTAGCGCCAGAGTTAACGAATGATAAGACTAAATGGAAGAAAAACCCCCACCTGTACCGGTTGTGCCGACCCCACTTAAATATGGATAAGGACATATAAATACACTACACCGGCTGCTAAAATCGTTTTCTCCAGAAAAACAACTTTCCGAACCAGCAGTAGAGTTGACAATTCACAAGCACTTATTAACAAGTTTATTTGAATAAAGAATATTTTGAATTTTGAAAACAATTGAATTTGAAACGCAAAAGAAGTCATATGATAATTGTGTTGCTAAAATCTTTATTATATCATTACTTTTGTGTCATGGAACTCCATAGAGTAAAAGCTACGAGTATTTCTATAAATCCAAAAAAACCGAATTTATTATTTAGGCGTTGGTATGAAATAACTCAAATTTAACTTTTAGGATTTCTCGTTAATGCAATGCCCATCCTCGGAAGATAAGGGTAGGTTACTTTGTTCTAACTACTAAACTATTACGAACTTAACCTAATGTAAATTTTATAATCATTTAATAACACAGATACGTCCACTAATTTCAATTACAGATTCAAATTACCCTTTACGTAATTAATAATTATTGAAAACCTTTCAATATACTTTTTTAATTAACATAAATTTTCTAAACAAGAGCTGCAAGTGTTACCTCTAGTTTAAGTTAATATTGGTATTATTAAAATAACTATGTAATAATAGTGCATAAATGTCAATACGAATTATAATGAAGATAATTTCCTTCTTTTAAAATCCGAATAATTATGTTTTTTTAAATAGAAAGTCGCAGTGTTAAATATATTTTTTTATTTACAACAAAAATGTATAAGTTATATCTATCTTAAATTACTTACAAGCTAGAACTATACAAATCATGCCCACGTGGAATAGTCCCAAGAATGCTGGCAACGTTTCCGCACTGAATCGCTAAGCTGATTCTTTGTGCGAAAAAGGAGCCAGCCTTCTTGTCACCTGAACTCTCGATGAGAGATGCATACTTCCACGGTTTGCCGGATTTAACCATTTCCTCCGCAGCTCTACCTGGAGGAAAAGAAAGAATAGAAAGAACAATAGAAAGTGAAAATGAAGTACAAAAAAAAACTTAATAGGCAATATATAGAACTAAGATAGATATTGAGATTTTTACGTGGGCATAAATCTTCGTATAATATAAAAAATATATTTGTTTATGTACTTTCTTCACAAAATTATACTTTCTATCTGGCCCGTTAGCACAGATAGCCTTCAGATCCGGGGTCGCGGGTGCGACACCACCCGAAAACCAACATATTTAAAACCAATTTAGTTCTTCGAGTCTGGGTGTATTTACACATACAATACACATTTACAATACACAAGCATTACATACGTTCACTATCACATACTAAACAATCGTTTCGCCCCGCAACCGAAACATCATCAGAAGCTATCTCCTGATGTTGCTTCTGGATGATGTGAAGCTGGATGATGATGATGTGGACTCTATAGTCCACGACAAAATAGCAAAGTTTACAATATTTACGCAACAAGTATGCTTACAATATTATGTAGTCTGTGCTATAAATTTAAAATTGTATATTGTCTATGGCTAAATGTTCACGCGCATCTCTACTGTATAGAGGCGGGGCAAACGCTCTGGGGCAGCGTGACTGGCCCACGCACCATATCGTGCCATATCGTACTGCGACATGCATCTATTGTTCACAGCACGATGCAATTAAGAGGAAGTACGCTTTTGTCTTGTGCTTACCTTACTTATACAGCCTTAAACGATTTAGAATTAATTCTACGTACTTAATGCTATTTATAAGAGAATTTAACTAACATTACCTTGCCGAAATACTCAAAGTTTATATTCATCATCTTCCTGCCCTTATCCCACTCTAAGTGGGGTCGGCTGCACAACAAACATGCTGTCACATGATTTGACAGCGTTTTACGACCGGTAAGACACCTCGGTAAGAAAGAGGGTGGTCTATTTTACTAAACCGGATACCACACGGCGGATACAAACTCAAAGATTATATTATTTTGCCAAAATCTGTATAGCGGATTACAGGAATATATTGTTAACAATTCATTTTTTAATCAACTTGTCTGTTTTGTTCTGTTTTATTCTTGACATAATAATCTTAACATTAAGTTTTGTGACATAAAAAAAATACAAACTCTATAATAAACTATGGAATTTAGATATCTAGACACTATGAAATTTATTCTTCTTCTTCTTTTTGTGTTTATGGCCTCGATCTATGCTTTGAGGGCACGATATATTCCGCCAATATATGAAATTTGTTCCTCAATGCCGTGTGGTATCCGGCTGAATAGAATAGTACTACCCTCATTTCTTACCGAGGTGTCGTAAAAGGCGACTAAGGTTAGTCGACCTGCCGTGTGGTATCCGGCTGAGTAGAATAGACCACCCTCATTTCTTACCGAGGTGTCGTAAAAGGCGAATAAGATAAGTTGACCCACCGTGTGGTATCCGGTTGAGTAAAATAGACCACTCTCATTTCTTACCGAGGTGTCGAAAAATACGACTAAGGTAAGTTGACGTCAGGCAGGCGGCCGATCGTAAAATACGTAGCCAAATCATGTGACAACATGTTTGTAACATGTTGTGCCGACCCCACTTAGAGTGGGATAAGGGCAGGAGGATGATGGTGATGATGATATGAAATTTATTCCTCCCGATACTGTCGTAAATATCAAATAATTTTAACAGCTAAATGTAATTATTTGCTTGATTTGCTGGAATAACTAAATGTATTTTTTTCTTCTAGCTTTACCGCTGGTATTTTTTATAAATATTTTGCGTTAAATCAACATAAACCCTTGAATTTACCAGCTTAAAAATGCTGTAAATCGACTTTAGTTTATTCGGATATACGTTCACTTATAAATAAAACTCACAAATCTTTAAATTGTAAAAAGAGTAAATAAAGTGCTCAGCTGAAATTTAACATCGTACAAATTAATATTTCGTATGCACTGTAAATTCGGTAAAGAGCTTGTACCCCGTTTTGAAGCAATTAGTCCCGACTGCTGCAGCCATAACGCAGCTCCTTTTAAAACATTAAACCCTTTTCGCATCCCAAAAATGTACGGACTTAAAAATATTAGTCAAACATTGCGCGAGCTAGCTTTTAACGCTCGATGCTAATTTGACATGATGGCTTTGGAAAACTAAAGGGTTTGTTTATCCTTTTTGTCGGAAAGAAAGTTTACGACCGGAGTATAATAGTGAAAATGTAAATTATAAGCTTAAATAATTTAAGTAATTTCTCTCCAATGGTTAGGAAAACTTAAGAAATCTTTGGGTTGCTGGATTGACAAGCAACGACTTAAATAACTAAATATTTACTAAAAAAAACGGTTGCTTGTAAAGTCGGTTTTACTGGCAAAGATTTTACGTGACAACGTCTTTTTAAATGTGATGGATTGGAGTGGGAGATCCCCAACTAGATGGTCTGATCAGCTAAAGACCACCGGCGCTATCAACTTTCATGACGCTGTTCTCATGGCCGGGGACAGAAACCGCTGGAAAGATATTATACGCCACCAATCTACTGACTGACAACTTAACGGTGATCACGATCCTCAGAAATGAGGGACCGACTATAGAGAGAGAGAGGAGTGGGAGAGAGACGCAAGGCATTCGCCAGTCCGGCGGGCCTCTCTTTCGTTCGGTGACTCATCGTAACAGACGTGAGCGGGCGTTACACTTTTTCATGAGTGACTCCAAGCCGCAACCTAATTTAAGACGTTGTCACGTCTAAAACTTTTGGGTTTGAAAGATTAGCCTCTAATGTATAAAAAGTCGCCGCATTCGCCATCTCTGAGCTAGTAGAATTGACTATTCCCTCTTAGTCACTCTTTTTTTGAAGGTATTCAAATCGTAGGAATCCGGGAAGATCGATGCAGCAAGGGAAATTCCACACCTTGGCTCTACGCATAAGCAAAGATGAGCTGAACCAACTGAATTTTTGGAATATTTATTGAATAGCGGTGCAGCCCATCGCGGCGTGTATGTTTATTACTGTTTCACAGCGAATCCGCTGAACCAATATCGATGAAATGTGGTATAATTATTCTTTATACACCGGAATAACATATAGGGTATAGAAATCCTGTTAAGCTGTTCGGAAAGCTGTTCCTACCGAGAAGAGCCAGCAAGAAACTCGGCGGTTGCTTTAGTAAAATATAATTAATTTATAGAATTTTTCTATAATTTTCCTATAATCCGTGATGAATTTCATCGCGGATTATAAATAATTTTATTCTTATTTTCGTAAAATATAATTCTTAATACTAGTTACATTAAGTCATTACTGTCTAATACAGGTTCGAAAAGAGCTATATCCACACATTCTTATCATCCAAGTAAACCTTAACAGTATAGTAGGCTTTCTGTATCAGCCACTTATTAACAGTGTTTTTAAACTGCTTTAATGGCAAAGCTAAAATTATTATCTATATTTATTATAAAATAAGGTCCCCATCTGTCTGTCTGTATGTGATCGATTTATTCAAAATGTACGGAACGGATTTTGCAAGGTTTTTATTAAACAGTAGTGCAAATCTTTACAAAGGTTATGCATTACATTATGGTTTTATGTATATTGTTTTAAAGAGGTCGCGAAATTTTAAAAAATCGCCTGCTTAGAGCTTTAGGCGCATGCGTCGCATAAACCAGCAGAGATACACAGGTGAAATGTAGAAGAGAGTTGTAGATCTACAAATATACTACAAAAAATCAGCAACAGCATATCTCTATCCCTAATAATTAACTCATAATAACTACTTTTGTCTTTTGTAACAAACTAAAATTTCGACGCGGGCATAGTCAGTATTAGTATAACAATATTCCAAATAAATCGTTAGGAGACAAAAAATAAGGAACAATGGAACCATGTGTATTTAAAAAACGGTGAAAGCTAAACGAAAAGAAGTAAAATAACACAGTTATCTCAACAAATAATCGTGCTCAGTGTCCAAATAGGTCGTTAGTGTTTAATCGTCCCGAGCGCCAACTGGAGCCTCCATTAAAGCATTTAAGTTGTTTTTCGAAAAAGAATACTAATGCTCTGCCTCCATATTATTGTGCAAATAATATTTTCAGTTTTTCAGGCTTCCTGGTGAAATAATAAGCACCAGTTATGTTCCAGTAGACAAAATAATAAATACGAACAATCTTTCAGTATTCATAAAATGCCTATAAAAAGTAAATGTTATTCTTTTATTCGAAATGAAATGTCGATACAAAAAATCTCAAATATTACGGAACATGTCTTCCTGTATGCCTCAAAATAATTTCATCATATTGTATACTATACAGAATGTTTAAATTAAAATGAATAAATATATACATAAATTACAAACAATTTCATGTTTGATAAGACAACAATGTTAACAAATGAATATTTTATTTATTTTCTTTCATCATCCTCCTGCCCTTATCCCACTCTCAGTGGGGTATGTATTTTACGACCGGTGGCCCGCTTGACGTCAACTTACCTTTGTCGTAATTTTATGACCCCTCGGCAAGAGGGGTCATAAAATTACGATATTCTACTTAAGTGGATACTACACGGCTGGTCAACTTGCCTTAGTCGTAATTTTATGACCCTTCGGTAAGAGGGAGGTATATTCTACTTAAGTGGATACCACACGGCGGGTCAATTTACCTTAGTCGTATTTTACGACACCTCGGTAAGAAATGCGGGTGGTCTATTCTATTCATCCGAATACCACACGGCCGATTATATTTTATTTTCTGTAACAATAAATATTTTATATAATAATATACATTACTTACATTAAACATTCAAAAGCAGCAAATTCTTTGTATTACGTCATTAAAACGCCTTTGAAACTCTTTTCTTTGCTACCTAACAGACTAATCTATCTTGAAACCCGTAATAAGCGATTACGTCTTTTTACAAGATTACTGACTTCATGAAATAAGATTTAGTACATAAAAATAATTGTAAATAATAGCCAATAGATAACTGTTGAAGGTATCACATTATTTTCGATTCGTTACCGATGTTCATAATAATCGGCATTCTATTATAGTGCGTTGGAGCGAACCAGATGCGCCGTTATATCAGAGATCGTAAACATTTGAAATCAATATTGTTATTGTTAAATTTGAATTAATTTGAATTATAGTGCGGAGAACGCGTTATCCTTTTAAAAGTAAGTAATAAATTGCAAACTTAATAGTATTCTCTACAGATTATAACATACTAGCCTTTACCCGCGACTTCGTTCGCGTTGATTGTTGTCGTGTGATAGGTCGATAATAGATGGTGCTTTTCAATGTCATCCTATTTCTGCAGAATTAACAGGTTTTCTATAGCCCTATATATATATATATATATATATATATATATATATATATATATATATATATATATATATATATATATATATATATATATATATATATATATATATATATATATTTATTTATATATATGTTATTCTGGTGTATAAGGAATAATTGTGCCAAATTTCTCCGACATTGGTTCAGCGGATTTGCCGTGAAAGAGTAAAAAACATACATCCATACTCTCAAACTTTCGTATTTATACTATTAGTATTATTATACTAAGCTCATAAACTTGCTTCTAATGAGTATAATTCATTATAAGCTCTAAACTTAGTTATTTAAAGATAAGAGCTTGACCACCGTTCCATTTTACAATTTTATCGCAGGTGATACAACGGGTTCAACTTAACAGTTTAAATAATTACACGTCATACATTTACGGTCCTTTAAAAAAACTACATTATCACGCTTATTATAATTTTGAAGGCATAAATTGAATTATTTCCGTCTCAATACACCATATTTGAAGTGAACATGTGATTCAGTTTTCGCCAAAGGCATTATTTATGTAATGACACGTTCCACGACTACATTATATATGTTAATATGATTTTGTATGAAATAAATGGTTTTCTGACACCTGACTACAATTGCCTTTCAGAGGAATTCTAATTAATTATATTCTCACCGACGGTTGTATAGCCCTGAGTTTTAAAAACTACTCAAAAGAGTCATCATTACAAGCCTATTTACGAGATCCTACTAAAAAGTCATAAGTTGATTCTTAATAGGTTTAGTGCATGAATGTTCAAACCTTCATGGACTTGCTTGGTAATTTTTTACAAAATAAAAAAAAACTTTAAAAAAAAAGAAAAAATTATTGGTCAGGTGGGACTCGATCCTAGGTATTTTCATTTCTCGAGACCACCCCTTCCTCGAATAAACTACGCTGACTTGACAATTTATGGCAAAAATAGTGTTTTATATAAAATTATCTTCCCTTTTGCCCATCGAAGCTTATTTGAAGTGGCAGTTTTATGTCTAGGTTTTGCTAATTAGTCCGTGACACTTCCCATTTTGGATATTAAACATTCTCTATTATATAAGAAATACTAAAAAATACAAGCGGCTTTCTATTCTCTCACTTTGTATTATGTATTAAAAATTTATCAAAGAATTTTGCAGTTTGTGTTTCACTGTTTAAGCTCTTCTAGGCGGAGATTTAGAAAACAAAACAAATTCAAAATGTAATGTACACCTGGCTTCAGTTTGGAACACTGCGAAAGATTGCTGTCATCAAATAACTATTCTAGACTCGTCATTTGACCAGCCGCGGAGATACTTCGTGGTTTAAGTAAACTCTTGTTCCGTCTTTTTTTATTCTTAAAGATGATATAGAGTAACATTAAACACATAATATAATTTTATTTTATGAGAAAATAAACAAATAAACTTCATTTCTGAGTTACGATGTGGCCGATCGTAAATTAACTAGACAAACATATTTAAAACATCTTGTGCCATATTGAAACATATTTAAAATATGTTTTGCCGACCCCACTTTGAGTGGGATAAGGGCCGGAGAATGATGATGATGCTTTGGTATAAAGATGACGATCCCCGACGACGGTAGAGCTTCTGCGCTCCCGCATTTCGCAACCTCGGCATTGCTGTGCTCGCCCGTCCCGCCCGATGATGCTGTAAAAGCCATTAGGGCTAACAGCATACAGTCAATTCGAAAAAAAAATTGGTATAAAATAATATATAGGAAATTGAACCGAATGAAAGATCCTAACATAGAATATGCCACTTTAGTCGTGCTAAAACAAACTAGCCCTCAGGGCAGGGCGTGTCCGATACGATGGTAAGGCACGCGCCGGATGTAACTAAAGATTAGAAGGCATTATAGAGAGTGCCAACCGCTGCCTCTAGAAACTTCATGCACAACGGTATACGTTGTTACTTCATTTTAAAAAATAGGAGCCTACTGCCTTACAAACGAGTTTTTATATGAGTTTTTTTTTTCGAGAATTTAGAATTACTTAATATGTGTGTCCTAGTGCTATATAAAAACTTTATAAATATCTTTAAAGATTTGTTTGAATATAAATGTGAAAGTCTGTCTGTTATGCTTCCAAAGCTAATCTCCTTGACAAATATTGATTGGATTTGGAATCAAATTAATATACATTTAAAAAAAAAAACATTTTTCATACCGTAACAGTCAAGAAAAAAAAAGAAAGAGAAGACACATTTGCAATGCCGATCTACTTTCTGGCGTCTCCTTTTACATATTTATTTATTTATTTATGAACAAATAATATAAAGACAACAAATACAAAGGATTATCTTTATTACTTTTACTTATAAGAGATCTCTGCCACCAACTATTGGTGGTTGGTTAATTAGTAGACACATCATACTATTTACTCGTAGGTCTAAAATATAATATATACTATGTACTATCTTTAATATTTAATTGAGTTAATCTTGTATATATGTAAATAAATATAAATATATTTTATCTGAATCTCGGAAACGGCTTTAACGATTTTCATGAAATACAGCATGTAGGGAGTTTTGGGGGAGAAAAAATCGATCTAGCTAGGTTTCATTTAAAAAAATGTCTTTATATCCAATGCAATGGTTGGCAAAATTATAGGCAATGCCTAAGTGGACGAAATACTCGGGAGATTAGGATTCAAATCCTCCAAAAACACACCAAATCACTCGCAATACGGATCCTGATAGATATCAACAGAGTATAAACATTTTATGTTCATTGCAAAGATCCTACTACTCTATCCTATCCTACTAATATTATAAATGTGAAAGTTTGTTACTATGGATGCATGTTTGTTACTCTTTCACAGCGAATCCGCGAAATCAATATCGATGAAATTTGGCACTACTATTTCTTATACACCGGAGTAACATATAGGCTATAGAAATCCTGTTAATTCTACAGGAATAGGATGACATTGAAAAGCGCCATCTATTATCGATCTATCACGCGACAACACTCCACGCAAGCGAAGTTGCAGGTAAAAGCTAGTAACCGAATAAAGTAACACACCGAAACCGCTTAAAATTTTTTTTAGGTAAAAAGTAACGTGCTCCATATTTGACAACGAATTTGGAATAGACAACGCTTTTTTTGATTCATATTGAATGTTTTTGTAGGAATTGTAATTTTGATGTCAATTTGATTTCATTGCGACAGACGTACAAATCCAATAATAGCATTCGATGCCTTTTTTGCTGTACCCAATGGACAAATGAACATGTATCAATTAAGTGTGATGTCAGAGCAAAAAGTCGCCACCTAAACTAAAATAAAATAGTCCAAGAGCAAATCGATAGTATACAACATGTGTTCCGCATCTTTTCTTATTACTTACTAGTTATGCTTGTATATAATTGAAATTTTTAACATAAAAGTAGATATTGTCAGGTAACCTTAAGAGATGCTGTCGCAGACGTTTTCGTAGAATATTTAATAGGTCTACAATTTTCTAGTGCATTACTTTAGTGTAACTCTGTTGGTTTACGTGGCGAAAGCGACTGAAGCTTCCAGAAGGCAAATCTTTTTATAACTGCGCGACCCTATCCTAATGAATCTAAATCATCCGGAAAAATTGCAGCGCCTTTCAGTAAAAACCGTTCTAAAATCCGTTCCGTAAAATTTGAGAAATTCGATCACATACAGATAGACAGGTATTGGGGACTTTGTTTTATAATATGTATAGATATATATTTATGACCACACTTACTGTTATCCTCTTTTAATGTCTTCATCACGATAATTTTTTTAGTAAAAATGGGACTTTCAGGACCGTGTGCTTTGTATTTGGTGAATCAGTTCTAAAAGAGTAATTGGTGATGAAATCCTGTCCAATAACCAAATGTCCAATTCCCTGTCAAATGTCCAATTCCTGGCGATAAAAACTTAGTCCATCTTAGACTACATCATCGCTTGATGGGATCAATCATGATTTCAATTAAACATTGAGTTATTACACAATATAAACAAATACTAATAAATAGTTATAATAGGTATGCAAGTAAATAATAACGATAGTAGAAAAGAAAATATAGTTATTCGGAAGAGTTATAAATCAGTCTTTACTGATGAAGATCCTTTAACATAAGGGTACTTCAGCTTTTCCTAAATTTTAAACTTAAGTTTTCAAACAACGCGTTTTCCGATTGCAGTGCGATACACTATAAATTAGATGACGCCGAACGCAAGATGCATAAAAATATAGTCACCGTGCTAATTTTTTCTACCTTTACGTGGTCTTCTGTGCGTATAAATTACAATAACGGTTACTTTTATAGTTAGTAATTCAGATGGAGGTCCATATTCATATACCAGTCAGGTGATATTAGATTATTTTATAATATTCAATTTTTCTTCTCTATGTCCCACCAAAGTTTGTGATACGTGTACTGAAATAGAATCAACCAGTGTACGTGATCAAATCAAATATCAGGACTTCCATAGAAGTGGCAGAGTTGCTTAATAAGGTGTGAAGCTGCAATTGTGACAATATCTAAGTATTGATGGCGCGAGACGGTGTAGCCATGATGTGCGTAATCTCTAAAAAATATTTATGTAATCCATAGCAAGAAATAATTTAGTCCTCCTATCTATGAGTATATCATTCGAAATGAAGGTATATGATCAAATTTCCACCCACATTAAGTTCTCTAAGATTAAAGATGCTAGCTCAGAAAAAACGTTAATTGGCATGTTTAACTTATAGTGTAAACATAAGTTTATCGTTTCGTAGATACTAGATATTATTTAGGTTAAGTTAGGTTGCATCGTCCGTATTCTATCAAGCATAATATAACCATAGCAAGCCTTTTTTAAGTTAAAGATACTGAAAAAAATGTTTGGATTTGAAAATCCTTTCGGCTTTTAACGAAACTAAATAATGTAAATTGAATTTTTTTTAAAGATTGATCGCAGAGTTTCTTTCTGGTTCTTTTAGGTAAGAGCAACATTCCAAACCAGTTGTAGCTTCAATAAATCTAACTTGACGATTTAAATGTGGTTGTGTGAAGCTTACTTGAATAAAGATTATCTAGATTTGATTTGATATAAATATTTATAGTTCAATATAAAAGTATTATTATCATCTTATATCACAACATGCGTAATGAATCAACCTTATAATACAGCAATGACAAGCAAAAATGGATCATATCTGTTCATTTCTGCAAATAACTCGAAATACTCTGCCGATAACAATCGGCACGTAAGTGCGTAGTTGTTCAATTAATTAAAACGTCATAATAACGTATGTTTAATTATTAATCCCTTATAGCTGAGTGCAGTCGGAGGTGATATCAAGATGCAGGTGCTCGCCATCTGCAGTGCACAATTTAACAAACGTTTCTACTAATAATAATGTTGAGACTTTGTGGTAAACATTATCACTTAATTTGATTGTATTAAAAATTCAGCGTCGTTATTAACACGCGATTATAATACTTTAACTGTGCCTTAAGTACCACAACCTTAGATTGTATTGCGTTTGGTATGAACTTTTTTATAAACTACCTATGTACAGAACTTTATACAGCATTACAGTTATGATATACTTTAATCAAGAGCAGATTTACTTTTATCATTTTAATCTTTGTGGATAATATTACCATGTATTTTGTAACTGACATTACATCAGCGTACATTTTTACATTTTTGTAAAATCTGCAGTAACTAATTCAAATTGATTTTAATTTTATACAGAAAAATTAAATTGTTAAAAATATGCCGTAAAGCCAATGTAAGAATACCAATTTCCTTAACTTCTCTCACAGGGAATCACGCGGACTTAAATTGTAAATACTGACTTAATTATACTTATAGTACGTATGGCTCTTTTTTTAATTCAAAATCCTCGCATTTACCCCATAACAATATTCCATATACAATATGCTATGGAAGTAAGCAAAATATACATGTTTTGTTGTTTAACTGAACAGTGAACCGTGTGTCTCTTTCGAAAGGATCACCACCGGGTTCAAAGTTTTTTTATTCCAACCAATTAGGAAAACATCGTGAGGAAACCTGCATATCCCTAGAAACTCCTGCGGATATGTGTAACCTAGCAAACCGCTTTGAACCAGCGAGTAGGTTCTAGCCCTTCTTTCCCTTCTTTCCAAAAAGCGAGAAAGGTGTTCTATGTCCAGCGGAATACTAGTCACTTTACTTGTTTTTACTCTGTACAAGGCTTAAGCGCCAGAATTAAATAGCAGAAGTCGTCATGTAATTTGTAAAAGCGCGTTGAGTGCATAAAAATGCAATGAAGACATTTCGTAATACATCAGTCAGCGCGGGCATGCACAAATCGAATTAAATCAGTCGCTGACTGAAAAGAATCGTTTCTTAGCACGAATGGACAACAATGCCTGTTATTAAACGGAGTACGGTGATAACGAACGTGTAATTTGTCGTAATTAATGCGAGAGTGTGTGACGGGGCGTGAGTAAAGCTTTTCAATTCGCATACGGGAGCGGTGTTTACAGATATTACTGGTACCGATGTGAGATGACGCGATAAGCCAGTAAAAGTTCGTATAATTAAATGTAACTAATTTCATACTTTTTAAGGCGAGTGTTCATGATAAATTTTTTTATAAACGTTTCCGTGTGATCAAGATTGTTATTGATAATGTGGATATATTTATAGAGATATTTAATACCAGAAACCATTATGAATTTTTTTGATGTATATGCAGTTTTTGTACTCCTTTTACTGAGCTATTTTAATATATATTTCATGTAAGTACGGGTTATGTAATAAAATTATCAAATTATGCTCTTGAAAAAACGATAAATCTCTCTGATTCTTCCCGGATCGATCTGATTTTTGTGATGGAGATATTTGCACTGTTGGAGAGTGACAGAAGCTACTCTTAATTTCAAGACTACAGTCCACGCGAACGAAGTTGCGGGTAAAAGCTAGCGTGTAATATGTTTTGAATGACGATAACTTATACTATCATTTAGATTACATGCCAAAAATGGAATCGGATTATCAATATTTAATGAAACCCCTTAATATTGTAAAGGAAGGAAAAGGAAGAAAGCGGAAGTTGTAGCAGAGGGGCATGAAGATAGCTGTGGCGAGGTGTGGTGACGGACGGAGAGGTGCTGTGCGGTACGAAGAGAAAAGGTGCGGTGAGGAGAGGTGTGGAGAGGAGAGTGGTAAGGCCATTTGACGTAGTCGTGATTTGTGGTTGGAGTTAACAAATTGTGAAAAAAAAATTCATTGACCTTTAAAGAAAATATTTTCTCTTATTGGTTACCCATTGGTCCTGCCGAGATTTATAAATTTCTCTCTCTCATTTTTCTTATCTTCACTTTGATGAATTTCCTGCGTGTGGGGGTGAGTGTATTAGTAACGTTCACATATTAATAAGCTTTTATCTATGCTTATATTATAAAAGAAAAAATTTGTATGTTTGTAATGTTTTCACACAAAACTACTGGACCGATTTCAAAAATTCTTTCACCATTGGAAACCTGCATCTTTACTGAGCAACATAGGTTATATAATGATACATAAAAAAAATAGGGATCCGTAATAAAAATGTAATAAGGTGTAAAAATATAGTCATAAGAATCTGTCATCGCATGCGCTGCGGAAACTATTGATGATTTAACATAATTAAATCTATAGTGCGACTTAGTAGACTATCCACTGCCATGAGATCGGCCTGTACACAGGATATTACTAGTAACTTATAAAGATAAAGATTATATAGATAAGATAAACGTGGAAATCGCCATTAAATGCAAAGTTTCCGATTTATTAACCGGATATCATTTTTTTGTCGTCAAGAATGGACAATGAAATGACTAGTCACCGAAAATCCTATCTCCAGAGACCACAGGCTGACTAGACTTAAATCGAACCGTCAACTGTCACGCCCAGTCGCCATATGTCCAGTTACTACGAGATGAGTTTCACGTTTTTTTGTAACAAAACTCAAACATGAAGGTTTGATTTTTCTAAGTTAACACATACCCAATATTTTTGCAAGATCTGCTTTATATAACACCTAGTAATATCCCGCGGTTTCACCCGCTTACATACCGATCTCATGGCAGTGGAAACTCTACTAAGTCGGACTTTAGAAATATTTTTGTATATACCTATATCATTAAATATAATTTCCGCAGCGCGTAATTTTTTACACCTCATTAGATTTTTATTACGGATCGCTATTTTTTTTTAATGTAATATAACTTATGTTCCCATTGATGAAAGAATTTTTGAAATCGGTCCAGTAGTTTTTGTGTGAAAACATTGCAAACATACATACAAATTTTTCCTCTCTATAATATTAGTATAGATTCATTATTTACATTACTAGCTATCGAATAATTAGCAAATTTTGTAACAAACTTATAAGTATTTCCTTATTTACTCGGAAAAAGTCATAATTTACTGTTTTAAAATTAGGTATAGTTTTGCTCATTATTCTTGTTCTGCCATTTTATTATCATTATTTTTATTCTTCTCAAATATACTGTTTGTTGTTTAGGTTAATTGTCATATTATCTTAATAGTTTTAAGTTCTTGTAAGTTATTGTCAATTTATGTCATAAAGTTACTATCTATAATTAATATAGCACTTAATTTAATATCATCATCATTCTCCTGCCCTTGTCCCACTCTAAGTGGGATCACCACAACATGTTATAAACATGTAGTCACATGATTTAGGTAGGTATTTTAGGACCGGCCGTATGCCTGACGTCAACTTAGGTTAGTCGTATTTTGCGACACCCCGGTAAGAAAGAGGGTGGTCTATTCGACTCGATTGAATACCACCCGGTGGGTCAACTTACCTTAGTCGCTTTTTATGACACCTCGGTAAGATATGAGGGTGGTCTATTCTACTCAACCGTATACCACACGGTGGGTCAACTTACCTTAATCGCCTTTTACGACACCTCGGTAAGAAACGTGGGTGGTCTATTCTACTCAGCCGGAAACCACAAGGCGGGTCGACTTACCTTAGTCGCCTTTTACGACAACTCGGTAAGAAATGAGTGTGGTACTATTCAATTCAGCCGGATACCACACGGCGAAATGCATCTTTTTTTAATATCTTTTAAATATTATAAAATACGTAAGCTATGATGGCCCAGCGGTAACACCGTTCGACTCTTTCGAGGAGGTCGCGGGTTCAAATCCGAGCAGACACCAATGAGTTTTTCTGTTAAAAACTTATGTGTCTAATTGATAATTTCAATTTATCACACGCTTTTCGGTGAAGGAAAACATCTTGAGGAAACCTGCATATCTCTAGAGAATTCTGGAGATATGTGTAACCTACCAATCCGCACTGGAGCAGCGTGGTAGGTCTTAGCTCCAAACCTTCTCACCAAAAACGGAGAGAAGAGGCCTATTCTCAGCAGTGGGATAATAACAGGCCGCTACTTACTTATTATAAAATACCGAGTAAAGCTCGGTCACTTCATCGGCCCAGGTACTTGTTTTTATTCTACAAAACACTAATTTGATTCAGTCACACCTTTCAATATGTCAAGTGTACTCGATTATCGGAGATATCGACAGTAGCGGTAGTTACCATCGCTGACGTTCCAATAGCTGTTTGAGTAACACCGCCGACACCCAGCTTTGTATATCAGATTGTGAATGAATGGATGCGTAGATAATAAATGCCACTTCGATTTATGTACAAGACGTCTTATAAATTACTAGTAAAGTACGGTATGTTACCATTCCAATGCTACGTAGATTTAGGTACTTAAGTGGAGGTAAGCATGTGTTAGCAATTTTAACATTTGCATAATAGGATAATAATTATTGTATTAAGTATAGTGTATTAGGAAGTACTTAATGTATAGAATCGGCTATACTCACGTCTTATTTTATTGGGTTAAGTTAAGTAAACGGTTAAAGTTAATCAAAAATCATGTATTATAAAATTGTTCCCCTCCAAATGTTCTAAGTCCGCGACAGCATATATCTAACTTTTAAGGTTAAAACACTTTAACCATTTTTGTGGTTATCAAAATACTATATTACGGTTTTAATCTTTCCACGCGGGCGGAGCCGCTGACGATTGCTAGTATTAAATAAAGTATAGTATAAAACTGTTTAAGAAGTGTTACGTAGCGATCCTGTTTTGATTGTAACTCATATCTGGAATAACTTTACATAGAATGAATCACGAAACGGCTTCGCACGTACGGAACTCAGGGCAGCGTCCTGATTTAATAAAATAGAAGCGCATAGACGTCGGGACTAGGGACGCTGCGTCCCGCCTGGACTCTGGCGGCTTTTGTGGTGTTTTACTAGAATTCGCAATACATCGCCTGTTTGTTAAATGACGCCTTTTCCATTTCTAATAATTATTTGCTACTATTTCATAATTATAATCAGTTAAAAACAGAGTTTCTCTCTAAGAAAAGTACTGTAGTTAAGGCGAAGCCAAAACGAAATACGGGAATTTTCGTTTGTGAAATCTTGCATATCCTGAAATATATGTATATAGAGCCTGCATTGTAGCAGTATTTTCGATCGCCCCCAAACTTTACAGGATCATCCGCTGGGTCATTCAAAAGTATGTCTAAAATTTCATTAAAATCAATCCAGCTGTTTCCGAGTGTATAAAGGACATTCAAATAAACATTCATTTTTATATATTAAGATAAAATGGTACACCAGTTTTGAACAATATGACCGTATAAAAATTAAGATCCCATCCTCTAACTTTTTTGCAAATCAATATATTTTCCTGGTTGCAATGAATTGAAATCTATTTGTAGATAGGTTTTGTATATAAAAAGTAATAGACACAGCAGGGGATAACAGGTAGTCAGTTGCTATTAAAAAAAAAGTTATTGCGAATGTCTAATATAAAGACGATGTAAGAAATATTTTTTGTGAATGTCTATTGCTATTCTATTCATTTCAACGATTCAAGTTTCAATAATCGATTGTGAGAGTGAGATTGTATTAATCAATAAAATAATGGAAAAGAATGTATTTAGTTAGTTTAGTTGGTAGTTAGTTGCCTACACACCTCAGCACTCTACATAAAGAAAAACAGTTTATTCAGCGAAGTATTTTAGCCACAGAAATTATCTAACGTGTTTTAATAAATAAACACGATTTATAGAGATCAATGACCTTATCGTATTACGACACACGAAACGAAAAATAAGCTTAACCTAAAAAGTAACAATATGGTGCGAGGCAGAGAAAACACCTATGTTATTGTTTTCTCCTGTTTAGTGAACAAGCGCTCCGCGCCAGGTCAGTCAGGCATCACTGACAAAGCTAGATCTCAATTAAATTGTATTTATTTTCTTCGAAAATACATTTTTTAAACGATATTTAAGAAGGCTGGTATCTGGCTGATTAGAATAGACCACCCTCTTTCTTAGCAAGGTGTCGCAAAAGACGACTACGGTAAGGTACCTCGCCAAATCATGTGACAAAATGCTTATGACATTTTAATATTATGATATAATGTCAAACTGGGACCTGGGACTACCTGGGTGACCGAGCCTTGCTCGGTAAATTTTTCAAAAAAAAAAAATCTTACAAAAAAAATAATAGGTGGGGGCTCGATCCTAGGTATTTTCATTTCTCGCGACCACACGTTCCCCGAATAAGCTACGCTGACTTGACAATTAATGGCAAAAATTCAATTCAATATAAATTTTAGTATTTTTTAATGCCCAAAAACAGGGATAAAACGAATTTTTTTTATATAAAACTTAGCTAGATCGATTTTTCTCCCCCAAAACCTCCTGCTCCCCAAAACATGCTGAATTTCAGGAAAATCGTTGAAGCCGTTTCCGAGATTCCGAAAATATATATATACATATACATACAAGATTAACTCATTTAAATATTAAAGATAATATTAATAATAAATGTAGTGCACAAGTCTTTAGTTCTGTCAGTAGATTCTGTCATCGAGGCGGGAGGACATTTCGGTAATATTGTGGGCCTACTCACTGTATATAAGTGTTTTAATTATAACCCGAGGCTAAAGTAGTGGTCATCACAGACATGTTGTGCCGACCCCGCTTAGAGTGGGGTAAGTTTAATAAAAAGGGGCGCGATACCCGCGGCGTCCTCATCGCATTTTAAATCTGTAATATCTCCGAAAATGTTCACTTAAATTACATGCTGTAAACGGCCATATTGATCTATGTTAAATCAACAATTTATTTAAGGTACTTAATTGGATAAGGATTAATGCTGTATTGTATAAAAATTGCTTTGAACATAAGGCTTTATTTTTCGTAAAAAGTAAATGACAAAAAGTGCTATTGTGGGTTATCCATAAGAGATAGACATACACCATCGCGGACTTTTCTGTAGATCTTTGCAAGGTGTACAAATACTTAGTACATCATTTTGATAAATCTCGTAGGGTTTAGCCTGCGTTTGCAATTTAAGCGGAAAAAAATGTAATTATTTACAGAAACCTCAAAAATTACAGTATTTCTCTACTCCATATTGAATGTTATTATACGTACAAACCTTCCTCTTGAATCACTCTATCTATTAAAAAAACCGCATCAAAATATGTTGCGTAGTTTTAAAGTTTTATGCATATATAGGGATATATGGACAAACAAAGAATGCGACTTTTTTATAATATGTAGTGATTAAACAAAATTCACTGGAGAAATGTAACAGGTGCACGTCTTAATAGCAGAAACAGCGTCGTGGGTGTATCGGAGCTAGAGGTCGCGCGTGCGGCCTCTCCGGTCGTTTCGCGCATGCGTCGTGACCGTGCGCGCGCGCTCGTCACGCGCTCGGCCCGGGCTCAGCGTCGCACTATTTTATCGCATTAATTATTTGGAAAAGGATTCCCGTAGCCGAGCGCTCTTGCTCGCCCTTGTTAGTTGTGGGAACGCCGCTGCCATTAAAATCATGCCTGACACGACGCTTCTGGTGGAGCGGGAACATTTTGATTCATTATTTAATAGATTAGACAGGATAGGCTTATATTATTATTTACTTAAAGTAAAGTAACGGCCTATTACTATCCCACTGCGAGGCATGTGTGTATCTATTAAGGGTTTTACCAATAATCACCACCATGGTTGGTAGATCCCCAACGAGGTGGACTGACGACCTCAAAAAGGTCGCGGGGAGCCGCTGGATCCAAGCGGCACAAAATCGTGGATTGTGGCGATCCCTTAAAGAGACCTATGTTCAGCACTGGACGTCCATCGGTTGAGAAAGAAGAAGAGAAGCTAGGCATGGGTCTCCTATCTCCGTTTATGGAGAGAAGTTTTGAAGCTAAGACCTACCACCAATGACTTTTTTTTATCAAAACTTATGTGTCTAATTGATAATCACAATTTAACACACGATTTTCGGCGAAGAACATCGTGAGGAAATTTGCATATCTCTAGATGTTCTTAGGGTTCACCTACCACTCCACACTAGAGCAGCGTGGTAGGTCTTAACTCCAATCCTTCTCCCTAAAAATGGAGGGAGAAATAATAGTGACCTCGGCTATGTGATTGGACTGTATAGTGTAAGTACTAATTTTGTAGTGAAAAGCTGAATAAAGTTTTTTTTAACGAGTCACTAAGTAAAGAAGCGGCCTGTTACTAACCCACTGAGCATAGGCCTGCTCTCTCCGTTCTTGGAGAGAAGTTTTGGAGCTAAGACCTACTACGCAGCTCTAATGCGGATTGGTAAGTTACACATATCCCTAGAATTCTCTAGAGACATGCATATGTTTCCTCATGATGTTTTCCTTCTCCGAAAAGCGTGTGATAAATTGCAATTATCAATTAGACACAAAAGACTTTTAACAGAACAAGTTCTTTTTTTAACAGAAAAACTCATTGATGTCTACCTGGGGTTTGAACCTGTGATCGTCTCCAGAGATTCGCACGGTCGCACCACTGGGCTATCACAACTTATTTACTTATTATTATACTTATGTAATTATGACTATAATTATTAGTATGTAATAACTGTGACTCCGTTCGCAACAACTTAAGCTTTAAAGTATAGTTGCTGTAGCGGAATGGTAAGGGTAAAGGTCTTGCAATCGAGAGGTTACTTACTTTGGGGACGGACGGTCGTCCGTCTCCAAAGTAAGTATTAAGTTACTTACTTTGGGGACGGACGACCGTGTGTGTAAGTGTCCCATTTATTTATATTTATATTAGAGTAGATAAAATATATAAAACAATTAACATACATCGTGAATGCGTTAATAGTTCGATATTATCGCTTAAGTTATGACATGTTAGTCGACTTTATCGGAACGCGTAAATTGCGTGTGTGCATTCGCATAATTCGATGAGATGCGAAGATAGATATGCACTATGCGTACGTAAAACTAATTGTGTGATAAACATTGTTAAGATTAAAGCAATTGCTACATTTATCGCAATCATATCGCAGTTATTAGTCTTTACATCTATACTAATATATAAAGCTGAAGAGTTTGTTTGTTTGTTTGAAAGCACTAATCTCAGGAACTACTGAACCGATTTGAAAAAATCTTTCAGGGTAAGATAGTCCATTTATCGAGGAAGGCTATATACATATTATAATATCACGTTAAGATGAATAAGAGAAGTACATTACTCATCAGATTATTCATCAGCGATGCGCTTTTATAAATCAGCTTACGTTGTAATTGTTAAAAGGATAGTTAGTAATATAGTTGAATCATAAGTAGTGAGATATGATATAAACTACGTATATTGACATCTTTTGGTGGTTTATGTCCTCGTACATTAAAAGAAAAAAAGGTGTGCATATGCTGCGCGGGCCACAAATAGACTCCCAGAATGCCGTATACAGCCCGCAGGTTGTAATTTGGCCACTTATGCTTTAGAATGACCTTACAGATGGTCCTGTATAGTTTGGTGGCTGCTGATCATTATAAATATCAGAAAGTAAAAACCTTTAAGAAAAAACAAACAAAATACGAGACAAAACTCGTGAACCTTTGATAAGAACAGACTCACTCATTTTAACAATTTAATTCCGCAATCCACACTAGACCAGTCCAAGGAAGGTTTAAGTTAAGTATAGCAGATTTGCTTATATGTAAAGCTTATATTAAATTGAAGATTATTTGGATGATAAAAAATCCTGGATTTTAAAATCCATTCAGCTTCATACAAGACTTTAATAATCTAAAATTGATAATGTTTAAAAAATTGACCACCGAGTTTCTTTCTGGTTCTTCGCGGTAATAGCAACATTCCGAACCAGTTGTAGCTTTAACAATCATATCGATCTTTGACGATTCAAAAGTGCTTGAAATAGCTTATTTGAATAAAGATTACATTGATTTAAACAAATAAAAGTTAAAAATATCATCATCTTCCTGCACTTATCCCACTCTAAGTGGGGTCGGCACAACATGTTATAAACATGCTGTTACATGATTTGGCTACATTTTTACGACCGGCCACCTGCCTGACTTCAACTAACCTCTGTCATATTTTACTGCACCTCGGTAAGAAAGAGGGTGGTCTATTCTACTAAACCGAATACCACACGGTGAGTCAAGGTACTTTAGTCGCCTTTTAAGACATCACGGTAAGAAATGAAGGTGGTACTATTCTATTCAGCCGGATACTACACGGCGTCTATAACAGATAAATAAATAATAATTAAATATATGGGACACTAACACACACGGTCGTCCGTCCCCAAAGTAAGTGAATAAATACTTGTGTTATGGTAGACAGACAAATGGTGAATATATATATTTTTTTAATTCATACTTAAATACAAATATACACTCAAAGAACAACAAATTCAGTAACAGAAAATGTTAACCCTCGGCGGGAATCGAACCCTCAACCCGTGGAACAGAAGGCAGGGTCACCTACCCAGGCTACCCACTGTGCCAACGAACCAGTCATTATATATATTTAAATTATTATAAGTCATTACATAGAAATATAGATATAAAAGCTGTATTTTATAATAAAGGAGCATTGCCTTAATTCGTCAACATTTGCGAGTAGCGATAGTCGTTAGACTCATTTATGTAACAGGTTGTCGTCTGGGTGCATTACTCTGTTTCGGGGAAGGGGGGCTCAGACGGGCTTGAATTCGGCGGGTTCAACAGCCGGCCGTAGACCTACGCGCTACGCAGCTACGTAAACCTTTAGCTAACTTAATTAACTTCGTTATGTTGCTTAACTATTTGTGCGTAAAAATATTCACTTGTATATTAAAAATATAGTACTAGAAACAGATATAAACATACTAGAAACATATAGAAAATACATACTAGAAAGAGATATAAACTAATGAACATAAATTAATAGAATTAAGTCATGATGATCTGGACGTGCGGAAACGCTTACAAACGCGGGTTACAACAAAATAATTCTATGAATAATTTTGTACTATGAAATTCCGAAAAGAAGCGCTTCTACAAATTATTAGATTTGTATTAAACATACAAAGTAGCACATAATTCTATAAAGTAATATAATAATACTAATAACATTTACATTTTCTTTATTATAAATTGTCTCACTTCGTAGTTTAACTGGCTGAGATCTCTATCTTAGGGATAAGTTGACATACACTTTTCTTTTATTAATAACATTTTTTTATGGTACATAAATTAATAAACTTACCGCCAAAACTTGCAAACAGCGAACAACTGATTATATTTAAAAGCTTGGAGTTCGCTCAATAAAAGTGTTTAACGTCATGTTTGGATGGGAGAGATTTATCCGCAACAAAGAACAAGTTGGCAACACCCTGTTAACTTTATCCTGGAGTAACACTGAACTTGAATGTTCCGGATGTTGTGAATGTTTTATTCCGGATAATAAGACTAGTACTAACTGATACTTTCCGTGTTTCCGATTCCATTGCCAATTCTCCTATTATTATCTATATTAATATATAAATCCTAAGAGTTAGTTTATTTGTTTCATTATTTGAACGTGCTTATCTCAGTAACTACTAAACCGATTTGAAATTTTTTTCAGTGTAAGATAGTCAATTTATCGAATTTGGCAATAATATTACGCTAAGATGAATAGGAGAGGAGCAGCAATAAAAAATAGTAAGAAAACGGCAAAATTTAAAGCTTTCCTTGCGTGGGCTGAATAAACGGTGATAGTTATTCAAAAATCATGTATTACAAAATTGTTCCCCTCTAAAAGATCTAAATAAAAGTCGACGACAGCATATGTCTAGCTTTCAGTGTAAGATAATCCATTTATCGACGACTTGATCGAAGCCTTAATTATGAAGATTTATGTGCGCGGTTGCACCTACTACCACTTTATACGCGAAGGAATATAAGTGATGTTTGTTACCTTATAAATATTGCTACCAATACCGTAGATTGCCCTCAACTCCTCCAAAAATTAAACATTAAAGTTCCTAACAGGAACTACCGATACCACTCCACCTTGCAGACCCCAATTTCACATACTAATTACAGACGAAACAGTTTCTTGTTACGATCATCCGTTAGATTCAATAATATTTCCAACGAGCATAAAATAGATCTTTTTTGTACCAGTGTTACATCTGTACGTAGAGTTTTGAGTACTGACTTTTTCTCATCGAACCAGAAATAAGTTTTATAAAAGAGTTTTTTTAGTTTTAGACAAAATTTATTTGTGAAAACTTGTAATTGGCTTATTTTATTTCTATTGTTTTGTGTATCTTTAATATGCTGTAAGTTTTCCTGTAAAATAAAATAAAAATAAAATAAAATAAATTTATAGAGAAAGGCTTTATAACATTACGATAAGATGAATAGGACTGGAGCAGCAATAAAATAGTACGAAAACGGCAAAATTTAAAGCTTTCGCTTAATAAACGGTAATAGTTATTGAAAAATTATATATTATAAAATTGTTCCCCTCTAAAAGGTCAAAAAAAAATTCTGCGACAAAATATATCTTGCTTTTTTAGGTTAACCCAGTATTACGATTTTTATGGTTATCAAACTACTATTTTACGGTTATAATCTTTCCACGCGGGGGGAGTCGCTGGCGATTGCTAGTTTTTTATAAATTCATCTAGTTACCGAGATTCAGAAAATATATTTATTATGGATGTTTATTTTTGTTTATTGTTTTATAATATAAAAAAAAATACCGAGCATGGTTCGGTCACCCAGATACTAATAATTGAACATGCAAAAAGAAAATATTCAATGATTAATTAAATTAGTACATAACATTGTTGAAAATGCCTGCGCCCAAAATTGTTCCCCTCTAAAAGTTCTAAATAAAAGTCCGCGACTGCATATATCTAGCTTTTAAGTTTAACCCTATTTAACTTTTTTTATGGTTATCAAACTACTATACTACGGTTTTAATCCTTCCACGCGGGCGGAGCCGCTGGCGATTACTAGAACTACATATAAATAATAAAAGTGCTAACAAATATTTTATATTGTACGAGTTCATTATGACAACAAAATTCACGAACAAAGAAATAACAAACCCAATGTCGCAACACAAATCGCATACATTGCAACACAATGTGTCTTTCTAACCGAGCGTAGGATTCAGAGTTATCGATTTTGCGGTCTAATTGTTCATTTTTATCAAGGCGAGCCTCGGGCATGATAGATTATCCTTTGGCTTCCTTTTTCGTTTAGAGAGCGTCGACCGACTAGGGGGTTTGGGGGGGCATTGCACCAACGTCATTGCCCTGTCAACTGAACAATACTAAGCAGTCTACGTTATATACTGTTAGGAATAGGTGTTAAGTTTGTCGAACTTTGATACGTAATCACACTATAATTTTATGGCCAACTTTTCAAAATTTACACTACAACTTTACAAAATTTACCTTAAAAGAAAGACGCGTATGTTTATATAATAATCAGTATGAATCGCGACAGTTTAAAATCGACCATCACTAAAATAAACTGAACTTTGAACTTTTGACTTGTACTGATGCACGTAACAAATATTTACCGACAATTTTTTGTATGGAATTTTCCAAGAATTACGATATTGAAATACACTTTTAGTAACACTACATAATGTTGTTTTCTTTATATATTTTTGTTTATTATTTTTAATAAGGACACTAATAAGATACATATTATTACATTAACCATTATATTATACACATACTTTAAAAGCATACTTATATGCATATCTTTAACAAGTGTACCTAATATTTACCAATTAATATCATGTAAGCCAAAAATATGAAAAGTACTAAAAGTACAAGTCAAATTAATTTATTCCTTGTTAACCTAATTTCAGATAAGTACTTTTAAATATGTACATTTAAATATGTTACAGAAAACTGTAACATATATAATATTTAATGCAAGATAACCGTATTGTTCACAAGTAAAAAGGAAAGATCAACTTGAGGAATCACCACATTTTTAATAAGAATTATATCATCGATAAAATGGCTTTCGGCAACACTAACAAACATAGTGCTCACATAAAACTCCCCACGCTAAGAAAAGCTAAGGTCCCCGTTTCGTGACGTCTGTCGCCCAACCCGATGTCCGGCCTTACAGGAAACATCCTTAGGACGACATTCGCCGGTCGCATCAAGGATTTCTCGTTATTAAAGCTTCATTAAACAGATTTTATAACACACAAAGACGCTGAAATATCTACCATATTATGTTTATTTGCAGAATTATATTCTTGAGTGAAATATAATTAACATAATTTATCCGTTTTAAAACCTCGGTTAATTGCCTCTTCAGATGATAAGAGGGCTGGCTCCTTTTTCCAACAAGGAATCAGCTTAGCGATTCAGCGCGGAAACGCTACCAGCATTCTTGGTACCATTCCACGTGGCCATGATTTGTATAGTCCAAGCGTGTAAGTAGTTTAAGATAGATATAACTTGTACATTTTTGCTGTAAATAATTAACATAAAACAAAATTTAATGTAGAGCACGCGATCGTTAGCAAAGATTTACTAAAACTCTGCAAGTAGAAATGTACTTTATTGATACTATTATTTATTTATCAAGCATATCAGGCTAAAGGAAGAAACGTCGTGTGGTATCCGGCTGAATAGAATATTACCACCCTCATTTGTTACCGAAGTGTCGTAAAAGGCGACTAAGGTAAGTCGACCCGCCGTGTGGATCCGGCTGAGTAAAATAGACCAACCTTATTTATTACCGAGGTGTCGTAAAAGGCGACTAAGGTAAGTTTACCCACCGTGTGGTATCCGGTTTAGTAGAATAGACCACCCTCTTTCTTACCGAGTCGTCGTAAAATGCGACTGAGGTAAGTTGACGCCAAGCAGGCGGCCGGTTGCAAAAACGCAGCCAAATCATGTGACAGACGATCTTTAGTAAAGATTTACAAAGTTTAGTACATTTTGAGAAAAAAGATCACATACAGAAGGACAGCTTTGGGGACTTTGTTTTATATTTATAATAAGTATAGATAAATAGCACGATGAATACTATAAACTACAATTAGTTTATTATTCTTTTTTTAATATATATAATGTAATATAGAAATGGTTTTTTAGCGGTATAAATGGTAACATTACTATACAACTTAAATGGTAACTTTTTAGTTTTATAAGTTTTAGTTTTTGCTAGTAAAGACTAAAATGTATAGTTAGTTAGTTAGTTAGTAGCGGCCTGTTACTATCCCATTGCTGAGGCCTGTTCTCTCCGTTTTTGCAGAAAGGGTTTGGAGCTAAAACCTACAACGTTGGTCCAGTGCGGATTGGTAGGTAACACATATTTCCAGAATTCTCTAGAGATATGTAGGTTTTCTAACGATGTTTTCCTTCACCGAAAAGCATGTGATAAATTGCAATTATCAATTAGACACATGTTTTAACAGAAAACTCATTGGTGTCTGCCCGAGTTTGGACCTGTGACCTCCTCGAAAGAGTCGCACGGTGTTACCGCTGGGCTACCACAGCTGCAACGTATAACACAAATGTAATTATAATATGATGATTAGTCGAATTATTATAATTAGTTCAAGCGATCGAATAATCGATCATTAGCCCATTTTGTAATGAGCCTAAACGAGCTAACTTTTTTGCTACTCTGTTTAAAAGAACCTTTTACATTAAACATTTATATTTATTGATCCATTCAACACTAGCGATCTCTTTTTTCATATCCATCAACTTAACAGTTAACTAACTTTACGTTGAGAAATTGTTCTGTTTCCAGGTAAAATGCTTGATACAAACTAACAAACGATTAATTAAGTTTTTATAGATGAAGTGTAATTAATTATGATTTTATGTTAATGTGGTTAACGAGTAACAGCTGTAGGGTGTAATGAGGCGAGGCGAGTGCTCATAATATGTCTAGACTCTAGACTTTGGATCGAATGCATGCGTCACCCCCTATTTCTCACGCAACTGCCTTCAATCTACCCACATTAGCGTTCGAACTATGATTTTATTTATTAGTAAGTAAGTAACGGCCTGTTACTATCCCACTGCTGAGAATAGGCCTCTTCTCTCCATTTTTGGAGAGAAGGATTGGAGCTAAGACCTACCACGCTGCTCCAATGCGGATTGGTAGGTTACACATACCTCCAGAATTTTCTACAGATATGCAGGTTTCCTCACGATGTTTTCCTTCACCGAAAAGCGTGTGATAAATTGCAATTATCAATTAGACACATAAGTTTTTAAGAGAAAAACTCATTGGTGTCTGCCCGGGTTTGACCCGTGATCGTCTCTAGAGATTCACACGGTCGCACCGCTGGGCCATCACAGCTTATTTATTAGTAAAGAATATTAAAAAATAATGAATTATCCATACTAATTATATATATCCTCCTGCCCTTATCCTACTCTAAGTGGGCTCGGTACAACATGTTTTAAACATGCTGTAACATGATTTGGCTGCGTTTTTTCGACCGGCCGCCTGCCTGACGTCAACTTACCTTAGTCGTATTTTACGACACCTCGGTAAGAAGAGGGTGGTCTATTCTACTAAACCGGATACCACACGGTGAGTCGACTTACCTTAGTCGCCTTTTACGACACCTCGGTAAGAAATGAGGGTGGTCTATTCTACTCAGCCGGATACCACACGGCGGGTCGACTTACCTTAGTCGCCTTTTACGACACCTCGGTAAGAAATGAGGGTGGTACTATTCTACTTAGCCGGATACCACACGGCTAGAATTATCCATACTAATATCATATGTTTATCTGTTACGCTTTCACAGCTAATCTGCTAGACCAATTTTTTTTAAATTTCATACAATTGAAGTCGAACAATTGGCTAAAATATGGTTTAAAAAAATCCCGATTTTTCCATTTGGAATGGAAAAAAATATACTACACAATTGAGGGTAATAAAGTTCACCTAAATGGAATCGCGGGTACAATTACTAGTAACTAATATTAGCATAGTTTTTTTAGTATTGTTATGGATTACAGCTCAAAGACGGCCGGTCGTAAAATACGTAGCCAAATCATATGACAACATGTTTGTAACATGTTGTGCCGACCCCACTTAGAGTGGGATAAGGGCAGGAGGATGATAATTACAGCATAAATAAGCAGAGCAGTGAGACTGTACAAGTCTTTCGAATCTCGGGAATGGCTACAACGATTTTCCTTAAATTCAGCATGTAGGGGATTTTGGGGGAGAAAAATCGATCTAGCTGTCTTATTAAAAAAAAAATTATACCTTTTTTTGGGCAATAAAAAAATGCTAGGTACAATGTAGAGATGCTAAAATGTAGAATTGAAAGCAAAGGATTTTATACTTGTCAAACGTAATGCCGATGGGTAACGAGCGGACCGATGTTCTAAACCCGGGTTCGAATACCACACGTCATCGGCGCCTTCTTTCTTTTTTTATATATATATATATATATATATATATATATTTATACCTTTCAAAATATTAACGAGCAAAGCTCAGTCACCTAGGTATTACACTTTTCACCCCTAAATACAGAACCACAAAAAACTCTAGTTAATGTAATCTCTCAACTCTAATGCTGGTTCGGAAATCTGTTGCTACTGAGAAGAGCCAGCAAGAAACTCGGCGGTTGCTCTTTTTAAAAATATAATTCTTATTACTAGTTACATTAGTTATTACTGTCTTGTACAGGGTCGAAGAATAGCTACGCATTTTTATCATCCAAGTATTCCCCAATAGTATAGTAAGTAGCCTTTCTGTATTAGACTTATTAATAGTGTTTTTAAACAGTTGTATTACACTTTTCACCCCTAAATACAGTACAAAAAACTCTATACTGCGTCCATCATATTATCAGTCTTTTGACAGCTCACGCTCATTAAGTTTTGTATTGCTTACGTACAAATATCATACAAATAATATTTGTACTTTATGGATGGGTACCGCCCACTTAGTGATGTCACACATAATGGGTTACTACGATTATGCCACAGATTAAAAATAATCGGTAGAAATCGATGTTACGAGTATTAAAAGACATTTAATAACATTATATAAAGTTTTACTTTCTTCTTAGTTAATACATGAATACAAATAAAACAATCAGGATATTTTAATTTATTTTATTAGCACGAGTCGTCGGAATGATAATCAACACTAGACTCCTCCGATGAGGAGTCTTCAGTAGCAGTTATTATTAGCTCTTGTGTAGATAATATATTATCAAACGCAATATCACGTTCCCAATCAGAGAATATTACTCTTTTAGTTCTTTCCACCACACTTGCCCAGTTCTCGGCCGTTACGTGGGTGCAAGCATTTTTTAGCAATTGCAACATTTTATTCGCTGTGAATGGGGGGCTTGTATTGCATCTCGCAGCATGCCCTTTTACTTGTGCCCATATAAGTTCTATTGCGTTGTACTGGCAGTGGTATGGAGGAATCCGAAGAACAGTATGGCCATATTCTGCTGCCATTTCATTGATTACATAGCGTTTTGCTCTCTTTTTGGTTTTTAATATTTTTATTAATTCAACTTTTAACATTGAGTCGTCCACATTTTCTCCATTGTCCCGAAGCCAATTAATTATTTCATGCTTTTTATTAGCCTGTGTTGGCATTTTGTCAATTTGACGGGAGTGGTAGGGCGCATTATCAATAAAAATTATTGATGGTTCTTCCAATGAAATGAGCATTTTTTTGAACCACTCTTCATACACATTTGCATTCATCTCTTCGTGGTAGTCATTTGATTTCTTCGATTTAAATGCCAACAGTGCGTCTTGTACAAATCCTTTTGCTGTACCTGCATGGCAAATGATTAGGCGCTCACCTTTTCCCATTGGTACTGAGGAAGTGGAATCAGCAGTATCATCAGTCCAGAAACGAGATAGTGTGTGGTTAGCGTTGAGCCATGTTTCATCCCTGAAAACAATATTTGCCCAATCTTGTATTTTCTTTGCCTCTCTTAAAAAATCACAACGTGCTATAGCTATATCTGTGCGTTCCATTAATAATTTTCTTTTATTTAACTTTTTATATGAAAAGCCAATTGTGTTCAAAACTTTGACCAAAGAAGATTTTTCACCATGAAATAGACCACTTCTTTTCAAAGAAACAATAAGTTTTCTCAAAGTTGGAATTTCTTTTCTCAAGTAGTAATCTAGTTTACGTAGGTTATCATTAATCGAATTACTTAGGTACGTAATTCGATTAATGATAGTAGGTACTATAATCGGAATGGTATCGCATACGAGAATCTTTAGGACATCACTATCGTCAATCTGTCAAAAGATGGTTAATATAATGGACAGTGTATAGTTAATGTAATTAACACGATACATTTGCGTTAGTTATTAGCAAGTTTTGTATGCATTTCAAAAGACCCTAAAGTACCCATTGTTTGTACGAAAGTGCAGACAAAACCCCGTGCGTCATAACAAATTTCTGGAGCTCTAGCTTGCTTCGGGCCCGGGGGAGGCCGCCCGCCTCCCCCTTTCCCACGCAACGACCTTTGCGCCTCGCCGATGCACTTTGACAGACTTTACTAATTCAATAGATGGACGCTCTAGATTATTCTTTTCTTTGTTTAATAAAAGCTACAAATTTTATAATGCAGAGGGATTTGTTACTTTTATAATGAGTCGCGAATATTACTTCTATATTCAATACTTTAAAATTACAATACAGAGAAATTCCTTTGTTCCAAATCACCCTCATTTCTTAACGAGGTGTCGTATAAGGCGACTAAGGTAAGTTAATCCGCTGCGTGGTAGCCGGCTGAATAGAATAGACCACCGTCTTTCTTACCGAGGTGTGATAAAGGTGACTAAGTTAAGTTGACGTCAGGCAAGCGACCGGTCGTAATATACGTAGCCAATTCATGTGACAACATGTTCATAACATGTTGTGCCGACCCCTCTTAGAGTGGGATAAATGCAGGAGGATGATGAATTTTTTGGTGCATGATGTTACACCTTCATAAGTTGTACATGTTAAATTATTATTTTGTTTTTTTCCTTTTTTGTAATAAAAAATAGTACAAGTTATATCTATCTTAAATTACTTACACGCTAGGACTGTACAATCATGTCCACATGGAATGGTCTCAAAAATGCTGGCAGCGTTTCCGCGCTGAATCGCTAAGCTGATTCTTTGTGCGAAAAAGGAGCCAGCCCTCTAATCACCTGAAGAGGCAACCGAGGTATTAAAACGGATAAAAAAAATTGCACTTTGACTCCATGGCCCTAGGGTCTCAATTGCAAACGGCATTTGTTTCTATTCTATTATATGTAAGTTTTATATGTAGCAACAATTGGCGCAGCTAAAAGTTAATTTAAGTAACGGCCTGTTACTATCCCACAGCTAGGCATATGCCTCCTCCCTCCGTTTTTGGAGAGAAGGGTTGAAGCTAAGACCTACCATGCTGCTCCAATGCGGATTGGTAGGTTTCACATATCCCTAGGATTCTCTAGAAATATGCAGGTTTCCTTCACCTTCACGATATTTTCCTTCACCGAAAAGCATGTGATAAATTGTCATAAATTATCAATCAGACACATAGGTTAGTTTTAATAGAAAAACTCATTGGTGTCTGCCCGAATTGAACCCATGATCGTCTCTAGAGATTCAAGCGGTCGGTTTATAATGTCTCTCGAGAAAATATCCTTAGCAATTAATCTAAATAGGGATATACTAATCTAAGGATATAAAGGCAAATGAAACACCCTCAGGGGCGCAGGGTGGTTAGAAACTTCACATGGATACGAGGAAGACGTGAATTTCGTCAGTGCAGTTTAAAAGCACTGAAGCACCAAACCATAAATGAAGGCTTGAACGACAGGCGGGCTGGGTGTGGGCCGGGGAGAGTGCTTGTTTTGGTCTATTTGGCCCTGCGACGCCCACAAAGACGTCGACCGATCCGCACACTAATTCAACAGAGATCGATAGTGCACCGAGCTAGCTCGCCCTTTTACGCCCACCTTATAATCGGCGATAATTAAATTGTTTTGCTCTATTTGATTGCGTTATACTGATTTATGGAACTAAGCATACTTAGGAGGCAATACAAAAGAAAAGCGGAGGTAGCGGAATGGAGGGTTTGAATCTCGGCCATTATAACACGTGAACCCAATCCTAACACAAGCATTTAGCTTAGCTGGAGGGGTTAATAAGTTAACTGGTAATTTGTAACCCAAATTGCTAGAAATTTTTTAATAAATGTAATGCTAATATTGACTGGGCCATAGGCACAGGTTGCATCGATCTTTGATTGATTGATCCCTGCCTTTAGTTTCGTGGGTCTCGGGTTCAATTCCCGCCGAGGGCTAACAATTTGTTCGAGTCTGGATGTATGTAACACAAGTAGTAAGGTACTTTAGGAACAGACGTTGTGTGTGTAATTGTCCCAAGTAAAAAAATATATAATTTACGATTACAAAAAATCTATGTATAGCTGAAAATAAAGTGATTGGGATAGTATCAGGGAACAAGACAAATCGATAAATATTAAATTCAAATGCAAATTGAAAGTATTATTTATTCAAATAAACTTGTAAACGAGTGCTTTTGAATCGTCAACTCTACTGCTGGTTCGGAAAGTTGTTCCTACCTATTAAAAATTTTGATGTGAGCTTAAATATAAAAAATATACACTTATTTATTCTAAATACTCTTATTTTGTTAATACGTCAACATTAGTTCTTCGAGTCAGCTCTTATCACTACGATATTCACTTTGTACTTATTACGTAAAATAATAAGCAAGTACCTATAAAGCAAGAATTTTTCTACATTCACTTTACTTCATTCATTCTTTACTCTAAATTACCGTATATGCTTGCAAGCAACATCTTATGGAGTAACTACAAAAACTAAAAAACTTAAGATAAACGTTCTTTGTTATTTCTATTCAAAACTATGAAAACATTGAAGTCGGTGACAAACTGTTTTTTAACATCATTACTTAATAGATGTAACGGTAAGCTCGAAACGAGTCCATATTGTCTACAATAGTTTAACCTCTGACTTTTTGTACAAAGACAATGCTAAAAACGCGTAAAAAGAAACGCTTTTGACTTTACCAACCATAATTAATTTAGTTTCACGTCTCTTAATTGTCTTTAAATATTTAAAGTTGAAAGTCAAAGAGCCAGCACCATCATCTTCCCGCCCTTATTCCACTCTAAGTAGGGTTGGCACAACATGTTAAAAACAATTTGTCACATGATTTGTATCACATGTTTTTTACGACCGGCCGCCGGCCTGATATCAACTTACCCTGAGGTAAGTAAAAAATGAGGATGGTCCACCAGGTTAAGTAGAATAGACCACCCTCTTTTTTTACCGAGGTGTCGTAAAATACGAATGAGGTAAGTTGACGTCAGGAAGGCCGCCTGCCTGACGTCAACTTACCTCAGTCATAAGATACATAACCAAATCAAATGACAACATGTTTATAACATATTATGCCGACCCCACTCCGAGTAGGATAAGGGCAGGAGAATGTAATTATCTTTGTTTAAAGATACATAAAAAAGAGACAAACTGGTAGTTTATTTACTTTTTCTCTTTATTCGATAGACATATTTTAGGCTGGCTCCTGTACTATAGAATAACATCTCTATAGATATCACACAATAGTTATTTATCTATGGTATCAAAGACCAATAACATGTTTTATGATTATAAAAAAAATTACTCCACTATACATTTTTACTTATACTTGTTAATGCATTAAGCATGTTTCATGTGTTTTTTTAACTTGCGTGTTCAACTATAAAGGCTGAGCGCCTTCAATTAATCCGTACTAATAAATGCAAAACTGTTTGTTTGATGTCTTTCTTTAGGGTGTGAATGGAGTAACGGCTCGATGTAATATGTATAATGATATTTGAAGAAATAATAAGTATTCATCAATTCTTTATCACTAATCATCAACTGTTATTCTCTTATCTTATTATCGCAGTAGTGTGATGTACATGCACTCGAAGTCGTAGGGAATATATAGTTATTCAAATTTAGAAATTGTTATCAATATGATAGCTAGCAAAAATTTCGGTAATAAATAAAAAAAAAAAAAAAAAATAATTGAGTAGGTAGGGCCCGATCCTATATATTTTCATATCTCGAGACCACCCGTTTCCCGAATAAGCTATGCTGACTTGACAATTTACGGCAAAAATAGTGTTTTGTATTCAATAGAAACTTTAGTATATTTTAACGCCCAAAAACCGTTTTTTTTTAAAGCAATTTAAAAGAAATTAAAGATTTTCTGATACTTAAAGATATTTCTTTACTTAAAGATTTTCTGAAAGCAAGGTTTAATACCTTGCTTTCAGAAAATCTTTGGAGCCGTTTCCGAGATTCCGATAAAAAACATATACCTATACATACATACAAGATTAACTCATTTAAATTTTAAAGATATTAAGACCGAGATATTAATAATCACACGTTTAGTATTAAAGAGACATTATTCAAAATTAAGATAACTTATATATGTTATAATCTGTATTTCAATACCATCTATGCCATCACGCTATGAACTATTAAAAAAAACTTAGTGTTATCTTGCTCTCAAGTTAAGTGTATTTTTAACACTCACGAGTTATGAAGATGCAACACTACGCTATTACACATTACACTATTCCTATTTGCCACATATATTAAAACATCTTTTTTTAATTAGGTCACTTTAATACTAATCGTGCAATATAAACTTAAAATAAATCATTAATTATTCATTGAGATAGTGGTCAGATATTAATTTGTCTACAAAGTTTATCTTTAAAAGCACTCAACAAGTTGGCTAGATAAAAATTCGCAAACAAAACACAACGTAAAACAATCCAAAATATTATCTCTAGACGGAGAATGTCTAAAAAAAGATGTGTATATACTAATATATAAATCTGTTTCTGTTTTCTGTTTTTTTAAACACACACGGTCGTCCGTCCCCAAAGTAAGTAACTTAATACTTGTGTTATGGGTGACAGACAACTGGTGAATATATACTTATATATTTTTTTAAATACATACTTAAATACAAATATACACCCAGGCTCAAAGATCGACAAATTCATTTTAAAGAAAATGTTGGTCCTCGGCGGGAATCGATCCCGCGACCCGTGGAGCCGAAGCCAGGGTCACTACCCACTGCTCCAACGAGCCAGTCAGATCTGAAGAATTTGTTTGTTTGTTTGATTATTTGAACGCGCCAATCTCAGGAACTACTGGAGCGATTTGGAAAATTCTATGAGTGTACGATAGTCCATTTATCGAGGAAGGCTATAGGCTATATAACATCACGCTAAGATGAATAGGAGAGGAGCAACAATAAAAAATAGTACGAAAACGGCAAAATTTAAAGCTCTCCTTGCGTGCGCTGAATAAATGGTAATAGTTTGTAAAAATAGTAAAAATTTGTGTATTACAAAATTGTTCCTCTCTAAAAGTTCTAAATAAAAGTCCGCGACAGCATATATCTAGCTTTTAAGGTTAACCCACATTAACAATTTTTATGGTTATCAAAAGACTATATCTTTTGATAACCATTTGAATCTTTCCACGAGGATGGAGCCGGCGATTGCTAGTACATTTATAATCATTTAATTTTTTATTTTTTTTAGGACACTTAAACACACGGTCGTCCGTCCCCAAAGTAAGTAACTTAATACTTGTGTTATGGTAGACAGACAAATATATACTGGTGAATATATACTTAAATCCAAACTTGTATAAAAGCTTGCTAATCTGGCTAAATGCAGTAGTATTTACCACTGCGAAAGACAACTCATCTTTTATTAAAGTTTAATCATAACAGTGGTGAAATGAAAACCAACTCGGAATTAAAATAAACAGTTAAACGGAGCAAACGAAAGTGTTTTACTCAAGCAGATTCATTTTACTAGAGAAACTTTGTACGACCTTCGGGAATGCAACTTTTCAATTCATTTTAAAGATGGCGCTGCTCTGCGTCTTAGTAAATTTGCATAATACTTAATTCAGATGCTGCTCGTGATAAAAGTGGGATGAAGATAAAATGTTTTATGTAAATGAGTCACGTATACTTGTAACTATGTTAAACGAAAACTGAAATAAGATCTTTAGTAAATATAAATATTAAATTGTTTTAATCAAAAAGTAAAGTATCTTTTGTGCTATCATTATCCACCTGCACTAATCCCACTCTAAGTAGGGTCGGCACAACATGCTACAAACATGTTATCACATGATTTCGCGATATATTTTACGACCAGCCGCCTGCCTGGCGTCCACTTATGTTAGTCGCCTTTTACGACACCTCGGTAAAAAAGAGAGTAGTCTATTCTACTCAGCCGGATACCACACGGTGGGTCGACTTACCTTAGTCGCCTTTTACGACACCTCAGTAAGAATTTAAGAAATGGGGGTAGTCTATTCTACTCAGCAGGATATACGGCAATTTTTTTTGCCTAACCTTAAATCAAAAATAATTGGATGCATGTACTAGTCAAATATATATCACTTGTACTGTTTCTAATAAAAATAAATTTTCGTCCCCAGCGCAAATATTACGTTGAAAATTGTGAAACAATAGCATACTTGATACCTAAAAAAGCGTATCGAGTTTCGCAAACAAGAAAATGTTTTCGACTACAAGTTAGACACCGTTATTATTTAAGTTAGTTCATGCGGCCCGCGCACGTATTGGCAAGAAGCAATACTAAATCCAATAGCGTTAAGTCTCGAAATTGGAATCCACAACAAAGGGACGTCAAAGAAACTAGTAAGTGCACGCGGCATAAAGACCGACGTTGCAGCGAACTAGCGAGGAGCCTCGTGCGTCCATTTCCCCCCCTGGGGGTGCCGAAAGTGTGGGGGGCGACTCACTCACACCCAAAGATACATCGAGTTTCTGGCCGAAACCGCACCGCCCCTTGTAATGAGTTTGCACCTTTATGCATTCTGCCAATTAAGTACTATTTCTGTTTGTACAATATTAAATCGACACGAACTAATTAATGTTTCAGAACAACGGTAATATATTCTGCGGACTCCATTTAAAACTTAGCTATGTAAGTATGTTGTTTGGGGTCAGAATTACGCTTTATATCCAGCTCTGTGAGAGAAAAATTTGTATTTAATGTTTGTGCTATTCATTTATTTGGCTTTTTTATATAAAAGATGCCATAAGACTATGCTCACACTAAGATATATATAAGATACAGGGAAAATATATAAATCAATTAAGTTATAAGTACCTGGTCGGTAATTTTTTACAAAATAAAAAAATAATAATAATTAGGTAGGTTGGACTCAGTCCTAGGTATTTTCATTTCTAGAGACCGCTCGTTCCCCAAATAAACTACGCTAATTGGACAGTTTTCGGCAAAAATAGTGTTTTGTATTCATATACAAATTTTAGTATTATTTAATGCCCAAAAACAGGGATAAACGAATCTTTTTTTAACTACAACTACTATAGGAAACTATTTATAGGAAAGATCTTACTCACTTGTGAACTCCATTTCCAGTATTATATTTTCCAACTTCAGACAAAGCAAAGAAACTTTTTTCTATTTCGTTAAACTAAATGGTAATAGAGTAAAATATGTCTTTTAATTAAACTCTTAGACCACTATGGCCAGCCATCTACAGCATCGTTCTGATGTTAAAAGATCATTTCTAATTTGCAACAGTATTATTTATAAACAAGTAAAACACTCTTAATCATATCAGCCATCAATAGAAACGTACAATATAAAAGTTTTTTTAATTAATTTATTTTAAAACTAGTAATATCCCGCGGTTTCACATGTGTACATACCGATCTCAAGGGAATGGAAAATCTACTAAGTCGGACTATAGATGATTTATTTTTGTTAAATATATCATTAAGATAAGCTGTGGTAGCCCAGCGGTAACACCGTGCGACTCTTTCGAGGAGGTCACGGGTTCAAACCCGGGCAGACACCAATGAGTTTTTCTGTTAAAACTTATGTGTCTAATTGATAATTGCAATTTATCACACGCTTTTCGGTGAAGGGAAACATCGTGAGGAAACCTGCATATCTCTAGAGAATTCTGGAGATATGTGTAACCTACCAATCCGCATTGGAGCAGCGTGGTAGGTCTAAGCTTCAGTCCAGTAGGTCCAAACCTTCTCTCCAAAAACGGTGAGAAGAGGCCTATTCTCAGCAGCGGGATAGTAACAGGCCGCTACTTACTTTACTCTTTATATCATTAATAATTTCCGCAGCGTATTCGATGACAGATATTTATGTCTAATTTTTACACTTTATTACATTTTTATTACGGATTCCTATTTTTTTAAATGTAATATAGCCTATGTTACTCAGCACTTGTAGCTTTCCAATGGGCAAAGAATTTTTGAAATCGGTCCAGTAGTTTTTGTGTAAAACATTACAAACATACATACAAATTTCCTCTTTATTATATTAATATAGATACACACACACGCGCAAACACACACACGAAGCATGCACGCACCAACGCACTCTCCAATACACGCACGCACGTACGCATGCCCGCATACGTTCACGCAATCTTCTTCGAACTCAGCTGCAATGAAAATAATTGTACAACGTTATTTAGTTCGAAATTTAAAAAATCATGATTTAATCTCCTATTTTATGAAACACATCATGTCATTATAAATAAAAAAAAATCAATATATCATCCTGCCCTTATCCCACTCTAAGTGGGTTTGGCACAACATGTTATAAACATGCTGTCACGTGATTTGGCTGCGTTTTTACGACCGGCTGCCTGCCTGACGTCAACTTACCTCTGTCGTATTTTACGACACCTCGGTAAGAAAGGGGGTGGTCTATTCTGAAAAACCGGATACCACACGGTGGGTCGACTTACCTTAGTCGCCTTTTACGACACCTCGGTAAGAAATGAGGTTGGTCTACTCTACTCAGCCAGATAGTACACGGCGGGTCGACTTACCTTAGTCGCCTTTTACGACACCTCGGTAAGAAATGAGGGTGGTACTATTCTATACAGCCGGATACTACACGGCGTAAAGGAAACACATCATGTCATTATAAATAAAAAAAATCAAATGTCTTTATAACCAAAAAGTTGGAACGAAACTGGAAGAATTTAATGACTTCGCATAGAAATACCGTACCTCAAAAGTGAACGCTTTATATTTTACGACAAGCACACGAAGTATCCTGAAAGGCTCCACCTATGATGTATTTGCTAGAAATACCTACATGTACAATGCAGTCACGACATGCCCGTGCACCGATAAATCGCATTATGGCCCACGTGCGGGGAATACATTTTTAATCTTATTTCCTTTACATTATCCAGCTTAGAAAAGCTGCTGTCTTCTACAAATTTATCTAACGTAGCTAGTCACTCCATGGACATTGACCAATGTAATTACTATTGAATTCAAAAGTAATGAGAGTATTATTTTGCTATAATCCGCGATAAAAGGAAATATATGTAATGCTAAATGTAGAGTGTACTATTCGTTCTCATACCTGATACATGCAGAATTTGTAAGAACTCATGCACTACAAGTCGTGGAGTCTATCTCCTGACGATGCTTCGGTTACGGGGAAAAACAATTGTTTAGATTGTGGTGGTGAATGTGTGCAGTGCTTGTGTATTGGTGTGCCATCGGTGTCGGGTAGTGCATAAGTTCTTACAAATTCTGCATGTATCAGGTATGAGAACGAATAGTACACTCTACATTTAGCATTACATATATTTCCTTTTATCGCGGATTATAGCAAAATAATACTCTCATTACTTTTGTATTATGGACCTCCGCAAAGTAACGCCTAATTCTATAAATTACTATTCAATTACCAAAATATGCGTTCACTAAAGTCCTCATCAACGTGTTGTGACGTGATTTGGCTACGTTTTTTACGACCGGCCGCCTGTCTGACGTCAAGTTAACTTAGTCGTATTTTGAGACTCCTCGTTTAAAAAGTGGGTGGTTTATTCTACTCAGCCAGATACAACACGGCGAGTGAACTTACCTTAGTCACCTTTTACGGCACCTCGGTAAGAAATGAGTTTACTAAAGTCATATTTGTAAATAAACACAGAGAAAACGGCTGACTTGTCCTTTAAATATATATTCTCCTATTTCCGTATATCCTAATAGTTTATCATATTAAAAAGAAATCAAACAACCTTGCGTTTATTATTTGCTCATAAATCCGAATTTGAAAGTATATAAACATAATATTATATAGCCTAAATAAAAGTCAACAAAAACGTTCCAATTTATGAAAGGTTTTTTATAAAAAAAACATAAAACCTAACTAAGAATATCACGAGTGACGTATTTTAACAAAAGATATTAAAATAAGCATGTACCTAAATAAAATAAATAAAAAACACTTTTTCAAAACAATTAAATCCAACAAACAATACAATTCAATTCCACTTTTAAAATATGGTTGCATAATATAAAGCTTTAATATTTATTATTATATTATTGATTTATGATTATTTGCATACAACGGATAAAGTTCACGCAAAAACTTTATTGCTTATACTCAAAAAAGTTTCTAAAACATCTAAAAGAAACTAAAATAACATAAGACTAAAGGTGAATTAAAATACTAATCTACATTTGACAACAAAATCAATCAAAAGATTTCTTTGTGTTTAGGTGAGATCAAAGACAAAGACAAAGACCCTGCACTGTTAAATATAAAGTTTAATTAAAGCTTTTCTATTATTCTAACTCACGTACAAAACAAGCAACAAACTGAACTTATACAGAGAGCAAGCCGCTTTCTGACCTCGTCAAGGATTTAAAAATGCACCAATAGCCCTAGAATAAATCGATCTTAAAGTAAACTTAATAATAAAATTTCTATTCATGATGAATTATAGCAAAAAAAAATTATTATTACTTTTGTATTATGGATCTCTGCAAAGTTACGCCTACGTCTATAAATCGATCTTAAAGATATGGACGAAACTAAACAATTCAAATTCAAAATATTCTTCATTCAAATAAACTTGTAAACAAGTGCTTTTGAATCGTCAACTCTACTACTGGTTCGGCAAGCTGTTCCTACCGAGAAGAGCCAGCAAGAAACTCGGCGGTTGCTCTTTTAAAAAAAATACAATTCTTAATGCTAGTTGTAATTTTTCAATCAAATGTGTATTAAAGAGAAACTAAAATTTTAGCACCTACGTCTGAGTAGACTCTATAACCTTTTGTATTAAATCATAGTATCAATGAAACAATTGAATTACGTACGCCGTACACTTGTATTATATAATAGTTTATAGATTCCAAACATTCCGAATAGTTCCAAAATAGTTTATAGATTCCACACATCAAATGGGGTATAAACTTGGTATTTTTATTGGATTATTGTCACCTGTAAAGCTTTCTCCTGTAAGTTCTTATATTTTGAACACTAAATATATCCTTAAAAAATAGTCTATAACATACTGTTGAATTTAACGTATATTACCGCATAAACAGGATTACAGCAAACGCAAAGTAAGCACCACTTCCTTACTCATCACTGAATAACAAATAGAGAAACTCTTTAGAATCGTGCTGGTAAACATTAAACCGAAAGCACAATGAGTTGCCAAAAAAAACAGGATATACCGCGGAAACGTTAATAACGCTCGTGTTGGCATCCATAGCTCTTTTCATTCGGAGCCGTGCATGCTGTGTCAAAGCACGTAATTAGTATTTAGGAAGGTGGTAAGAAAGGCGAGGTCGTGGGCCAGACGTCGGGTATCGATCCGCCGACCTGCCCCACGCTCTGCCCCCCTCGTGGGGGGGTCGGGGGCCACGCACATCGAGCCACCAATTGACACACTTAAGGTAATACTTGGCACTTACGTTGCCTTCTTTGCAGCCAAACGGCACCCGTAGCTTTCCTAGCTTAGCTCTAAATTTTGTGAATTCCTCCTGCACTTATCCCACTCCAAGTGGGGTCGGCACATTATAAACGTGTTTTCACATTATTTGGCTACGTATTTCACTTGCGGCCGCCTGCCTGACGTCAACTTACCTAAGTCGTATTTTCACCTCGGTAAGAAAGAGGGTGGTCTATTCTACTATGAAACCACACGACAGGTCGACTTACCTTAGTCGCCTTTTACGACACCTTAGTAAGTAATGAGGGTGGTCTATTCTAGTCAAGCGGATATCTCATTATGAGTCGACTTACCTTAGTCGCCTTTTACGACACCTCGGTAAGTTAATAAGGGTGATCTATTCTAATCAACCGGATACCACACGGTGGGTCGACTTACCTTATTCGCCTCTTACGACACCGCGGTAAGAAATGAGAGTGGTCTATTCTACTCAGCCGGATACCACACGGCTAATTAGTATTAAAGTGACCTAATTCAAAAAAGTAGTAAAAGTAGTCGTAGTGATCCCTCTTGAAAACTCGTGTGTTAAAAAGACCTTAAACTTGAAAGAGCAAGATAGCACTAGCTTTTTTTATAGTTCGTAGCTTAACTCTAAACCCCTCTAAAACAAAAGCCACCGTGATTAAGTAACCAAAATTATCTACTATCAAAGTTTAATGTGAGTTTAGTTTATATATTTTTTTACGGACGTACTTCCAGGCGGCAGATACAAAGCTGGCAGAATAGCAGAAAGTTACAAAAGCTCGACCCAGTTGGCTTTGAGCCCGCGTAGGTCGTATCAACATACGTAGAAATAAATGCATAATTTAACCTTGAAACTGTGCTTTAAGATTTATTCCTATTGAATTTTAAGATAACTATGCGTAATATCCAATGCGTGATCCTACTAATATTATATACACGAAAGTTTGTGAGTATGGATGTATTTTTGTTACTCTTCACACTCCACTGAACACTTATACACCGGAATAATATATAGGCTATAGAAATACTGTACAGGAATAGAATGAAATTGTAAAGCGCCATCTATTATCGATCTACACAAGACAACAGTCTACGCGAACGAAGTCGCGGGTAAAAGTTAAAATCTAATAAACTAACATAATTAAAATGGAGTAGGTATTTATGCTACTTTTTATCACATAATAAATATACTTTTAAGAAAGAGTTTTTACATAATTTTCATTAGACAACAAGTGACTTATAATTTTATAAAAAAAATATATAATAAACGTATTTATATACAATAATAATAAAAGTATACAATTGAACAGTCATTATCCTTCATTCTTCTTAATAACAATATAAAAAAAAAACAAAATGGTCATCTCCTTTTAACAGATTAAAAATGCATCGCATTCAATGAAATTTATAACATTAAGCAATAAAGCATTCCATAAGCAATTGTGAATTAAAAATAAACGTTTATACTAAAGCTACATAGAAAACTTTCCATTTTCCTTTTTATAGCTTAAAGATATAAAACTCAAAACAGGTATACAAGTTATCTAATAACTAAGTTACATCAATAAAAACATTTTAAAAAATTTTTTTTATATATGTTTATATATTGTATACTAGCGGCCTACCCTGCTTCGCACGGGTATAAAATATATAGCCTATGTCACTCAGTGGAAAAAATTATTAAAATCGATCCAGTAGTTTTAATTTATTCATTACTGCCCGTGGCCCGCACGCGTTAAATTTGAAGAAAAACAATTCCCTTACGACATCACATTAGAAACATTACAGTATTTCTCTACTCCATATTGAATGTTATTATACATTCCTCTTGAATCACTCTATCTATTAAAAAACCGCATCAAAATCTGTTGCGTAGTTTTAAAGATTTAAGCAGTCATAGGGACATAGGGACAAACAAAGAATGTGACTTTGTTTTATACTATGTAGTGATAATCCCTATAGCATGATTCAGTATTCACGCGCGATGGCAGAAAGCTTCGAACTGCTAAGCTATCGGGAGTTACACGTCTTATTGTGAGTCAATCATAAAAGATAGACATATGCTGTCGTGGGATATTTTTTATATAATTTTAAGGAGAACATTTCCGTCATACATGATTTCTGTGTATCTTTAACCATCAAGGTTGCACACGCGACGGAAGCTTAAAAAATGGAGTAACTTCTCCCGTTTTCCCGACATTTCCCTTCACTGCTCTGCTCCTATTGATTGTAGCGTGATTAAAAGTATACTATAACCAGCTCAGGAGTATGAAAAATAATTGTATCGAGTTTCGTTAAAATCCGTCGAGTAGTTTTTGTTTCTATAACGGTTATACAGACAGACAGACAGACAGACAAAATTTTTACTGATTGCATTTTTGGCATCAGTATCGATCCCTAATCACCCCCTGATAGTTATTTTGGAAATATATTCCAGTTACAGAATTGACCTCTCTACAGATTTATTATAAGTATAGATAAATGCTTTTTTATAAAACTCAATGTTACAGATCAAGTAAATAATAAACAAAGGGATGTTATCGAAATACACATAGCCTATATATCTGAATTTCTATCCATTTCTTACGTAGCTAATATTTTATTTATATACAGTATCTACCAAAATGGTTCCTAGTACATAAAGACAATTTCCGGCGAAGGAATTAGGAGGGAAAACAAGCAAAGCACGCAGATTGTCCGAGGCAACGTCGCGTTGCACTTTGGGAGCTCTTGGGACGGGGTTAGGGACTAGGAAGGGGGGAAAGGGTGGGGCAAAATCACCCGCAATCATTTATACCCGAACTGCCTGTAGAATTACTAGCTGTCACTAAATTCCCAGAGATCCTCCCGGGCGTCTAACATTGCTTCTCCCCAACTAAAACCTACTTTATAAAGTGCATTAAGCGGAGCAATGTATAGTTCTCACGACGGGATTACGTCCCCGGGCAATCTCGAATATAACAAGAACGCTGCACATTTCACTCTGTACTATAGAATATTACACGTCATGTCGTTTAGAATTAATTAATGATAAATATGATATAAGTTCTCAAATTGAAAACTTTAATTCATTTATAATTTCATACTTATTTAGTAATACAATATATTTTATCGATTGTTCAGATCAGAAATGAGGAGATACGTAGAAGAACCAGAGTCACCGACATAGCTCAGCGTGTCGCGAGGCTGAAGTGGCGATGGGCGGGGCACATAGTGCGGAGAACCGATGGGCGTTGGGCTCTCAAGGCACTGGAATGACAACCCCGCAACGAAAAACGCAGTGTCGGCAGACCCCCCACGAAATGGACTGACGACCTCAAAAAGGTCGCGGGGAGCCGCTGGGTCCAAGCAGCACAAGATCGTGTATGGTGGAGATCCCATGAAGAGAACTATGTCCAGCAGTGGACGTCCATCGGTTGAGAAAGAAGAAGAAGAAGTGTATATCTTATTTGATGCTGTAATAGCATCGACGGAGTCGTTAAGAACGCTCTTAGGGCGCCTGCGAAATCGGCTGGAAGATCGTGACTAGAACATCATGGTCGTATGGACACTTTTAGGAAGCCTAGAAAATGTTCACTTAATTCTTCAACAAGAATGATTTACCACTTTATTATAACAGACTTAACTAGTTTAAAAAAATTACATAATCATATCAAGTAAATTATGTAATTAATATTTGCATGCGCTTTATAGGGTTGGATAAAATGTGTGAAACCTGCACATGGCCAGAATTACAGTAAACCGAATATTGTCTACAAAACTTTAAATCGAATATTGACTGGCTCGTTGGCACAGTGGATAGGGACCCTGCCTTCGGCTCGGTCGCGGGTTCGATTTCCGCCGAGGGCCAACATTTTCTTTAAATGAATTTGTTGGTCTTTGTTGTACCAGTAAGTAAGTACCAGTTGTCTGCCACCCATAAAACAAGTATTAAGTTACTTACTTTTGGGGACGGACGACCGTGTGTGTAAGTGTCCCATATATTTATATATATATATATATATATATTATATTATCCATTATTTAATTTAAAAAAAACGGCAAAGATTTTACGTGACAACGTCTTTTTAAATGTGATGGATTGGAGTGGGAGAGAGACGCAAGGCATTCGCCAGTCCGGCGGGCATCTTTCGTTCGGTGACTCATCGTTACAGACGTGAGCGGGCGTTACACTTTTCATGAGTGACTCCAAGCCGCAACCTAATTTAAGACGTCACGTCAATAAAAACAAAACGGCACATTTTATATTTACGATTAACCTTAATGTTACGATAGATTACAAGATTCAACTTGCAATATAGCTATAGGTGACAGTACTTACGTACATATATACGACAGTGCACGTGAGATGCGGCGTTATTCGTGTCAGGAGCCCGTATCCGTGACCCAGTTTACTAACACCCCATCCCGGTCCCCCTTCGCTGTTTTGGTCTAGGTTATATCATTCCAAACTATAAGTACTTAGTACTTACATTGTATCAAATATATGCTCAGAATATATTAACATGTTTATGACACATCATTTATCTACATTGTTTTAATTTCACTAACTACGCCGTGTGGTATCCGGCTGAGTAGAATAGACCAACCTCATATCTTACCGAGGTGTTGTAAAAGGCGACTAAGGTAAGTCGACCCGCCGTGTGGTATGCAGCTTAGTAGAATAGACCAACTTCATTTCTTACCGAGTTGTCGTAAAATACGACTAAAGTAAGTTGACGTCAGGCAGCCGGCCGGTCGTAAAATACACAGCTAAATCATGTGACAACATGTTTACAACATGTCGTGCCAACCCTACTTAGAGTGGGATAAGGGCAAAAAGAAGAAGATGATACATCTATCTACATTTTTTTAATTTCACTAACTCTTATACTCTCTAAAAAGTAGAAGAGAAAGTATGTATGTATATTCCTTATAAATTTCGAAACGGTTGGATAGTAATTAATGAAATTTTCAGAAAACCTTTAGATTGACCGAGCGGATATTCCTGTAAAGTTCGATGATGGGAGGATTATTTTTGAACTAGCCACAGTAAAATAAACAAGATCAAACTTGATAAATTTATTCGCCATGCCAATATAAAATGCTATTGAGAAACCTTTTCTGGGGTTTGAGTTCGAATTGCCAAAGAATAATCAAGTAAAATGCAAACACCAATCATCGCTAAATAAATACCTTGCTGATATTAGGTACTTATTACTTAAAGCAAGGTGGCACCTAATTACATATCCACGTAATTCTTAGAGCCACAGCTAATAATTAAGCGTAACGAATTAATCATGTATTCATGAACATCGCTCGCACAGGTTCCGACTTTCAGTCGAATTTGAGGCGATTTTTACAGAGATTGTATACGGTAGCTCAACAAATTAGCATGAGTAATGAACGGTTCGCACTGACGGTGTCACGATCGCCACTAATCGTGATATCTAATTAAACGGAATATCATAATCGCATGTACATTCTCCAAGCCGTACGGCAAATTAGACGCATTCGCTCGTTCGGTGAATAATCATTTTAATGAGCACACCTGAACGAATTTCTGTGTAGATGCGTGTTTGCTGCACACTGGTGAAGTTTTATCGAGCTTAATTGGTCGCTACTGATATTATCATGTGGGGCCAGGTAAAAGCGGATGTACTTTTTGGATCTTATGTAGTTAAGTGACTACTATAACTGTATACCGATAAAATACTATCAGTTAGGTACTAAATTTAAAAAACCAAACTGGACCAGTTAAGGTATAAAAACGAGAATAGGGCAGAAATGTGTTGCTCATTTCTATGAGGATTTCTAGGATTATTTATTTACCTACTATTATTATAAATTTGTGAGTATGGATGTATGTTTGTTATTCTTTCAAGGCGAGTCCACTGAGCCAATATCGTTGAAATTTGGCACAACAATTGTGCCAAATTTCAGTGCCTTATACACTGGAATAACATATAGGCTATAGAAATACTGTTAATTCTATAGGATGTCAGCATATGAAAAGAGCTAACAACATTCCTTCTGCGCAACTAGCCCCAAAATCTCATATCACCATCATAATGGCTTTTTGAGTATGCACTGATCGACGTGCTACGGTATTCAATTTAAAAAAAATCTAAAGGAATAGGATGTCACTAAAAAGCGTCATCTATTATCAACCATCACGCGACAACCAATCACGCGAACGAAGTCGCGGGTAAAAGCTAGTCAAACATAGTTGTATTAAAGCCTGCATTACGACTGTAAAAAGAGTGGAAATAAACCTGAACAATGTAAGCTGCGACGCAAATGTTTTACACGATAAGTCGGAAGAAACCAAAGTGAACTTTGACATACGACGAGTAGGACGTAATAGTAATCTATATTAATATATAAAGCTGAGGAGTTTGTTTTGTTTGTTTGATTGATTGATTGTTTAAACGCGCTAATCTCAGTTCAAAAATTCTTTAATGCTTTCAGTGTAAAATAGTCCATTTATTGAGGAAGGTTATAGGATTTATAACATCACGCTAGGATGAATAGGAGAGGAGCAGCAATAAAAAATAGTACGAAAAAGGCAAAATTTAAAGCTTTCCTTACATGCGCTGAGTAAACAGTAATAGTTATTCAAAAATTATGTATTACAAAATTGTTCTACCTTGAAAATTCTAAATAAAAGTCCACGACAGCATATGTCTAGCTTTTAGACTTTAACCATTTTTATGGTTATAAAGACTATATTACGGTTTTAATCTTTCTATGCGGGCGGAGCCGCTGTCTATGATATTGATATTGAATGATATTGCTAGTGCTATATAATAATGCTGCGACACCAATGAAGAATAAGATAGAAACAGGTTATAAATTTTACCGCCTTTTTATTTTAACACAAAAATATGTACTCGTAAATGACTAAAGTAAAAAAAATAACTTGTAAATCCTAGTGTAGAATTATTAGCACACCATAGCTTACGTTAGGAAAATGCTCTTTCTTCTCCAGAATAAGAAACATTTGACATAATTAACAAATTTTAGATATAGCAAAACTGATGTCTGATGGCTATTTAATGCAAAAGTAATAATAAAATAATTTTGCTATAATCCGCGATGACGTAAAATAGAAAATATATATAATGCTAAATTTATTTTATTTATTTATTTACATATTTATGTACCAACAGTAATTATATAAAAATTAAAATAAAACTAAAGTATACATAGGAAAGCTTATCGCTGTAAGCGATCTCTTCCAGCAGCCCTGAGAAAATGTAAATGTAGAGTGGACAATCCGTTTTCATACCTGATACATGCAGAATTCGTAAAAACACATGCACAACCCTTCACCACCGCCACCACAATACACAAGCACTACACACGTTCACTATCACAAACTGAACAATCGTTTCGCCCCGCAACCGAAGCATCATCAGGAGATAGACTCACTGACAAAATCGCTAAGCTATTTAAGGTTTAAAAGGAAGATATAAAGGAAAACAATATATAAGATAAATCATCTTTATTCTTATTACTGTGTCTAGCACATTATAAACGATTCTATATTTTCGCAGTGATTGCGATGTTCTTCAAAAAATTATCATACAGTTATTAGGTTTTAAAACGCAAAAGATTTTAATGTGTCTAACACATAACACGATATTAAAACTTACTCCATAACTTACATTATTGATATATTAAAGATAAATCTATTTACAATATCTCATATATATTTACATAATAAAACAATTTCAGTTAACTAAGGCCCATGCAACTTACTTAAAACTGATTCTATATCTATATTTTGTATATTTGCCGAATTAAGTAAATACTGAGTATCGGATTTTGACTTTTTATTCAATGAGTCCTCTAAGTTACCGCTTTGTAACCGTTTTCTCTTTTTACTTTCAAATTTCTCTTTGACATCAATACTTTCTACCTCTAAGACGATTTCAGTAATATTAGTTTCACAGCTTGATATAACTGTTACGTCTTTTTTTATCGGTGTATCTATACTTGTTAGTGTTGAATCAAATATTTCATAACATTCCTGTCTATGATCTTTCATAGGAGTGTACAATTTGTCTATGTTACATATAGAACTAACTGCATCTTCCGTTTCCTTGTCACTATGTTGAACACTTATTTCTGGTTCCATATCAATCAGACTTTGAAAGGGTAAAGCTCTCAGTCTTACAGTAACACCATCATCTATACACAATTCGATCGAAAACTTATCTTTTAACCTTGATAAAGGATTATTAGGAGTAAATTTTGACTCGTCAAATTGACACGAAACAAAATTATCAGTCGTTTCGTTGCACTCATGAACTGATAGTTCACATTCCTCAATATCATCTTGAACTATTTGCAAATTATTTACAATACTCGAATCCGAATCCACTCTGTCGCTTACAGTTACGAAAACTTCCAGTTTTCTAACATTCATCTCATCATTACTCGTAGACTGTACTGCTGTATCTTGGATTGGTGTCGTGTCAAGAAGATCGCGCTCAATAATTTTAGCAGTCTCGACATCAAATCCTCTTTTAACTAAATCAATATGCAGGCTGCCTTCGCTATTATCAGACATATTTTTGGATTGGGCAGATTTCTCTATATATTCCTTTATTTTTGTAATATCATCGTCATCGGGTGGAGAACTAGACGTCGGTTGTTGTTCTTTAAAGTTAGCATCTTGTATGCGATTACTAGAACATATAGATAGCTGCTTTTGACTATCAAACTGCCTGTCCTGATATGCATTTTCTATTTGTGGTACATCTTGTATGCTTTTGGATAAATCACTAGAACTTTCAGACATCGATGGTTTTGTGCAATTAAGTTTTCTTGGCGTAGACGATTTCCTACGCGATTTAGTCGGTGGAATTGTTTCAATAGGTCGAACATTAGGACTTTTATCTTTACTCGTAATACCCTTTTTGGATAAAGATTTTATAAGGCTACTTGATAGATCTGATGTTTTCTTTCGATTTTTACTTTCTTTAACAGGTGTCGGCCGGCGAGGTTTAATCTTCATGAAATTTTTAGGTTTTTGTGGTGATTTATATGCCTTAATTTTTTTTTTACTGTCCGTTTTATGTTTTAAATTTAATTGAGCTTTAGTATCTGCTGCTTTATTATTTTTATTTTTTGCACTTTTATTACTTGTATCACTAGATACAGAAGCCACTTCCAATATATCATTTTCTTTAGCCTTACTAATGACAGATCCCTTATATGACACATTTCTGGCGCATCTTCTTTGTGGTCTACTTGGTTTATCTGACTTTTCATTTGCTTTGTTTTCTAGTGAAATTGATTCTTTTGTTTCAGTTTTTTTCATGTTTTCTATCATAGTTTCTGTACAATGTAGAACTTCAGATGGTGGTATGTAATCATGATCATCATCAGGCTTATAATAAGAACCTCCGCTAGAATAATCAGTAAGACGTGTTGAATAAGACGGTGTGGCTTGCACTGCCTTGGGTGTATCAAAAAATCTTGGTGTGGGTATACTCATTATTTTAACATCGGATATTGGATCATCAGGTAGATCGGGACCTAAAAATTTTGGAGTTTCCATCTGAATATCATATAAAGCTTGTTTATATGGTGTTTCTAATAAATCAGATATATTCAGTTTGGCACCGATTACGTTTTGAAGTGAAAGCCGTTCGTTCTCGGGTGTATCTATGTGTTCATTGTTAGTGTCATCTTTGGTCTGACACTCTGTTGACTCCAATTTATGGGCGTGCACGTCACATTCTGTGACAATATTAATAAGTTCTTCTGTTTGTTTCTTAGCCTCTTTCTTAACTGGTTCTTCAACTCTTTCAATCACTTTTTGCTTCTTCTTTGTTTTATTCGACTTGCTTTCTTTCCTTTCTGACGATTTGAGGTTGTTTTTTTGTAAATTATCAGAAACATTCTCAGTCATTATAGTTACTTTGTTCTTCTTCTTTTTATATCTTGGCTTTGGAGTTATCTCTGTTTCTTGGGAAACTGTTGTTCCTAAAGCCAAAGCCCGAAGTTCTGCATCCCAGTTAGATTTTTTAACCGATTTTGTTTTATGTTTTTTATTAGATGTACTTTTAGCCTCAGTAATAGAATCTGTTTTATCATATTTATTATTAGTCGTTACAATACATTTGTGTACTGGCATATCTGGGTTACGTATAGTGGTTACGTCACTACCAATATCAATGTTTTCACTAGAAGTTTGAGGCGGAGCAAGTTCGTTTATATTTTCGTGCAAAATTCTTCTAGGTGTAGCAAAATCCAAAACTCTAATATGAGAGTTACGTCGTGGTGTCGAAGACGATTTTCTTGTAGGTGGTAAAGTATTAGGTGTGCTAGTTTTATTTTGAACAGTTACGTTCGTGTCCTTTGGTAGAGAACAGTGCGCTGTGACATCTACAGTTTTAACTAAGCCTGCAGAATTTACTTTATTACAATCTTCTATAATTAGTTTAGGCAAATCATTTGAATCAGGTACAGAATTTGCATTATCTGACGGAACATCTATAACCAATGGACTAAACAATCGAGGTGTAGAATTTATATTTGTCGTTATTGTATTTGCAGTGTGAAAAATATTACCTTGACTGTAAGTTGTTGATAAATTTTGCGATGGACCTGCAATAAAATGTAAATAACAAATAATTAAATATAATTGTATGTTAAATATCAGGGGAAGTCTGAAAGTTGTGCCCATTACAGAAAAGATGAGAAGTGCGAGACTAAGTTGGTATGGTCATGTAATGAGAAGGGATGAAAATCATGTGACCAAAAGAGTTTTAAATATGAATGTGGATAGATGTATGGTTAGGGGGAGGCCGAAAAAAAATATGGATGGATTGTGTGAAAAATGATATTCGTGTTAGAGGAGTGGCACCAGAGTTGACGAATGACAGGAGAATGGAAGAAGAAGACATATTGTGCCGACCCCACTTAGAGTGGGATAAGGGTAAGAGAATGATGATGTATATTAAAGCTAGCAGTAACTACAAATAGACATTTTTTAAATTGCAATGATAAATATTGTCAATAATAAGCATCATAAATATACAAATTACCTGATGTAGGAACAAGAATAATAGTAGGCATTGCCATAATTTCATCTTTCGTAAAATTTGTTGCCGTTCCTTGTTTATACTTGTACGCAGGTGTACCATTGATAACAATGGTTTGCATTTGTACCACTGGACTTGAGGTTATTGGAATTTTGTGACGATTATTTTTAAATGCATCATCTACTTTGACATCAGAAAGTATTGTTACTCTATGATCATCACGCTTTTCTTTAATCTTAACAGTAGAATCACTTTTTAACATATTAGTGAAATCTTTTTTCTTTTCAAGGTATGGATTGTTTATCGTTCCTGCTTTTATTAAAAGTTGCGTTAGTGGCGGCCCTTTAATATTAGTGATAGGATTGAGATTCGTTCGGTTTTCATTCAAGGGTATTGTACTGAAAAAGGAACAATAAATTTAAAAAATTACAACAATTACTTCAGTAACAAACATTTTACATATATTAAAGAAGAACCTGGAAGAACGGTAATTTTATAATAATAATATATTTAGTAATAAATATAAAAGTGCAATTAAAAATATTTAAAAAAAAAGATTTTATCTAAGATCGATGCTAGTATTCTGAATTCGAGACCGTCTGTTATCCATTTTCTTTTTCATAAAATTATAGCAGTTCTTTCAGTGCCCGAAAACATGAATAAAACAACATTTTTTCTTAATAAAACTTAGCTATATAAATTTCCAAAAAAACCCTCTACGTGATGAATTTCATGAGAATCGTTAGAGCCGTTTCCAAAGTTCAGAAAAATATATATACAAGATTCACTCATTTAAATATTAAATATTAAAATACTCACTGTGCATTAAAATTTTCTGATGTACTTGAATCAGGTACTATGGGTTTTTCCTTATCACTATTTCCTTTAAAACACAAAATAAGCCTTTTAATACTAAAATGAACAATTCAATATTTTATATCACACTAGGATATAAAAAAATAGGATTTTTAGATCAAAACTGATCTTTGATGGATAAAAAAAAATTAATTCACCCACCTTGGCAGCCTACACATAAAATTTCAGTTAGTTTAGTTAAGTAATTTAGCCACAGAAATTATTTTATCTTTTGCATAAAAGATACATGATAAAGAAGGGTGAATGACCGTACCCCGTTCCCGTCCATTTCGTATGTAATGCATAACCTTGACCGAGATACTAAATACAAATTGCGAAGGAGTTAATTTTGTCTCCTTCACACTTGTATTTTACGTAGGCTGCTAAGGAGTGTAGGTAGTTGGAATTAAAATTCATTTCGTATGGTCTGTACTACCGTACGCTGTGTGGTATCCGGCTGACTTGAATAGTACCACCCTCATTTCTTACCGAAAAATCGTAAGAGGCGACTAAGGTAAGTCGACCCGCCGTGTGGTATCCGACTGAGTAAAACAGACTACTCTATTTCTTACCGAGATGTCGTAAAAGGCGATTAAGGTAAGTCGATCCACCGTGTGGTATCCGGTTGAGTAAAATAGACCACCCTTTTTCTTACCGAGGTGTCGTAAAAGGCGACTAAGGTAAGTCGACCCACCGTGTGGTATCCGGTTGAGTAAAATAGACCACCCCCTTTATTACCGAGGAGTCGTAAAATACGACTAAGCTAAATTGACGTCAGGCAGGCGGTCGGTCGTAAAATACGTAGCCAATGTGACATGTACGTAACATGTTGTGCCGATCCCACTTAGAGTGGGATAAGGGCAGGAGGATGCTGGTCTGTACCACCATGTACATATAATGAAAAAATAAAAAAGTAAATAAAACTTACCAGTACTATTAGTTAATTCTTGACATGAGCTCATATTTGATCTATTTATATTACTTTCATAATCAAAATTATTTCTCCTAGGTGGGTTGATAGATTTGTTATCACTACAGACTAAGTTTAATATGTTATCAAATTCTTCGATTTTCTTTTTGGATTCATCAGACTTTACCTTAAAATACAATATCTTTAAAATAAACTGATTTTCTTTAATTGCAACTATAAATATTGTCACTGATCAAGTATCATCATCATCACTACATATTATAAAACAAAGTCACATTCTTTGTCCATATTTCCCTATGTATGCATAAAACTTTAAAACTACGTAACAGATTTTGATGCGGTTTTTTTAATAGATAGAGTGATTCCAGAGGAAGGTTTGTACGTATAATGACATTCAATACGGAGTAGAGAAATACTGTAATTTTTGAGGTTTCTGTAAATAATTACATTTTTTTCCGCTTACATTGCAAACGCAGGCTAAACCCTACGAGATTTATCAAAATAATGTACTAAGTATTTGTACACCTTGAAAAGGTCTACAGAAAAGTCCGCGATGGTATATGTCTATCTCTTATGGATAACCCACTATAGCATTTTTTGTCATTTACTTTTTACGAAAAATAATGCCTTATTTTTGAAGCAATTTTTATACAATACAGCATTAATCCTTATCCAATTAAGTACCTTAAATAAATAGTTGATTTAATATAGATCAATATGGCCGTTTACAGCATGTAATTTAAGTGAACATTTTCGGAGATATTACAGATTTAAAATGCCGTGAGGACGCCGCGCTTCGCCCTATAACATTTCGGTTTTAGCAGCGATGTCGCTCTTTCAAGAGTTTGTTTAAAGACATTCTGTAATTAATTGTAAAAATAAAATACATAGGGAAAAATGTTAAAATAAATACGCAAATATGTACTATATGAATTTAGATATTCAAAGATAGCAGGAAATCTTCTTGGAATAGGGAGAGGGAAATTGTTTTTCTCCAAATTTAACTCTTGCGGGCCACGGGCAGTAATGAATAAATCAAAACTACTGGATCGATTTTAATAATTTTTTTTTACTGAGTGACATGGGCTATATATTTTATACCCGTGCGAAGCAGGGGCAGGCCGCTAGTATATAAAATAAAAGATAATAACATCAAAATTGTGTTGAACCTTACCAATGATATATCTTTTGTATTAAATGTAGCACTAACACTATTTTGTGTATTCGCAGAAAGCAATTCTGGTTTACAACTAGTACTGCTTTGAACATTTTGACTTCTTAAAGTCATATTCATTAATCCTTCTGCTGGGCTACATTCCGAATTAGTTATATCAACACTTAAATTTTTGGCAGAACTTCTTTTCTTTGTAGAATTGCCTGAAAAAAGATGATTTTAATTAAAATTTTAATACATCATTCAAATTCAAATTCAAATTCAAAATATTCTTTATTCAAATAAACTTGTAAACAAGTGCTTTTGAATCGTCAACTCTACTGCTGGTTCGGAAAGCTGTTCCTACCGAGAAGAGCCAGCAAGAAACTCGGCGGTTGCTCTTTTAAAAAAATATAATTCTTAATATTATTTACATTAAGTCGTTACTGTCTTGTACAGGTTCAAAGAGAGCTATATCCACACATTCTTATCTTCCAAATAATCCTCAAGAGTATAGTAGGCTTTCTGTATCAGCCTCTTTTTAACAGTGTTTTTAAACTGCTGTAATGGCAGTGCTGAAATTGATTGCGGAATTTTATTATAGAATCTTATACCAAAACCCACAAACGAGTTACGCACTTTTGCAAGGCGCAAAGCAGGAACCGCAAGCTTATGTCGGTTCCTGCTTTGTCTATTGTATACATCATCTATCGTTTTATAATTTTTTATATTTTTATGTACATAAATTAAATTGCTTAAAATATACTGTGAAGCAAATGTAAGAATACTTGTTTCCTTAAACTTCTCTCGCAGGGAATCACGCGGTCTTAAATTATAAATGCCACGTATAGCTCTTTTTTGTAAAACAAAAATTTTTTTGTACTTTAAAGGGGCCGTTTAAGTATAACGTAAGCAGATTTATTATAATTAAGGGGGATGAGGGGGTTGCTTTTAATAAGGGGATAATTAAGGGGGCTTTCCCCCTTCATCCCCCTTGTCAGCAAAATTAAGCAAAGCTCTTACCCCTCCCCCCATGCTTAAGTAAACATTTGTCAATCAATAAATTGTTTTATAAAATATTATAAATATAACATTGAAATATAAGAAAAAAGATTTAGGATAGAGTTTATATTTTACTGATACCGTATTCATTAAGAGTAAAGGACAGAAATATTATATCTTACCAAAATAACAAACCATTTTAAATTTTTGGTACACATATTAAATTAAAATTAACAGCATTCAGTCCATGAAACCCGAATCCATTTTTTAATGCGTTTCTTTTTAAGCAAAGACAATGTAAAGATTGCCATTCGTGTAAACAAGTTAATAACTACCGACGACGTAATCATCATATAGACTCCCCTACCACCCATTTCATCCAAAATAAGCAAAGCAAAGACCCCCCCCCCGTCCTCCTCTAGTGCTTACGTAATACTTGAACGGTCCCAAAGATAAAATATCAATATATCCATAATCTGGAGCAGTTTTTAGAAACCAGACATTCTATATTAAAAAGTTTTGAATGATAGGTTTTACATATCCATAGGATTCTGGTATTTTTGGAACCAGCCCTATGGCTGGTTCCAAAAATACCAGAATCCTATCCTCATCTCTATAGATGAGAGTTCAATAGTAATCTAAGGTAACTTAATTAAGTGTGGATGGAAGAAATGTCTTCACCTTATGGCTTAGTGGCCTATGTACTCGCTGGTAAGATGGGTGATACTAGGTAAGGATGAAATTGAGGGCCTGACAAATATCCCCTTCAGGGATATTATTAGGCTTGTTTTATAATATGTATAATATGTAACAAGACTGGCCCATTGGCGCAGTGGGTAGTGACCCTGCCTTCAGCTCCGCGGGTCGCGGGTCCGATTCCCGGCGAAGGCCAACATTTTCTATAAATGAATTTGTTTGTCTTTGTGCCTGTGTGTATAATTTGTATGTATTTAAAAAATATATAAGTATATATTCACCAGTTGTCTGTCTACCATAACACAAGTATTAAGTTGCTTACTTTGGGGACGGACAATTGTGTGTGTAAGTGTCCCATATATTTATTTATTTATTTATTATGTATGAAGAGATAGACCTCCTCCAGAGGACACTCACCAGGCAAATCTGATAATGAAGTTGTTTCAATTGAATTTTCTGCCCTCTTAGCTTCAACCTGACCAGTGGAGTGTGTGCTAGGTACAGTTTTCCCAGTTGCAGCTTTACACACACAGGTGTCCAGACTAAGTGAATAACAAACCTCGCAAACATTACTTTTTGAATATAAGGTCTGTTTATTGTAACTGAAATTATAAAAATTACATAATGAACTTCTTACAAAATAGTCATCATTATTATATATGTATACTGCAACAAATTTTTCGTTTCCATTCTGTCCTTTCATTCATCAAATTTTGGTGCTACTCCTTTTATATCCATGTCATACTTTACACAATGCAAAAGTCACTTTCTAGCCTCCCTACAGTCACAAATCTATCCACATTAATATTTAATGCTCCAAATGAATTAGTTATACTATTAAAACAATCTGTAAAGTCAAATATACAATAAATAAATAAATATACTAAGGATTAAGGATTATAAAATGACATTCATATAAGAGACCTATCTAGCTGTAATAGCCCACGGTAATGAAAACAATATATGCATTTTTTTACATCAATTCTATACAATATACATATATTAACATCTCATTTACTTATAAACACTCGTTAAAACTTTACCTCTTTATATAACAACTATAACATACCACAGTCAAATTTTCAGAATTTGACAACATAATAATTTATCCATTCACAGTGTGGTATCCGGCTGAGTAGAATAGTACCACCCTCATTTCTTACCGAGGTGTCGTAAAAGGCGACTAAGGTAAGTCGACCCGCCGTGTGGTTCCCAGCTGAGTAGAATAGACCAATCTCATTTCTTCCCGAGGTGTCGTAAAATACGACTAAGGTAAGCTGACGTCAAGCAGGCGGCCGGCCGTAAAAACACAACCAAATCTTGTGACAGTATGTTTATAACATGTGATGCAGACCCCACTTAAAGTGGGATAAGGGCAGGAGGACATTTATCCATTCATCAATTTTTAATTAAATTTATATGTAATAAAATCATAATTTCACAGGTTTTTTGATTCTATTTGGTATACAGACCTTACTAACAAATAAATGTACTGTAAAAAATTTACTGTAAAAGAAATGGTCCTATTTCAAATATAGGTTATTTATACAGCTTGAAATCAATCAGGTATATAAGACAGAATATTACCTCAGTTTTTCTATGCTTAAATCCTGTGCATGGAGCCTATTTACATCTATGTGGTTGACAAGAAACTTTACTACTTCCAACAAGTTTGAGCACTGAAACAACTTTTTCCTTAGTAAGAATGGCTTGCAAGTTTCCACTGGAAAATAAAAATAAGTAACATTATAATTTAGTAATCTTTTTAAACACTAACATAACCTCAAAAAAGTAAAAAATAATATTGTCTAACTTATTTCTTTTTTAATGTATATTTTTGTTAAATTAACAAAAACAGTTCATAAATATGTTATAGACAATAAAAAGCATAATTGAAAGATTATTTTGTGTATAAAGCTTTGCTTTCCTACACAATAGTCAAATGTTAGAACAGTAACAAAGTAAAAAGCCAAAATTCTAACCTTATATTATATGACAATAATATAAAACATTGATTATACTTATTATATAACATAGATTAATTCTTAATGAAAATTACAAAAGACAATTTAAATTTTCTTATTTTCGATTTCAAATTTCTAATTTAAAAATTTATGAATGGTAGGGTTCTATTTTAACTGGATATAGGATGTTAAGGAGACTTTAATTTTTGTAATAATGATTTTTGATAATGGAAAATAGTAGCAGCATATTATTTAAATATGATAAAGCTAACATGCAATAGTATGTTCAAGCTATAAAACGAAATTTAGTAATGAAATTCTATTATCATCTATTTGCTATTGAAACTGCACAATTTTATACCAGCCTTTGCTATACACTTAAAACGGTGGCACCTAAATGCATTCAGAAAAGAACTTCGCTATTTCCATAACAGAAATTATCAATTTAATATTTTGAAAGTTGAATAAATAATGAAAACCTGCTAACTAGAACGAGAATAGGAATTTGTGCCAATATGCCATATGGCACTACTGAAAAGCATTTATTAAAAGGTGAATTGAATTAAGATTAGAAAAGATGGCAATATGCAAAATCTGTGCTTTCAATTCCTACTATACAAAATGTAACTGTCTGCATCAAGAAAAGCAGAGCTTCTAACAATAATATAGCCAGAATACATGGTTATAATATCAGTATATACAATATGAGGTGTATTTTAGTTTTAGTCACAATTATGTTAGCTTATTATTTAAAAAACTCCTTTGTATAAAATACAAAAAAACGATTAAGTTTTTTTACCATAAATTTTAACAGCTCTGTATTCAGCCAAAATGTTCTTAAGTGAGGTCATAAATATTCTGTCATACTCATTTCTAAGAACATCCAGATAGGGACTCGCCTGAAGAAATTCATCATATGCAGTCATCAACTGTTCTTCGGCAAGATACCCTGAAAGTTCGAAAGGATTATTTATAGCTGTCCAATTCCGTTGAAAGTTGAACGTTTTTCGCGCTCCCGCCAAATAACATACCAAGAACAAGTTTAGCCAAATCTTGTGACGGAAAAGGTGGTATAGTCATTGTGAGATATCTAAATTTCAAATGATAATTAAAATTAATAGCGATGTTTTAAATAGAAACACATTCTTGATTTAAAAACATTGTATAATTACAAACAAACAACTCAAAGCATGCGCCATAGAGCTCAAACATAAATATGACACTGACATGAACGCTTAAGTTAAATGTCAAAAACATAAATGTTATTTCTCTATGTACATACATGTACAGATATTTATTTATAAATAAAAATATGGGACAAACGTTAATATTTATAGTATGGAAATAATATGCATGCTTATAGATAATTTATTACACTGTTATAGAATAATTTATGTAAATTGATTTCACTTCAATAAATTGTGTGCAGTACATCTATAAACTTTCATAAGGACAAAAATGAAATAACATTATATTGTGTAAAAAAATTACACTGATAATTTTTTCATTCTTACTAACATAAAGACATAATTAAGGGTTTCATAAGCTTATAGAAGTCATTGCTTATTGCTTCAAACTAACAATATTATATACTATCGAGTATCGACCCTTCTGCATTAATGTTAGACCTAAGATCATAGATATCGATGTTAACGAAACTTCAAACTCAGACTTTATAAAATATCGATATATCCGTTTTCTTCCTTAGTTTTAAGTCTGTCATGGCGGTTATTCATTTCGTCATCCACTTTGTCATAATTTATATTTGAAGTTTTCAGACATCATTTGTGTTATTTTGTTTATTTGTTAACATTTAAATTATAGTATTTTATTTATTTTTATAATAAATTTTGATTCAAAATGAATGCCGCAGCATCTACTGCACTTTTCGCTTGTTCGCGTTGTTTCTCGAGACATCCTTTTGAAGAGTTATCTCCTGGAGAACAGCTCTGCAAGGTAAGGTCAATCGTAATTTATTCAAAGAAAAATCTATCTTCAAGGGTTTAATTAATTTGTATTAGGAATAAAACACAGTCATGAGCAAACTTTTACTGTTGTTCTGACGTCAGTAGTGACGATGTATTTCTGATTTTCAGGAGTGTCGTGGCTCTTTTCCCGTCGTCAAGTGCACCTACTGCCGCTCGGAGTTTCAACAGACAAGGTCAGAGTTATGTGCCAAGTCATGTGATTCAATAGAAAATTCTTCGTAACTGTATATGATAGCTATATAATACATTTGTTTTCAAAACATCCATACAACAAACTTTAAATAAACTATCACACTGAGCCCTTATTTTAAGAACTAAGTGCCTAAATATATATTTTTTATGATTTTTTTTTAAATTCACATGGATTTTTATGATGAATTCTTTAGAAATATAACTATTTATAATAAGATATTGAAATATAAAGAAAATACTGTTGTTTTTTGTTATAGTAGGAAATTTTTTATTTATAGTTTTCTACTTACATTATAATATTCAACAAGTCGATTTTTTACACTTACATAGTATATAATTGCCAGTGAGTTTTGTTGTATACAATGGTATTAAAAAGATTGTTATACTGAAACCTTGTACTATACAGGATCATGTTAATTATAAAAATGCCTGGATACTTGAGTATATATACAGACTGAATATTAGACACAAATAATAATTTATCCTTGGCAGTTCTTGCTAGGAGGAATTTTGAAAACCTGCAATAAAGTTAAATAACTTATATATATAAATACTAGCTTTTACCCGCGCAACTTCGTTCGCGTGGACTGTAGTCTTGAAATTAGGAGTAGATTCTGTCACCATCCAAACCTTCAAATATCACCATCATAAAAATCAGATCGATCCCGGTATATAAACATTAATTTTGCCAAATTTCATCTATATTAATTCAGCGAATTGACCATGAAAGCGTTACAAACAGACTTTCGCATTTATAATATTATTAGTTTATTTATTTTACTAAATAACCCGTATTACTTATATTAATAATCCATTTTTATTACAATGTTAAATTTTCTCAGTTAAATTTGTCCAGTAAACGTATAAAATAAAATAAAATATAAATACTCTTTAAAGATAACTCCTTTGACGTAAGCCGAAAAACTTTGAATCTAAATACTTCGTAAATACAGATTTGACTTGATTTTGACACATCGTAAATAAAAATTAGTTCCATAGGTTTATTATAGATGGCGTTTTGAATGTCATCGTATTTAATTCCTCCTGAATTTAATTCCTGTTGAATTAACAGGATTTATATAGCCTATATGTTACCCCGGTATATAAGAAATATTTATGCCAAATTTCATCGATATTGGTTTAGCGGATTGGCCGTGAAAACGGAACCGACAGACAGACAGACAGACAGACAGACTTTCCCATTTATAATATTAGTAAGGATATAAGCAAGTTATAAAGTAAGATAATAATTAAATTAAATAACTTGGAATTTCAACAAAACCAAAATATTGCCTTTCACTGTTTATACTTATTACTTTACACTGCACAGTCTCAAATCCCATTTTATTGTGGTATTATTTAATTTCTCAACTCTTGAAATTTAAAATTGAAACTTAAATGAAACTTAATATATGAACTTAATAAAATGAAACTTAAATAACAAAATTTTAACTTGAAATGTAAATGTTTATACTTACAGCAAATCAAACACTTCATCTATCTGCAAAAAATGTGAAGCAAATGTTAAAGCATATGGAAAACCTACAGCATGTGAATATTGTAACATTATAGCTGCATTTATTGGTAAGAATAGAAAATTTAATTTAATTTTTAATTCATTATTTGTGGAATAATACCTGGAATGAAATAAAGTAATATGATTTGTTGTTTATGTTTTTCTTGTGAATTTAAAACATAAATTGCTGTGTAATTTTTGTTCATTTAATTTAAATGTTCTTGAAGGATAAAATCTATGTCAAACTAAATCTTAAATCATTTTGTTTGAAAGGAGTAGATTATCTTCATAATTGGATATACATGTTCATAACATGATTCGGCTAGATATATATCCTGCCTGCCTGCCGTCAACTTACCTTAGTCACCTTCTACAACACCTTAGTAAGAAATGAGGGTAGTCTATTCTACTCAGTCGGAGCATAAACCTGAGTAATCATTTGGAATCTCAGAAAAGGCTCCAACAATTTCCTGAAATTCAGTATGTAGGGGGTTTTGGGGGAGAAAAATTGATCTAGATAAGTTTTATTTTAAAAAAATGACATTTTGTCCCTGTTTTCGGGCTCTTAAATTTTTGGAAATTTACGTTGAATACAATCACTATTTTTCGCGTATTTCTGATAACGTTAAGTTATGGTAGTTCATTTGGGGACCATGCAGTTTAGAGAGGTGAAAATATCTATTGAGCCTGCTCTATTATTTTTTCATTTTTCTTAATTTTAATTTTTTTTACATCATTTTAAAAATTACCTAGCATGGCTCGTTTATAGGGGCTCCTTATTTATATTATAAAACATAACAATAACAAGTTAATTTTATAACAGATATACATCAGGAAAGTCATAAGGTTTTACCCACACATTTACCTTGTGTTTATTTAGAAATAGTATAACTCATAGTGAAGTCAGTAATGGCTTTTAAATATTCTTCTAATTCAAATAGTGGTAGTCAACTGCTGGATATATGTCTCTTTAATGCAGTCCCATATCACATTACCTTCAGCATTACATTACCTTCAGCCACCTGTGAGCCTTTAGTGAACTAGAGAAATTCACTGATGAGAGAACTGATGTTTAGGTTCGCCACTCTTAAATTATTTTAAGAATTAGCAGTGTGTTAAGAACATTATTCCATAGTTAATGTATAGAACTGGCTATACGTCTTATTCTATACGATGTTATGTAACACCGCGATGTTCCCGCCGCGATAACGTCGTGTAAAGAGCTCATGAATAAGTGACTCGGATGGGTTCGAAACTAGTCGGGCTAACCCGATAGAATTAAATGCGAATATAGCCGATTCTATACATTAACTAACGAAACGAAACGGATAGAAGCATTCGAGATGTGGGCATACAGGCGCATGTTGGATATAAGCTGGACCCAGAAAATCTCGAAATGGAAGTTCTGCGACGCGTCCATCAAAACCGGGAACTTTTGCAGACCGTTAAGATGAGAAAAGTCGCATATTTAGGGCATGTGCTCAGGCACGACAGATATGGACTTCTGCAACTCATCTTAATGCGAAAGGTTTCCGGAAAAAGAGGTGTGGGACGCAGAAAGAAATCCTGGCTTCGTTACGTAAGGGAATGGACGGGGATTGCGAGCGCCGCTGAACTGTTCAGGCTAGCGAGAGATAGAGATGAATTTACACAGCTGACTGCCAACCTTCGCTAGTCGGAGAGGCACTTTAAGAAGAAGATACATTAACTATGAATACTACTCACGCTAGTTGAAATTGAAAAACATTATTCCATGTAATGGATTGTATTCATTTTATATTACCAATTTAATATAATTAATTTCTATTTAATATTTTAAGGCAACAAATGCCAGAGATGCGCGAATTCTGAGCGTAAGTATGGAGCCGCAGTTACCTGCGAACAATGCAAACAGAGATGTGCTTTTGATAGACATGATGACAATAAGAAGGTATTAATTTTTTAATAATATTTTTTAATATGGACACACACGGTCGTCCATCCCCAAAATTAATACTTGTGATATGGGTGACAGACAACTGGTGAATATATACTTATATATTTTTAAATGCATACTTAAATTCAAATACACCCAGAGTCAAAGACCAACAAATTCATTTATAGAAAATGTTGGCTTCGATTCTCAGATGCGATCCCTATTTTTTATATTAAACAACAACACAGATATAATTAGACTTTTCAGATCTGAAATGTAGAATTCACACAGAAGTTTGAAGATTATAGTAGACTAAATTGGCTTAAATATGTCAACCTCCACTATTTAAAGGAACTATCGTTCTCAGATGCGATCCCTATTTTTAATATAAAACAACAACACAGATATCATTAGACTTTTCTGATCTGAAATGTAGAATTCACACAGAAGCTTGAAGATTATAGTAGACTAAACTGGCTTAAATATGTCAATCTCCACTATTTTAAGGAACTATCGTTCTCAGATGCGATCCCTATTTTTTATATAAAACAACAACACAGATATCATTAGACTTTTCAGATCTGAAATGTAGAATTCACACAGAAGCTTGAAGATTATAGTAGACTAAATTGGCTTAAATATGTCAACCTCCACTATTTAAAGGAACTATCGTTCTCAGATGCGATCCCTATTTTTTTATATTAAACAACAACACAGATATCATTAGACTTTTCAGATCTGAAATGCAGAATTCACACAGAAGCTTGAAGATTGTAGACTAAACTGGCTTAAATATGTCAACCTCCACTATTTTAAGGAACTATCGTTCTCAGATGCGATCCCTATTTTTTATATAAAACAACAACACAGATATCATTAGACTTTTCAGATCTGAAATGTAGAATTCACACAGAAGCTTGAAGATTATAGTAGACTAAATTGGCTCAAATATGTCAACCTCCACTATTTAAAGGAACAAAGGAACTATCGTTCTCAGATGCGATCCCTATTTTTTTATATTAAACAACAACACAGATATCATTAGACTTTTCAGATCTGAAATGTAGAATTCACACAGAAGCTTGAAGATTATAGTAGACTAAATTGGCTTAAATATGTCAACCTCCACTATTTAAAGGAACAAAGGAACTATCGTTCTCAGATGCGATCCCTATTTTTTTATATTAAACAACAACACAGATATCATTAGACTTTTCAGATCTGAAATGTAGAATTCACACAGAAGCTTGAAGATTATAGTAGACTAAATTGGCTTAAATATGTCAACCTCCACTATTTAAAGGAACTATCGTTCTCAGATGCGATCCCTATTTTTTTATATTAAACAACAACACAGATATCATTAGACTTTTCAGATCTGAAATGTAGAATTCACACAGAAGCTTGAAGATTATAGTAGACTAAATTGGCTTAAATATGTCAACCTCCACTATTTAAAGGAACTATCGTTCTCAGATGCGATCCCTATTTTTTTATATTAAACAACAACACAGATATCATTAGACTTTTCAGATCTGAAATGTAGAATTCACACAGAAGCTTGAAGATTATAGTAGACTAAATTGGCTTAAATATGTCAACCTCCACTATTTAAAGGAACAAAGGAACTATCGTTCTCAGATGCGATCCCTATTTTTTTATATTAAACAACAACACAGATATCATTAGACTTTTCAGATCTGAAATGTAGAATTCACACAGAAGCTTGAAGATTATAGTAGACTAAATTGGCTTAAATATGTCAACCTCCACTATTTTAAGGAACTATCGTTCTCAGATGCGATCCCTATTTTTTATATAAAACAACAACACAGATATCATTAGACTTTTCAGATCTGAAATGTAGAATTCACACAGGAGCTTGAAGATTATAGTAGACTATTACATTGAAATTTTTAGGTAGATGGGAAGCTGTTGTGCTGGCTCTGCACTCAGTCGTTAAAGAGGGCCTTGGCGCGGACAAAGCAGCACTTATCGGTCGACAAGCACAAGCACCGATCACACAAGTCAGTTGTCATTAATTTAATGTACTTACCAGCATACCCAGCCCGATTTGCTGGGCTTAAAAAAACTGCTGGGAATAGGCCTCTTCTCTCCGTTTTTGGAGAGAAGATTGGAGCTAAGACCTGCCACGCTGCTCCTATGCGGATTGATAGGTTACACATATCTCCAGAAATCTCTCAAGATATGCAGGATTCCTCACGATGTTTTCCTTCACCTTCGCTGGGCTTAATAGTAGAAAAGGAATAATAAAATTATGTTGTTATAATTTGCGATACAATAAATATCACAGTTTAGCATCTGGCTAAATAGAATAGACCACCCTCATCGATCTAGATAAGTTTTATTTAAATAAATGTCGTTTTATCCCTGATTTCGGGCTCTAAATTTTTTTTAAATTTACGTTGAATACAATCACAATTTTTCGCTGTCAAACGTAAAGTCATGGTGGTTCATTTGGGGAACGGGCGATCTAGAGAGGTGAAAATACCTAGGATCGAGCCCCACCTGCCCTATTCATAATAATAATAAATTATTTATTTAAAAAGCATCAATGGCCCAACAATTTACACAAAAAATAAAATAATAAAAAAAAAATCAAAATAAAAAATACAATGAAAAAATAGAAATAAAATTTTTAAAAAAAAATAAAAAAATAAATAAAACAAAATAAAAATTAACTATTATTTTCCATTTCTCTTTTAATTTTTTTTTTATTTTAATTTTTTTTTTACATTATTTTATAAATTACCGAGCAAGGCTCGGTCACCCAAGTATTTTTTTAAATTCTTAATCATTTAGTATATTTATATAATTATAACTTTTAGATACGCTATTAGTATTATTAAGCCCAAAAGATATACTACGCGCAGGTCAAAGAACAGTCACAAGGACAAACGCAAGTCCGATATGATGAAGTCGATGGGCGGGGATCTCTCCATGGGCGATTCACAGCCTTCTGAGAAGAAATCTAAACTCAACCCACTACAAGGTAAGCTATATCACATACTAGTTGTACCCGCGACTTCACGTGTTAATACTTTCAATTATATATTTTGTTTTTTCAATGTCCACAAAGTAAAACGGAAATTTACGTATTTCATATGATTTGGGTACGTATTTTACGAAGGGCCGCCTGCCTAACATCAACTTACGACACCTCGGTAAGATATGAGGGTGGTACTATTCTGTTCAGCCGGATATAAGCACGGCGGACAATTGTATTAAATTTCATCAATATGAATCCAGTGTATTAGCCGTCTAAGCGTGATTTACAAAAGCGATGTCGAAAGCTTCTTTCATGGCGAGAGTGATACAGGTTAAGACCCATATACCTAATATAAAATATCTAGTAACTAATCGAATATTTATAATGGCGGCTGTACACTCTCTGCGAGACACTCAAGACTTGCCGAGTCCGAGAGTGTATCGGATAGGTCTCGCCTTGCCTCGTTATTTCTCGTGGTGACCGTATTCAGTCTCGCGTCAATAGTCGAGCGCGTCACTGCTCACTTTCAAGAGTACATTTTTTTATTTCTTTATTGGTAATCAAACAGCGTTTCACAAGTTTTAGTAATGAACAACAAACATTGGTATTTTACAATAAGGCCAATAAAAGATTACTCTAAAATAATTTAAAACGACCACGTCTATCCAATGTTTGCCTTCGCTGCATCTTTGAGTTCTTTGTTCACATCGCACGGAAAACAGGCGAGAGTCTCGATAAGATGATTGTGACCGGGAAGGTAGATGGCAAAAGACCGCGTAGAAAAAGTCCAATGCGCTGGACCGACCAACTTCGTACAGTGCTCGAAACTAATGTATCCGATGCCATTTGTGTAGCTGGGGACAGTAGCAGATGGAAAACGGTCATTCATCAGACAAAATCTTTGTCACGACTCCCAGCATTGTGGAAATCGACTAGAGGAGGAGGAACATAATTTAAATTGAACAGAAAAAAGTATAGTTATTGTGTGTATGTACATGATCACTCCGCGCTTACACACCTCGGGCGAGACATAACCAGTGCTTTGCGTAGAGAGTGTACAGCCGCCATAATCTTTCTAATAGAATATTTAATACCTATTCCTCAAGTTTTCTTTCGCAGTAAAACGCTCTATGATTTGTTAATTATTTAGGCACATAAGTTTTTATACACAACTCATTGGTACAGATTATGAACTCGCAAAGGCGTAGACTGAAAAACAGCTCCTCAGCTGAGTCTATGACCTTTTTCTCAGCATATGTTCATACATGTATATTAAAATGTTTAAAATAATCTCTTCTCATTTTGTTGAAATGTATGTTGTTGAATAAATTTATTTTTATTTATATTTTTTTTTGTTACAACGCTATGTTTCGTCTCTTTCTGTTAACAATTTCTAGAAAGTTAGATTTAACGTATGCCATGAATAGATTTTTTTTTTGTTAGGTCTAATAAGTATAAATTCCATTGTCAAATAGCTCAGTCGTTATTTAAGCATTTTAACGCGATTCGACGAAATTCATATCGTACTATCGTACACTTTGATGCTAAGCATGCGATATAGTTCTAATTTTGAACTAATCGGAAATCCTTTGCGAGGTTTCTTTTCCGCTTTTTTTTATTGCATTTTTTTAATGCCCAAAAATAGGGGTAAGCGGTTTTTTTTAATAAAACCTAGCTAGATCCAATTTTCTCCCTAAGACCCCCTAGTTACTGAATTTCAGGAAAATCGTTGGAGCCGTTATTGAGATTCCGAAAAAATATATATACATACAAGATTACCTCATTTAAATATTAAATATTATTGTAATACTTAATTTTGAAAAGAGTGACCGCCGTGTTTTTTCTGGTTCTTCTCGACAAGAGCAACTTTCCGAAACAGTGGTAGCTTCATTGTAATTTGACGATTCAAAAGTGCTTATAAAAGCCAATTTGAATAAAGAATTATTTGAATTTGACATCGATTCTAGGTTCTATGATCCAGAGAAATGTGAAGATTCGAAGAATTGTATAACAGTGTTCAAACATTTAGGCAAATATACAACTTTTTTTTTTCAATTTTATTCCATTTCATTTTATTTTATCATGTCATATGAGGGGATCAGAATCAAAAATAGCAAAATTCTAAAGACACAATCAAATTCAGTCATATACAAGATATAATTTTAAATATTTGTATTACAGTTCGCAGGAAACGTAAAGATTGATATAACCTAAATTCACAGTGATTAAATTTGTGTTTAATATTTTTTATTTGGCGAAACATCAAGAATTGACGTAAAACAAAATTTTCATTTTACTCAACCTTAATTATTTTGGATATAAGTAGCGGCCTGTTACTATCCCACTACTGAGAATAGGCCTCTTCTCTCCGTTTTTGGAGAGAAGGTTTGGAGCTAAGACCTACCACGCTGCTCCAGTGCGGATTGGTAGGTTACACATATCTCCAGAATTCTCTAGAGATATGCAGGTTTCCTCACGATGTTTTCCTTCACCGAAAAGCGTGTGATAAATTGAAATTATCAACTAGACACATAAGTTTTTAACAGAAAAACTCATTGGTGTCTGCCCGGATTTGAACCCGCGACCTCCTCGAAAGAGTCGAACGGTGTTACCGCTGGGCCATCACAGCTTATTTTTGATATAGCTGGGTTTGATTCTAACCCCCTCATATGTTTTAATTACACCCAAATATAATTTTTTTTTATTATTTTTTTAATTTATATTGGTATAATTTTGTTCATATTGGTAGTTCCGCGTTATCCAGGTGAGCTGGACCCAAACAGTTCAGACCACGTGGTAGCGATGACGCAGCTTAAGGAAACCATCGCCAGCCTACAGAAAAGAGTGCAACAGAAGGATATGGAGCTACTATCAAAAGACAAATTGGTATGTGCCGATCCTACAAATACAATTTCCACCAATAATATTTAAGCCTTACGTAATCATTTACTTCATAATACTTTTATTATTAATTTTTGGGAATCAGCCGTGTGGTATCCGACTGACTAGAATTACCACTCTAATTTCTTACCGAGGTGTCGTAAAATTCGACTAAGGTAAGTCGACCCGCCGTGTGGTATCCGGCTGAGTAGAATAGACCAACCTCATTTCTTACCGAGGTGTCGTAAGAGGTGACTAAGGTAAGTTGACTCACCGTGTGGTATCCAGTTTAGTAGAATAGACCACCCTCTTTCTTACCGAGGTGTCGTAAAATACGACTAAGGTAAGTTTACGTCAGGCAGGCGGCTGGTCGTAAAAACGCAGTCAAATCATGTGACAGCATGATAACGTGTTGTGCCGACCCACCTAGAGTGGGATAAGGGCAGGAAGATGATTAATTTTTGTGAATATTCTTACATAAATCGTTTAAGGAAATAATCTTTGCCTCCTAGTATAATCATATATATGCCATCTGTAACATTAGAATACGCCTAATCATACTCTCACATTCCCATTAAAATAAAAATTAAAATTTAGTCAATGTGTACGTTGTAGTATTAACTACATTTAATATTTCGGTACAAACAAAGTTAAATCAAATATGTATCAGTGATAAAGTGATAATTTTTGTCATCCAATTACATTATTGTATCATACATTGTAATTGCCTAGGTAGATATAAACGTTTAGTATAAATGTATATCACTATTTTCAGATAACTGAACTCAAAGCACAGCATCACAACGACACCACAGACCTTCGTACTGAAATGAAAAACAAGGAACGATTAAATGAAACAAAATTTGGCCTTATGAATTCAAAAATACAAAATTTATTAAAAGAAGTGGCAACACTAAGCAAATCTGCTAAAAAAAATAACAAAAATACAAAGTCGGCGCTAGCGAATACAGAAAACAGTGGAAGCGGCACAGATAGCCCAAGCACTAATTAGAACAATTTATAGACTAAGAGACAGACGGTAAGATTTCTTGTGTACTGAATACATATAAATCTAATTTTATGCTTATTTTTTTAAGTCCGACAACTTTGAATGCTTTCTTGCCAAGAAATATATCAAATGATCTTTCAGATAAGGAATTGCAATCTTTGGTGTTTAACAAATTTTAATTGAGTTAATTGTCCCCTATTGATTGTATTGTGTATTATTGTATTGAGCTAGATGATTTCAAGCAACTATTCGTTCTGGGATCATAAAATAACAGTATTAACAAACTACACAACTTAATATATCATAAAATCTGAATATAATCTGTATATTGTCAGAACAAATTTATATTAAATTGACCCTAAAATTTGACTGCACTGATTTTGGGGCATTAACTGCAATTATTTTTTGTAATATCAAGGTATTCAAGTCTTATAACATAAAAATCTAAGAAAATAAAGTCATTATGGCTATATGTTAGTAGCCAATTTTCAAGAGGGTATAAATAAGTAATCTTGCTAAAGTTGTATGAAACAATGCAATAAACTTTAATAATTGGATATAAACTATCTATAACTACACAAACTTTTATCTTATTAGCCATTAAAAAATAAATTTTGCAATTTCATAGCTAAATTGTTTGTAATTTGGCTATGAAATTGAAAAATAAAATTGAAATTGCAAACCAATTTTCATAACTTTTATTTTGTATTCAGTTCACAAGAGATCATTACACCGTCTCTGGAGCTATTACTCTAATTTATAGTGATAATTCAATGGAAAATAGACATTTTCCTTTTATTTTTTTACTCTACAAATGACTTCATTTGTAGACATATTTAAAACTTAAGCGTAAGTAGGATTTCATGTGATTTTTTTTTGTATCACCATTAAACGAATCACCATTTTTTATTATATTACCACGGTGCGTATTTATGTTTGTGCTATGAGGGTATAAAGACAAAATATATTGACGAAATTAATGAGAAATACTAAAATCAAAAATGCTCAAAAGTAAAATATTCAAAAGAATATTTTATGTAAAAGATTTAAAACTAAAAAAATCATATAAACTTCAATACTGATCAAACAATACGGTGATAGTTATTTTTTTGTACTAAAAAAATATATATATGTAAAAATACTGGTATAAAATCAATAATAAAAACTTCCGAAGCAAACAAATAAAATAAGTAACAGAAACCGTTAAAATTATAATTAATAAATCATTTTCAAATCAAATTTATTAATCATTAAAGGTAATTTTCATAGTATGAAACTTATAAAAGTGACTAAGGAAGGATTGATATTTTTAATCTATTTTTAATCTACATGGATTAAATGAAAAAAATATCAAACCTACAAAATATCAAACAAATTTCATTCGAAAGTGAAAATAATTTGTTGTGTAATTTTTGAAGAATTTAGTACTTTAAGTTCAGGTATATAAAAAAACTGCCTTTACTTGTTAGGTTAGGTTAGTAAACCTAACGTTTACTTGTTTTTGTGTTTGTTGATACTGAACTTTTAAAGATAAACCTTAATCGGCGTTTTTTCGTAAAGAAACCTTTATTATATTTACAACGCCATACATTTTATGGTTTAATTTTTTTCTATTAATTGGTATAAAAAATCGGCCTATTAGCGGCCTAAGAAGCGATCTTTTATTATATCAAACAGCGTAAACCAAGTTTGAAAACGAAATCATTAAAATGATGAACCGTGAATAGCAGCAGTAGGTTATACGCAACAATGGGAAGTAAACAATATTCATAAATAAAAGTATAAAATATATTATAGTATTTATTTGATCAAAAATTCAAATAAAATTAAAGCCAAAACCTTTATAAAACCTTTTATAGTATTGAATTTCGTATTATTACAAACTAAAGTATTAAATTTAGTTTATCTACTCTGACCTCAATATATTCGACAATATTATGATATTATCATTAAAACATATCATCCGATGATAATCAGTGAAATAAATTCTGTGATCATATTCGATTAAATTCATTTTTACATCAATTATTAAATTAGCTATTCAAATAGAACCGGTGTTTATAGAATCATATTAAAAATATATATTGCATTCCTAATATTATCATAAAAAAGATCTTTTACTGATGTAGTTCATGATTAGATTGTTTAAGTCATGTCTTTTTTTATACAGGGTGGTACCTACCATACGACATTAATTTTAAGGGAATACCAATTACCACATTCAATAATTCATAAAAAAGAGTAAATCCAATTACCAGTCAACATAAAAAATTACAGTTAATTTAGTGAAATAATTTAGCCACAGGAATTATTTTATGTTTTGAATAAAAAATATACATGATATGGAAGGGTGAATGACCGTACCATTTAGTATGTAATGATAATACATCTCTCGGCCAAGAGAGATAAGATACAAGTGTGAGGGAGACAGAACTATAATGTTATTGTTTTATCCTGTTTTTTTTTTAACAGGCCAGATCAGCCATTACTTGTTAGCTCTTAATTAAATTATTGATTTTTTCGAAAATATCTTAAGTTATTTTATACCTTTGAGTGATTAGTGGAATTCATTTTGTTTCGTATCGTGGGTACCTATTATAAGTCTTTCGCTTCGCAGTATAGAAATTATAGCTTTTTGTATCTGAATTTATATACGTCGTCTATTTGTATAGTTCATATGGAACCTTCTACAATAATAAAGGATATAAAAAAATATCTACATAAAATCAGTACGCTAAAAAAATGTAGCCTCTTTACCACGATAGTTCAATAAATATATTTGATCTAAAAAGGAGGTTAAAATAAACCAAAAAAAAAATGAGCAAATTTGAAAATTTCGACATTTATTTTGTCTCTGTACCCGGAAATGTTAATGATTAAGCCGAAAATCCATTATTGTCATTATCACCGATTATGGAATATATCTATAAACAAAACTGGTTTATTTAAAGAAATCTTATACTAGATTGTTTGTTTTTTTTATCGTCTTTTCTTGGAAATAGATATTTTTAAATGTTGCTATACACAGAATCTGTAAGAAAATCAGTAATCTTAAGGTATTCAGTAATGCCAAGGTGTATAATAAAACATATTAACATTAACTCAAATAAATATATTTTGAAATATATTTTTAAAAGGATTATTTATTTTATATTCCATAATCGATGCCGAATATTATTAAAAAAATATAAAATCAGAATTAAAGAAAAACAAGTTTTGTTTTTTAACATTATGATTATTGTTTTTTTATATTATTTTTGTACGAATCAAATTAATCTAATTTCAATTGAATTGAACTGAATCTATAAAATTGATATTGTATTTTGTTATTTTTTAATCATTACTTTGTTTCAAATCTTATTTCATCTAAATAATTTCAATTTGTAGTACAATGGTACATTTGTATTATTTATATTTAATCAATACCAAAATTAGATTTACAAGTAATTATGTCATATCAATATTTATTTGTAGCAGTAATTAGTTGAGAATAATTTATATTGACTGACTAATTTCGATATCTGATTCGCATAAACTTGTTTAATACGAAAAAAAACGCCTTTACACATTTAAAATAGATTTATCCAATTATAGTAGATTATGATACTGTTGCATAATAAGGGTTCTTATAACACGAGTGTGTTTTAAAAAAACGAAACGCAGGCGAGTTTTTTTATAGTATCACACGAGTGTTATAAGACCAAGTTATGTACAGTGTCATACACTACTTTATCTACTCTCATACTATAATACGTAAAACAATATTAATAAAACCAAACTTTGTTTAAATATTGAAAAAAAAATTAAATATCAAATGTTAGCGCCAAGGCGCAAACATAGATTGCGCATGCGTGTTGCGTCGCCGCGGACTCGTTCATTGAAACCTTTTTTTAAGATAGATGTTCAACCTCCTTGGTCATTGATTAAAAAGTTATATTATGATACAGGTATCCATACAAGACCTGTATCGTAATAAAACTTTTAATTGTTTATTTTTGGCCTGTACGTAATGTTTGTCATAAGAATTTTTGTTTCAGTTTTATAATCTTTGTATTATAGTATCAGAGTAGATAAAAACATTTACATACCGAAAGAATGTAATATATTATCACCATAAAACACAGTCACAGATTTTAACCAAAATTCAGGAATTCAATGTTGCATGAAAATTTTTTCGGTATATACAGGATGGTACTGACCATACGACATTAATATTATTTCCACGTACCTACACATCTTAGCATCCTACATAAAAAAAATCAGTTAATTTTTTAAAGTATTTTTGCCACAAATTATTTTACATTTTGAATAAAATATACATGATATAAAAGGGTCTATGACCGTACTTCATTCAATTCCTTTTCGTATGTAAAGCATTTGCCTTAACCAATGGACTACATACAAGTGTGAAGGAGACAGAATTATAATGTTTCTGTTTTATCCTGTTTTTTAACGCTTGAGAAAATCTCAATTAAATTATATTTATTTAGTTCAAAAATATAATTTTTTTTACTAAGACCGAATTATGCCAAAGTTATCTTATAGCTTTATGATGATTACATGATCTTTTAATGTCATATTTTTCGGTACCACTCTATATATGCACGTAAAAAGCGGGAAAATTGTTTTTATACCATTTTAATCCTTTATTAGAAAGTGCTGTGAAGTAATTTAACATTAAGGTTTACATAAGTTAGATCACAGTGAAGCCTAAATTTTGCCTTTGCCTGAAATAAAGTAAAAAAGTAAACGGCCTGTTACAATCCCACTGCTGGGTATAGGCCTCCTCTCTCCGTTCTTGGAGAGAAGGGTTGGAGCTAACCACGCTGCTCCAATGCGGATTGGTAGAATACACATAACCCCAGAATACTCTAGAGATATGCAGGTTTCCTCACGATGTTTTCCTTTACCGAAAAGCGTGTGATAAATTGCAATTATCCGGAAATATTACGCGTAATTTCATGCAACTGAATGAGCGTCTAGAAGAAGAAATTTTTTTTTCCCGCCGTACAAAGTTTAAAAGCCAGCAATTTTAACAATTTGGCAAGGAATACGTGTTCAAAATTTTCCTACAAACTGTTATATTTAACTGTATAATTCTAATGACATTTAAGCTTTAATATACAAAAAATGAATTTTTACAATAATTATTTAAAATACAAATTTGTAATTCTGTAACGAAACAGGCGTACATCAATATGTGCATAGATTAAAAATAAATAGAATGTGTTATGTGATTTTTAATAATAAATTTGCGAATTTACAGAAAATTGACAATTTTAATTTTTTTTATACTTTCGTGAGTTGTATTAATAGGTAAATGTATAGAAACCGGCTATACGTCTTATTTTATCTGATCTGCCCGGCTCAATCCTCGTCACAATAAATAAATTGCATTATAGGCGTTTATCATAGATTTTTCATCATGAAAATTTGTGTAGAATATTTATCGATGACAAGAAACTTGTTACTCATTTTGGTAATTTAATTTATTTAAACGTATATAAAAAAGTGACTCAAGAGTATTTTTTTTTTACTTACGAAGACAAGATTTGTTTAATTTATTTTCAATGTGGAATCCATTGTGGATTTAAAAAAAAAATTATAATCGATCAACAGTATTGAAAAATAATTGAAAAAAGACTTTCTAATTCCAATTGAATTGTTTCGTGAATGAATAAATAATTAGTAAATGTAAATTAAAATTCAATAAATGGTGTTGAAATCATTCTGTTTTTTATTTTTTAGTCTTACCAGAATATTTAATATTTAAATGAGTTAATCTTGTATGTATATATAAATATAGTTTCTGAATCTCGGAAACAACTCCAATGATTAAATTTTTTAGCTGTCAAACGTAATGTTGCAATAGCTAATGGGTAATAGTCGAACCAAAAATGATCAAAACTCGGGTTCGAATTCCACTTGTCATCAGCGCCTTTTCTTTTTTTAAATATATATAAATACGTACAAGATTAACTCATTTAAATATTAAAGATTACCATCTTATTGGCAAAATTCATGACAAACTTTTATTACGCTATGAGCTGCAACAAGGCTCATAACTTCTTGATTGGTAGCCATAAGGCAAGGGTGCTCAACGTTTTAAATCAGTGTTTCCAGACTTTTTTGTCCATGCCACACGTTAAAAATTATTTTGCCCCCTAAGTAACATACATATATTTTAATATTAAAAATTGAATAGTCCAGTTAAATAACATATATAAAATATATATTAATAGCCTATTTACTTTAATTTTATAAGAAAGCAAACGATAAGTACGCTGTCAATTGTAAAGTCACGGTAGCTCATTTGAGTAACGGGCGGTCTAAAGGTACACCAGGATTGATTCCAGATATCGCATGTTTTTTATATATTAAAAAAAATTACCAAGCAAGGTTAGGTCAACCAGGTACTACTTTATGATGTTATGGTATCGTACACCATAGAAAACATTAAAACAATGTCCCTTTGGTATGCTTTCTATTTTAAACATTAATAAATTAATGTTATTTGCATTGTTGAACGCAAACTGCACTGTGACGTCAAGATAAGGGAATACAAAACATGTTTTGCTAAACTATCATATTCATCGCAAGAAACGATTTAACACGCTGTCCATCTTCGTCGGCATTTTACTTGCCCATCATTTAACATTGTCTGGAATCCTTTGTTTTGACGCACGCTGAATTATTGTTGGCTAACATTGTGGAGGTCACTTTAACTGTTCAAAGAAATTGAGAGTTAAGTTATGGAAAATTTCTTCACACTCTTGTTGAACTGTTGTTTAACAATAATATGCTTTTATAAATAAACAAGAATACTTTAAATTTTGCCGTTTTCGTACTATCTTTTTTTGCTGCTCCTTTCCTATTTATCAGCGTGATTTTATATATCCTATAGCCTTCCTCGATAAATGGACTATCTTACATTGAAAGAATTTTTCAAATCGTTTCAGTAGTTCCTGAGATTAGCGCGTTCAAACAATCAAACAAAGTCACAAACTGTTACATTTATAATATTAGTAGGAAGGTTAGGACTAACTAGTATGTTTATCGCATTTATTCGTTTATTACTAACATCCCGCTTCGCTGAGCTTAATTCAAAGATATATGAATTACACTTAGGTATAAAAAATACTCCAATCGCCACCAAACTTTATAGGAGCATCCGCTAAGTAAGATGAAATTAGAAAGATTATCTAAAAATTACATTAAAATCGGTCCAGCCATTTTTGGAGTCTATAAGGGATATACAGACAAACATTCAATTACATACATAGATTGTACCTGCGACGTCGTCTTAGCTGAAATGTTAAATGTTCCGGAAGGAAAAACGGGTATTTTTTTATCCTGTATGAACAAACTTCACTCGTACCAACTTCCATTTATATTGCTCCAGAGGATTAGCCGTGAAGTGTAATAAACTGACTTCAGTAGAAATAGTATGGATTACCTAATATCCCCGCGAATTCACCTGTGTACCAGTCTGAAAAAAGCATAATAGCTATTTAAAACGCATTTGAGAAAACTACGCTGTGAAAAGGTGTTAACAACATCAGATAAAGAATGCTTATTTACGAAACACGATTAAATAAGATATCACCGCTTATCAATCTGTCTATACATATAAAACAAAGTCCCCAAAAGTTGTCTGTCTGTATGTGATCGATTTTCTCTAAATCGAATCGGATTTTTGTACTGTTTTAACTAAAAAGTAGTTCAATTCTTCCGGAAGGCTTTGGTTAACAGTACACTACGATTTTGTGTAAATTGCGTTGAAGAGGTCGCGTAGTTGTAAAAAAGCGTCTGCGTAGCGTAAACCAACACAGATACACTAAAGTATTGTACTAGAGTATTGTAGATCTGCAAAAATACTACAAAAAAGTCCGCGATAGTATGTCTCTATCTCTTATGGTTAACTGGCAATAACTTCTTTTATGTTTAAAATTTCAATTCGGGAAATATTTTGTTGCACTGATTTCTACGCGGGTAAAGCCGCTGGCACACCTAGTCCAGCTAATATTATAAATGCGAAAGTTTGTGAGTATCGATGTATGTTTGTTACTCTTTCACGGCGAATCCGCTGATCCAATATCGATGAAATTTGGTACACAATTATTCCTTATACACTTGACATATAGGCTATAGAAATCCTGTTAATTCAACAGAAATAGGATAACATTAGAGCGCCATCTATTATCAACTTCAATAGTCATAACAACAATCCACGCAAACGGAGTGCTGCTGCTGCTGCAAACGGAGTTGCGGGTAAAAGCTAGTGTTATATAAAATGAAAGGCTTTAATTTTATAGAACCTAGCTATGCCAGACTACGTCCGCATTGAAATCATTGTATTTAATTGAGTAGTTTTTTAAATCTACAATTCTCTAGTACATTACTTTAGTGTACCTCCAGCTCATACATGGCGAGTTTTTTCCAACTGTACGATTTCTTTAACACAATTTACTACTACTAACTATACAATACTATTAATCTAAACCTTCCGGAAAAATTGCACTACCTTTTAGAAAAACCTTACAAAAATCTGGTCAGCAGATTTTGAGAAAATCGATCACATAAGTATATATAATACTTATATGATAGAACTTAGGTGCTTGATGCCTTACACGCCAAGTGATCGCAAAACCTTGTTAGTTATCCGCGATAAAAGATCCTCAGCACTAAGGAGAACGACGCAAGGAGGAGGGGGTGTTTGAAATTGAAATTGAACCTTACAGTTTGTACAATCAATGTATTGTAATGTGAATTTTGTGGCCACTTAACTTAAGTTAGTGTTAAGTTCAGCTATAATCTGCGATTAGATCTAATCGACAACAAAATAATTCCTTAAAGTATCTTGACTAACGGAACTTCCGTAAAAACTCACTAAAGTAACGCATATTTTTTTCAAATTATTAACAGTGTTTGTTAACATAATGTTTGTAGATCATTTACTGTTCGATTTAACAATAGCAAGTGATTACAATGTTTAAAAAGCGGAAGAGAAAAATTAAGTCATTATTGACATTAATTTAATGGCAACATAGAATTATTGTACTCTGCTAAACATGTAACAACTTTGTCGTAAGCAAAACACTCGTCTCACAGCTTCTGTCTAAACTATTATACTTGTAGGTTTACTTCTTTGACATCATTCTATTGCCCTTATCCCACTCTAAGTGGAGTCGTCACAACATGTTTTTTCTTCCATTCTCTTCTACCATTCGTCAACTCTAGCGCTCCTTTTATATGCATGTCATATTTCTTAATTGATTTGTGACCCTTTATTTTTCGGCCACCCTTAGTCCACTGTTTAGGACATATTTTCGAAAATATATTTTACATGTTTCAAATACAACTCACAAATAGTTGGATCAATAATATAATAAAACATTGTCGCCGTCAATTTGTGATAAGTTGTTGAAAACGAATAAATGGGTTGACTCTTGAGAAAATTGCTTATTATTTATTAAATAGGTATAAAGGAAAACTATCGTTGTTATATATAACTTTGTATTATTGTTAATTCATTAATTTTGCCATTCAAATAAAATTAGGTAAGGTTTATTAACTACCTACATCAGAAATTGGTTCTTTGTTACGATTATCAAGATCGAGCTTTGATTTCTTTTGTTCGTAGCAATAACAATTATTCCAGTTTGATTAGGTTTTTCTAGCGTAGTTTGAAATTATCAGTCATACATCTCATTGGTGACGTTGAACACATTTTAGTGGGATATCGAATCAGAATACTATTTAGATTATGTAAAAAATAAGTAGAAATTTACGTCAGTTAAATGATTGTAAAATTGGGAAAATTTGATTATTGCGGACTGCGCCTTAGAAAGGAATAAGTATGTATGTATATTTATTGTCATAGCTGTAGGCTGCTATATAAGCTATGTTATGACAGACGGTGTTTAAACACACGCAGTAGCAAATTTGTCGTTACCTCGTGAGCTTCGTTCTTTAACAATGATCACCAATGTGTTATTACTGTTTATTTTGCTGCACTTTTCACAATCACAGGGTTAGTATTATACTTAATATATTGTTACCCTATTTATATTTTCGTACATTAACATTTTATTTAAATATTACAAGATATTCATAAACCTAAAACCTAACCATTTATAAAACTAAAAAAGATAAAGATAAAAATGGTTGGGTGTTTATCTATAGACAAGAAATCTCAAATTAGGTACTTTATTAATTACTGTACTTTCACAATAAGAGGGTTAGTCTTATATTTAATATTAACCTTATTTGTATACATTATGATTTTATTTATATACCAAAAGATAATTGTTTGTTAATAAGCCTGTCTGTGATGGCCTAGCGGTGCGACCGTGTGAATCTCAGAGACGATCATGGGTTCAAACCCGGGCAGACACCAATGAGTTTTTCTATTAAAACTTATGTGTCTAATTGATAATTGCAATTTATCACACGCTTTTCGGTGAAGAAAAACATCGTGAGGAAACCTGCATATCTCTAGAGAATTCTGGAGATATGTGTAACCTACCAATCCGCATTGGAGCAGCGTGGTAGGTCTTAGCTCCAACCCTTCTCTCCAAAAATGGAGAGAGGAGGCCTATGCCCAGCAGTGGGATAGTAACAGGCCGTTACTTAAGCCTGTCTGTTAACTTTTGCCAAAAATATTGTGAGTTTTATTTTATAGTTATTATAAACTCTGTTTAAACGCCGTGCGGTATCCGGCTAAATAGAATAGATAGATAGATAGACAAAACCACCTTCATTTCTTACCGAGGTGTCGTAAAAGGCGACTAAGGTAAGTCGACCCGCCGTGTGGTACCCGGCTGAGTAGAATAGACCAACCTCATTCGTCGTACCACAGTCGTAAAATACGACTAAGGTAAGTTGACTTCAGGCAGGCGGCCGGTCGTAAAATACGTAGCTAAATCATATGACAACATGTTTGTAACATATTGTACCAACCCCACTTAGAGTGGGATAAGGGCAGGAGGATGTTGATGATGTTAACTCAGTTAAATTTTTTCATTTATTTATTTTTAACCATCCATCAAAGGTAAAAAAATACTACAAAATGAAAGGAAAAATAAAATTATTTTGCTAAATAAATTTATTATTACTTTTGTATAATGGATCTCCGCAAAGTAACTCCTAATTCTATAAATTACTACAAAATTAATTGATTCACGAATCTTAACTTGCTTTTTGGTTTTATTAGATCATTGATTGTATTTAATTTTTGAAATAAATTTTACCCATCTCATATTATATTTAAAAATTGTATGTAGAGCTTATTCGAGGAACGGGTGGTCTCGAGAAATGAAATTACCTAGGATCGAGCCCCACCTACCAAATAATTTTTCTCTCCACCTACCCAATAAGTTTGCTTTTTTTGATTTTGTAAAAAATTACCAAACAAGGCTCAGGCAACCAGGTACTTTATATACGTATAAGATTAACTCATTTAAATATTAAATTATATCGCTAATTTCAGTTGTAGATCTATCATGCAAACAGATACATTCGTTTGTCGATGGTCACAATTCGCGACGTCTGCAAGTAGCTAAAGGACAAGTCCCAGATCAACCCGCTGCTTCAGATATGACATATTTAGTACGTACGACCTATTTCTTAAACTCATATATTTTATTCGTAGGTTTTTTTTATCAGCCTGTTTTTATCCCACAATAAAGGCCTCCTGTAGTATATGCGGGTTGAGACGTGTGTAACGTACTTTGTACATTTATATACAAGACACATATATGTAATACATACATGAACATATTCAAATTCAAATTCAAAATATTCTTTATTCAAATAAACTTGTAAACAAGTGCTTTTGAATCGTCAACTCTATTGCTAGTTCGGAAAGCTGTTCCTACCGAGAAGAGCCAGCAAGAAACTCGGCGGTTGCTCTTTTAAAAATATAATTCTTAATATTATTTACATTAAGTCGTTACTGTCTTGTACAGGTTCAAAGAGAGCTATATCCACACATTCTTATCTTCCAAATAATCCTCAAGAGTATAGTAGGCTTTCTGTATCAGCCTCTTTTTAACAGTGTTTTTAAACTGCTGTAATGGCAGTGCTGAAATTGATTGCGGAATTTTCATAGTAACACTATCTCACACTAGTACAAAGGTACATACACTGTCTCATGATGCACCACGATTGTAACACGAGAGCCCTTGGTGATAGTGGTCGTGAAGTGACATGCTGTTACTTGTTAGTGCGTGTTTGAGCCTGTGCTATATTCATACAACATTAGTTTATATACACTACACCTCCTATCAAAGGATTTTATGATCTTGATTGGTAGACATATCGTATATCTCTCGTGCGAAATGCAAGTTGCTACATTCCTTCATCAAAAAGCGCGTTAAAAATGTAATTGTTTTGTTGTTACACTGGAAGTTAAATAATATTTAAATATAAATTAAACATATAAGTCCATATGTATAAGACGGAATTCAATGTATATCATAGACATACTAGAGGTCACAAAAAGCTTGTGATACCTGTGTACTCAGCAGAGTTAGCAACTCATTCGATGGTCTCAGTATTTGTTTCTACAATAAAATTCCCCAATCCATACTAGACCAGTCTACAGAAAGGTTTAAGTTAAGTATAAGAGATGTACTTATACGTAAAGCATATTACAAAATTGAAGATTATTTGGATGATAAAAAAGCCTGAAATTTGAAAATCCTTTCAGCTTCATAAAGGACTGCGGTTTAATAATGCAAAATTGAAAATGTTTAAAAGATTGACCGCTGAGTTTCTTTCTGGCTCTTCTCGGTAAGAGCAACATTCCGAACCAGTAGTAGCTTCATTAATCATATCGATCCTTGACGATTCAAAAGTGCTTGAAAGAGTTTACGCGCTTCAAAGGTTAGGCTGTTCGGGCTTTTCTAATATATCCTTCCTACTAATATTATAAATGCGAAACTTTGTGACTATGTATGTTTGTTACTCTTTTACGGTGAATCTGCTGAATCAATATCGATAAAATTTGGCACAATTATACCTTATGCACTGGGGTGACATATAGGCTATGGAAATCCTGTTAATTCTACAGGAATGGAATGACAGAAAGCGCCATATATTTTCAACCGTGACAACAGTCCACGTGAACGAAGTTGCGGGTAATTCATAATTGCTTAGTTAGTTCAGCTAGATATATTTCACTGAAAAAAATAATTCAATTATGTATGATATCTACATTATATGCAATATTTTTCCAGATATGGGATCCCGAATTAGCAGCGAAAGCGGCGAAATGGGCCTCAAATAACAAATTCGCTCACAATCCTGACAGGACTATTCGTAACTATAATTCCCTTATTAGATTATCTGTCACTGTTCAATGCTAAAAGCAAAAAGTTAATGTACTACATTAATGAAGCTAGCCTAAAATAATACAAGAAAGAGAAAGCAAATATGAGATTATCTGTGATTATCTCTTTTATGTGAGTTTCATCTAACCTCTCATATTTTTTCTTTGACACACTTAATTATAGACTTGCCTGTAGCTTCCCTACTCTTGTATTACTCTATGGTTAAAAGTGAGTTTATGATTTGTCTTTGATTTAATGATCGAGGATGGTTGAATTAAAACTTAAGTAGCTTCAATAATATCTCTAAAATAAAATAGGTAAATAAAACAAACGCCACAATAATATAATATCCAGGCTTAAGGACAACAGGCGTCTGGGCACAAGCTGCTCTGTCACCCCAAAACCCCCCTCCCCATTACTAAAAGTTTTGGCGCTGCGCCCTCCAACGCGCGGCGCCATAGTGCATTACACCCCTACAGCGTAGGGGTGACCCATGGTGTAGACCCTACACCATGGGTCAAAACTGGCTTAGTTATATATATCAAATAGCGGGCCGCCCCAGCTTCGCACTAGTAAAAAATAGATAACCTCCTATGCGCTATGAATAGGCACGCGTAATCACTATAACCCTGTATTTTAAATCTGTAATATCTTCGAAAATGTTCATTTAAATTACATGCTGTAATCTGCCATATTGATCTCTATTAAATCAACAATGTATTTAAACATAAGCAAGCTCGATATTGAATGTCATTATACATATAAACCTTCCTCTTCAATCACTTTGTCTATTAAAAAAACTGATTCAAAATCTGTTGCGTAGTTTTAAAGATTTAAGCATACATAGGGATATAGGGACAGACAGAGAAAGCGACTTTGTTTTATACTATGTAGCGATAATAATAATAATAATATTTTTTTTATTGCCTGAAAATGGTACATAAGATATTTAATATGATATATAAGGATACAACATTTAGGATAGGACTACAAATGTAGATGTTGTAGGCATACTATAGAAACTAGCCACGGTCGAAGCTTCCCAAAATGTCTGACTACAAATTGGAAAATATATTTTAATCGATACTTAAAACAATGGATAATAAAAGTACCTGGATTAGAAAATCCTTTCAGCTTCATATAAGACCGGTGGAAAATTGAAAATGATTGAAAGATTGACTGCCGAGTTTCTTGCTGGTTCTTCTCGGTAAGAAGAACATTCCGAACCAGCTGTAGCTTCATTAATCATATTGATCCTTGACGATTCAAAAGCGCTTGAAAGAGCTGAGCTGAGAGCTTATTTGAATAAAGATTATTTGATTTTATTTTATTTCAATATTCAAATTCTTGTTACATCATCTCAACCTGCTCCTGTCCACTGTTAGACATAGGTCTCTTCCATACCACGCCACTGAGCTCGGTCTTCAGCTCTTCGACTTCAAGAATAATACATTTAATCGATAACAATTCATTATTTCGATCGAAATGTACTGTGATTTGTGAAAATCATATGATGTTACAATAACAGATAATAATAGCAATTTCTACAAATTTTCAGGATTCCTAAACATCATCGCTCATGGGTAGCAATAGTGGCACAACTCCGAAAAAATACGTGTTTTGCATAAGAATGTAAATGTTAAATTACACATTCTTTTCAGCATCAATACCGGCAGAACTCATAATTCAATATTAAATCGTTCGTTTAGGCAAACTAAAGCATTTTTATGCGTTTTCCTTAGTAATGAAAAGTTTAAACCCAGTTATCTGAAAAACATGATTTATTGAGTTGTGCTACTATTGCAGCCTATGAGCGGTATGTTTTACATTAAACGGGTTATATTTGATGTTTTTACAGCATCAGGAAGATTCGGAACTGGTGAGAATATTTACTTAGCTGGCTCCACAGACCTTAACTGGAAGCTTAACATTGATTCGCCCATGGAATCCTGGTTTTCGGAGTACAAAGACTATAAGTATGGACCACTGGCGGCGTCAGATTTTGGCGGTTCCAAAAAAGCTATAGGACATTATACACAGGTATAAAAAAGGAAAGACCAATTATTATCCCACTGCTGGGCATAGAGCGTCTCTCTCAGTTTTTGAAGAGAAGGATTTGACCTAAGAATTACCACGCTGCTTCAATGCGGTTTTATAGGTTACGCATATTCCCAGAATTCTTTAGAAACATGCAGGTTTTCTCACGATGTTTCCCTTTACTGACAAGCGTATAGTAAATTGCAATTATCAATAAGACACATAAGTTTAAAAAAAAAACTCATTGGTGCCTGCCCAGAGCTTAAACCCGTGACTCTTCGAAAGTCACACGATCTCACCGTTACACATCTATCACAGTTTATTGTAGGTTATACACAGGAAGCATTTTGATTTTACGACGAGGTTGAATATTGACTACAATTCTTTAAAAAAATTAAGATTGAATTAAGAAAATTACTTACTTATTAACACGTATAGTTGTTGAAAACATTGATCGCTGGTTTATCTCAATAAGAACACTTTGACGAACCAGCATCATTATTATTTAATGATAGTGTTTTAAAAATCCTGTGCCGTGAGGTATCCAGATGAGAATAGACCATCCTCGTTTCTTATCGTTGTAAAAGACAACTAAGCTAAGTTGACGTAAGGCAGGCGGCCGGTCATAAAAAAAATAGCCAACTCATGTAGCAAAATGCTTAAAATATGTTGTGCCGACCCCACTTAGAGTGGGATAAAGGCAGGAGGATGATGAGTGTTTGAAAAATCCTATAAAACATACTTAGTATTGGAATTGTGAGGGTCTGGAGCTTTCTTGGAGTCCCGCTCAAATGACTTAAATGTCAGGCATATAACTAATTTAACGAATTTAATAAGGAATTTAATGAATTTCAAGAAAACTTTGCCTTTAAAACCTTATGCCGGCTGAGTAGAATGGACACCTTCATATTTTTCCGAGGTGTCGTAAAAGGCGACTAAGGTAAGTTGACCCGCCGTGTGCTATCCGACTTAGTAGACCTTTCTTGTCGACGTGTCGTAAAAAACGACTAAGTGTAAGTTGACGTTAGGCAGGCGGCCGGTCGTAAAATACGTGCCCAAATCATCTGACAATGTGTTAATATCATGTTGAGCCGACCCCACTTAGAATGGGATAAGGGCAAGAGGATGATGATGTTCTTTATATTTCAGATGGTGTGGTCAAATAGTGTGTATGTCGGATGTGGAGTATCACAGAACTTTGAAAACGGAATGAAAGTTTATTATGTTGTCTGCAATTACGGACCAAGGTAATCTCACAGTAATCGTATCAAATATTTTATGTTAAATGTATTTAAAATAAAGGAAATATAAATATTACAGAAAACATAGCAAATCAGAGATGTGTTTGCATGGACGCATGTGGTTATGCATGCAAGCTTACGTTTATATAATATAGTGGTGTACTTGTACACCAACGGAAGTAGTCTGTGACTTTGCCAATGTCTCGCAAACGCCAATCTCTTTAGTTAGACGCAATCAAATATGTTTGTTACCCTTTCACGGAGAATCCGCTGAACCAATATCAATGAAATTTGGCACAATTATTCCTTATACACCGGAATAACATATAAGCTATCTGTTAATACTACAGGAATAGGATTGAAAAGCGCCATCTATTATCGACCTATCACATGACAACAGTTCACGCGAACGAAGTTGCGGGTAAAAGCTAGTTATACATATATTAAGTTGCATATAAGCTGAAAATCAGCGCCTAGTTTTAGGGATATACGCTGAGCTGTACCCATTGAGTATAGTGTTACAGACAGGTATATCTTATTAATTTAACTATCTATTTGTAACACCATATCTGAATAAATGATTGTTATTGATATATACCTCAATGCCTAAAGACCAAAGTTTTCAAACAGTTCGTGTTGCCAGTGGTGACCTATAGCTCTGAAACTTAGTCGCTAACAAACACTGAGCTTTCTTATGGGCCTCATAGCTCAGAATCAGCGAGCTATTTTAGAAGTATCTAATACGTGATCAAATCAGAAATGAGGAGTAGAAGAACCTAAGTCACTTAAATAGCTAATCGTGTTGCCAAACTGAAAGGCGATGGTCTGGGCACATAGTGCGGACAACCGATGGGCCTTGGGGTTTTAAGGCGTTGGAATAGCGACCTCGCATCGAAAAACACAGTGTCGATAGGTATATCCCTTGACTTACGAAGGGTGCCCCCTACGAGATGGTCTGACGACCTCAAAAAAGTCACGGGGAGCCGCTGAATCCAAGCGGCACAAGATCGTGGGATGTGGAAATCTCATAAAGGGACCTATGTCTAGCAGTGGACATGCATCGGTTGACGAAGACAAAGATGTTACATATAGCCCAGTATCTACAGATATGCAGTTTATATCCCAATATTTTTGCCCTAAGTGCATGATAAATTAAGAACTGATCCACGCATCTATAAACTTGTTTAATATAAACATGAGGATTATGTTTAATTTTTGTTCCAGTGGCAACTATTTGGGCCAAACGCCTTACAAAGCGAACGGATCCCGTGACAAACTAATATGTGGTACCGGTAACTGCAGTCGGCTTTATGGAGACAAATGTTGATTTTAAATTTGATTTGAAACGTTAATGTCAGTATTGTGTAGGAACAAACTGTGTATGCTGCGGTTATGTTATGTTTGAGGACTCGCTAATTCTTCTTCAATCGATGAACGTTCACGGTCTCTTAAAGATTTAAACGCGAAAAGATCTTATATCGCTTGAATTCAGCGGCCATCTGCAACCTTTTTAAGGTGGTCTGCCCTATTAATTAAGAAACAGTTAGAAACGTTTTCCGGTTCAGTGTTGTCACTCCTGAAAATTAAAACCCTGTCTGTTATAGTTTTAATCAGTTGCCACGTAATGTAAGAGAAATCTAGACATTTCACGTAAACGTTAACACACGCTTATAATTTAATAAGAGGCTGCACAAGTTCTAAAAGATGGTTATATAGTCTAAGTAAGACTCGCATTAGCTAAAATCTTAAGGGAAATGACAACACTATACGTATTACCGCACTCCCATAGAGGCCGCATTGTTACCAGAATTTTTCCCTTATGGGGCTCTTAACAAAAGCCATACCAAGTTATACAGTTTTTCTTTTATACTGGATCATGTAAAGTTCTTTTTAGCTCTACTCAATTCTGACATTATTTTGATTATGTATTAGTATTATTTTGATGCCAAAGGATATTGTCATGTTTCGTTATATGTATCATTTATTATGCATTAAGGAATTTTTTTTTTGAACGATTTATATTATGTATATTTATGTAAAAATTTTATTTAAATGTACTTTTTTGTCAATTTTGAGTCTACGATTCAGCATAATACGAAGAAATATGCTCATTTTACTCGTATCCAGAGCAATATGTAAAACAACTTTGCCACAATTGACTCCCTGGGATCTTAAATCTTTTAACGTCTTTCCATTCCATAGTGAAAAGACTACTAACAATGCGTCATTTGTGTCCTTTGGTCACAATACTTCTATAGACCCCGACGCCTAAAGGTTCATAGTAACAAAACACGAGCTCTGCAATAATTGATATACTATCTCAGTAGAACTGTAATCGATTAATATAACGTTAAGATGATATAAATTAAAAACCCTAAATCAATATCAAATTTACAATTATGCGAATATAAGTCGTCTTATCCTCGGTTTGTCAGGGTATGCTTATAATGAAACGTTAAAATTATGTCATATTATACTCATTTTTGTTATAACGTCGTAAATAAATAAAATCTATGCCAAATATATAAATATTTATAAAAATATTAAAAATAAATTATATTCACATGCAATACCAAAAATAGTTTTAATTTGCCTAGTGTTCCTAAGATCGATTCATCAATCGCATATAAGTCATCTTATTCTTGGTTTTTCATACTTATAATGAAACGTTTAATACTGTCATATTAAAATTATCTTTGATATAACGTCGTAAATAAAATAAAACCTATCCCAAATTTATAAATATTTATAAAAAACATTTAGAAATAAATTACATTACATACATTTGCAAAAATAGTGTTAAATTTACCTAGTGTTCTTAAGATAGATGCACCAACACATGTATAAGTACTGTGTGTACATATATCATAGATTACACACATATATTGTTCCGCGATTAGATCTAATCGTTAACAAAATGATTAAGTAAAGTACCCTGACAAGCGTAACTTCCGTAAAAACTCCGTAAAGTAATGCCAGTTTTTTTTGTATCTTCTGTATTACCACAGTATTTGATAGTCCATCATAATTGTCGTAATTGCATGTTTTTTCTTCCATTCACTCCTACCATTCGTCAACATACGCTATTTTCAAGTATTGTTTTAATTTAATATTTAATAAATAACTGCCGAGTACGTAACGACTTAACTCGCCATCTCGTTCGCCCTACCCGTATATATACTTCGTGCTCTTTCCAACCGCAACCTTTTATGCTTGTCTGGCTGGGGTAGGAACTATCGAAAATGTCTGGCTAAAGGGGAAACATCATCTTATTCTTATCCAAGTAATATATATTAAAATCAGCTTTTATACTATGACGTAAATAGAAGTCAAATTTCATGAACTTTAAGGGTGTCTGGCAGGGGGTTCCACTATGCTAAGTGTCTGGCATTGACTGACGTGATTTTTAATATTATTCTAAAGGTAACATCAAAAGATCAAGCTTTATACTATGACGAAATTAATTCGGAATTTTGCAACCTTGAGTACCTCGTATCTCCCAAAGCCACTATGATCCAAATTCCATAATCTACCATGTTGGGAGCATGCACTGACAAAGTTTCAGCTTTTATAAAATGACGAAGGTCTGGCGCTCACGCGATCTCTTTCTATTAGGTCAATAATAAAAGTATAATTTCAAATCAATTTACCAATTTACAAATTGACAGCGACGAATTGTCGCTGTCAATTTGTTACAAGTTGTTGAAAACGAATAAATGGGTTGAGTATTGAGGAAATTGCTTCTTATTTATTAAATATGCATAAAGGAAAAATATTGTTGTTATATATAATTACATTGTATTAACGGTTTTATATAGCTCACCCTGTTTGTTTCTTTGGGTCAAATTTAGTAATTGAAATTTAACCCTCTTCCCGTAAACCGATTGATCTGAAATTTGGTATACGCCTTTAATTCTGATGAGAATACAATTATCCATATTCAATTTCATATTGAGAATCCAAGATGGCCGCCGCTACAAGATGGAGGACAACTTAGTTTTTTCAATCCCATCAATATGGGTATCAAATGAAAGTGCTTGTCAAGTAGAATTCAGTGCACTATACAAAATCAAAATCAAAGATGGCCACTGCTACAAAATGGCGGATAATATACTTTCAATCCCATCAATATGGGTATCAAAATAAAGGGCTTGGTTGGGTATAATATAGTATACTATACAAAATTACAATTTGATTCTCCCACCTAAGTCAAGATCTGGTATCCTGTCAAGGACTGTGTGGCGTTAGGGTGGCTAAAAATGATACCTCGCTAGGGGTACACCACCCAAGTTAAGGTAAAAGGTAAAAGCGCGCCGAGAACTATATGGCATTAGGGTGGATAAAAATGATATGTCGTTAGCGTTTTCCTCTCAAGATTCAGGTACATCTTGTTGTACATAGTCTTGCCCCTCTATTGGATCTCTGGGGGAGTCGACCATAAAAATGTCCAGTCCTCGAGAGAACAAAATGGTAACAACAAATTCTACAAAAAATAAAAACACAAAAAAAGCAGAAAAAAATACAAAAAAATGAAAACTAAAAACTTCAAAATAAAAAAGTCAGTTTTGTGGCCCACGATTTTATTTTAGTTTAATCAATGCATATGTTTAAAATTTGTATATTTAAAAAATGACATCTTTTGTCATAGGTGTTTACATAAATGTATATTGCATTTTTAGGAATTTATGTGACCATAAATATTTCCAGAAAGTGAGTAGGTTACGAATTACTTTATTTTGAAAATATAACAATGTGTACATATTGGTACACATGCCTGTTTTCATGAAATTATTTTTTAGCTTTTAGTACATTTATTATTATTATCTTGTTTATGGCCTGTACAAGCCTGTACATTGAGCGCAAATCACTCTGCCAGTTTCACGTAAAATGGCAAACACACGAGTAATGGAATTTAGAATTTGCCTCGAAGAGAATGCACCAAATGAACTAACTACCTAAAATAATACAGAATATATATGATTATGGACTGAAATAAAATTAACGATATAATCAAAATAGTTACAACTTTAACTTATTATCTACAATAAATTTACACAACTTTTTAACAAACGGTTTAGTAACTAACATCAACAGGCACTTTATGTTGGTAGGACGATGAATTTCGAATGGGAGAATTTCGTACAAAGAATATTTGAGCTTAGGATAGTTCAAAACAATATGATAAGTTGCACCTTCATCCAAACTACATTCACAAAGGGAATTATTTTTAACCTTTACAAAAGTAATGAGAATATTATTTTGCTATAATCCGAGATAATTGTCGCGGATATATTATCGCGGAAATATTATATCGCGGATATATTATTATATCGGAAATATATTATCTCGGATTATAGCAAAATAATATTCTCATTACTTTTGTATTATGGACCTTCGCAAAGTAACGCCTAATTCTATAAATTCTTTATCCTTTAGTTAATACATTTATCTACAATATAAAACCGTTTCACTAGAAAAAAAAATTAATTTTTTTTTTGTTCATTCATTCATTCTTTTTGCCATTCAAATAATATTAGGTAAGGTAAAAACCTTACCTAATATTATTAACTCGTAGGTAGTTAATAATAACTACCTACGAGTACATAAGAAATTGGTTCTTTGTTACGATTATCAAGATCGATCTTTGATTTCTTTTATTCGGAGCAATAACAAAATTTTTAAAATCTTCCACTTTGATTAGGTTTTTCTAGCATAGTTTGAAATGATTATTAAGTAACGTAATCATTAATGTTTTGGGATACTTTGAACATATCATTTCACATATCAAATTTTAATGGGATATCAAATCAGAATACTATTTAGATTATGTAAACAATTAGAAATTTACGTCAGTTAAATGATTGTAAAATTAAGGGATATTGATTACAGCGGACTGCGACTAAGAGAGCAATAGTCGGTATGTATGTATATGTATAGTCATAGCTGTAGGCTGCTATATAAGCTATGTTATGACAGACGGTGTTTAAACACACGCAGTAGCAAATTTGTCGTTACCCCGCGTGCTTCGTTCTTTAACAATGATCACCAATGTGTTATTACTGTTTACTTTGCTGCACTTTTCACGATCAGAGGGTTAGTATTATACTTAATATATTGTTACCTTATTTATATTTTCATATATTATCATTTTATTTAAATACTAGTGGCCCGCTCCGGCTTCGCACGGGTATAAAATATATAGCCTGTCACTCAGTGAAAAAATTGATTAAAATCTATCCAGTAGTTTTGTTTAATTCATTACTGCCCGTGGCCCGCACGCGTTAAATTTGGAGTAAAACAATCCCCATAAACAATTCTCCTTTCCTTATTACCATGAAGATTCCCTGCTATCTTTTGAATATCTAAATTCATGTAGGTACTACATTTTATTTATTTACTTTTTACATTCTTCCCTATGTTCTTTTTTTACAATTAATATATTACAAAATGTCTTTATATACAACGTTCACAGCTTTCTTGTCATTAGACAATACCAACATGTTTTCTTTAGAGGTTACTCTTGAAAGAGCGACATATAGTTAGTTGGCCATGTGTAAAACAAACCCGTCCGATCGCAGCTAAATTCGAAGTGCTATAGGGCAAAGCGCGCAATCGCTATGCCCTGCATTTTAAATCTGTAATACATTCGAAAATGTTCATTTAAATTACATGCTGTAAACAGTCATATTGATCTATATTAAATGAACAATGTATTTAAAGTACTCAATTGGATAAAGATTAATGCTGGATTGTTTAAATTTGCTTCGAAAATAAGGCAATATTTTTCGTAAAAAGAAATTGTCAAAAAAATGCTATTGTGTGTTATCCATAAGAGATAAGACATATACCATCGCAGAGTTTTCTGTAGACCTTTTCAAGATGTACAAATAATTGTACATTATTTTGATAAATATCGTAGGGTTCAGCCTGCGTTTGCAATATAAGCGGAAAAAGATGTAATTATTTACGACATTATTAGAAACCTCAAAAATTACAGTATTTCTCTACTGCATATTGAATGTTATTATACATATAAACCCTCCTCTTTAACCACTCTATCTATTTAAAAAAAACCGTATCAAAATCTGTTGCGTAGTTTTCAAGATAAGCATACATAGGAATATAGGGATAGATAGAGAAAGCGACTTTGTTTTATACTATGTAGTGACGTTTAGCTGTTATTTTGATAATTGACAATTTTTTTACCGCACTTAACCAAAGACAAAATTACGTTTAACTGTCATTTATGTTTTGTTATTCCACTGTCATTTGTGGTTTGTTATTACATGTCATAGCCGTTTTTGTTATACCACGTTTTATAGTGACTTGGCGAAAACGCGGTCGAACAGGATAAAAAGTATCCTATGTCCGTCTCCTGGTCCTAAGCATCCTCTCTACCAATTTTCAGCCAAATTGGTTCATTCGTTCTTAAGTTATAAATAGTGTAACTAACACCAACTTTCTTTTATATATGTAGATTACAAGATATTCATAAACCTAAAACCTAACCATTTATAAAACTTAAAAAGATAAAGATAAAAATGGTTGTGTGTTTATCTATAGACAAGAAATCTCAAATTACCAGTACTTAGAATTCTAGAAGAAAAGACCTCTTCACTAAAAGATCCCATTTCAAGCAGTAACTGTAACTTAATGAGAACCTCTTACAGTGTTAGTCGAAACTTTGCATTACAACTAATCGTTAAGTGAAACAAAATCACGATGAATTATTGTGGAATCATCATCCCACATAACGATCATATCATAAGATGAAGAATAGATGTTTTATGATCGTCATGATTACAATAATTTCCCAATAAAATGTGACGAACACTATCAGATTTATTTGTTAATGTGCTGTTAATTTCTAATCACAATAATTTATTGGAATTTTATAAAAAAAAATAGCGTTTTATAGCCCCAATATCTATCGAAATAATAAATCTTACAAAATTAATTGATTGATTAACCTAAACTAGCTTTTTTTGATTTATTTTGAATACCCATAGATCGTTGATTGTATTTTTATAGGTAGTATAAGAAAGTTTCGATATTTGTCCTCAATTTAAATCCAAACGCAGAAAACAATCAATGCGATGATAAAAATGACTTTTACATAAAATAAATGTGGAACTAAATTGAAACAATTTTACCTAACCCCCGATTTCATATAAGATTTAAATTGTTTGGAGCTTATTGTGTCATTATTATTAATTAATACATTATTATCCTCTTGCCCTCGTCCCATTCTAAGAGGGATCGGCCACACCATGTTATAAACGTGATGTAGGTAATATAATTTGGCTACATATTTTACGACCGGTCTATCTGACTTCCACTACTTTTTACGACACCTCGGTAATAAAAGAAAGTGATCTATTCTATTAAGCTGGATACCACACGGCGGATAAATAGTAATTAATACGATTCAAGATATTATATTATTGTTGCTTATTTCAGTTGTAGATCTATCATGCGAACAGATACGTTCGTTTGTCGACGGGCACAATTCGCGACGTCTGCAAGTAGCTAAAGGGCAAGTGCCAAATCACCCCGCTGCTTCCGATATGAAATATATGGTACGTACGACCTAACTCTTAAACAGCATTTTTACATTCGTTCTTTTTTTATCAGCCTTATTTTATTTTTTTATCCAACAACAAAAAGTCTCCTATCGAAGGATTTAATATTTTTGATTGGTAAGCAACCCGTAACTTACGAACTCTGGAACTTAAATTAAATTATAAATTAAACATATAAGTATTTGTAGATAAATTATTGCGGTATTCCGAGGATTTATTTATTTTATGCGCTAAAAAGGTTAGTCTGTTTCGGCTTTTCTTATAGATATATGTCATAATTGTTTCGATAAGTCAGCTAGATATGTATTTTATTTTTACAATTAATTACAGAATGTCTTTATATACAATATTCACAGCTTTCTTGTCATTAAACAAACTCTTGAAAGAGCGACATATAGCTGCTAAATTCGAAGTGCTATAGGGTGAAGCGCGGCCTCCTCACGGCATTTTAAATCTGTAATATCTCCGAAAATGTTCACTTAAATTACATACTGTAAACGGCCATATTGATCTATATTAAATCAACAATGTATTTAAGGTACTTAATTGGGTAAGGATTAATGCTGTATTATATAAAAATTGCTTTGAACATAAGGCATTATTTTTCGTAAAAAGTAAATGACAAAAAATTCTATTAGTACATTATTTAAATAAATCTCGTAGGGTTCAGCCTGCGTTTGCAAGTAAACGGGAAAAAATGTAATTATTTACGACATCACATTAGAAACCTCAAAAATTACAGTAGTTGTCTAATCCATTTTGAATGTCATACCTACATATAAACTTTCCTCTTTAAACAACTTTATCTATTAAAAAACTGCATCAAAATCTGTTGCGTAGTTTTAAAGATTTAAGCATACATAGGGATATAGGGACATAGGGACAGCCAGGGAATGCGACTTTGTTTTATACTATGTAGTGATATGCAATATTTTTCCAGATATGGGATCCCGAGTTAGCAGCGAAAGCGGCGAGATGGGCCTCAAACCTCAAATACGATCACAATCCAGACAGGACTATTCGTAACTATGCTTACCTTATTAGATATGTTTTATGTGTTAAAAACAAAGAGTTATTATACCTGATTAGCGAACCCAGCTTAATACAACAAAGAAAAAGCAAATGAGTTTTATATTTTTCTTTTTTATGTGTGATTAAACATAGATAAGTAAACGAGTTTAACCTTCCTCTCATTGTTTGTTGTGACACTCTCACTTACAGGGCTGACTGTGGCTCCCCTACACTAGTATAATAACTCTATAGTGGTATTAAAACTTAAGTGGCTTCAACAATAATCTCTAAAAATAAAAAAAAGCGTGTAATAAGACTGCGGTTTAATAATGTAAAATTGAAAATGTTTAAAAGATTGACCGCCGAGTTTCTTGCTGGTTCTTCTCGGTAAGAGCAACATTCCGAACCAGTTGTAGCCTCATTAATCATATTGATCCTTGACGATTCTAAAGCGCTTTGAAGAGCTTATTCGAATAAAGATTATTTTGATTTGATTTGAATATTTAAATTCTTGTTTCATCATCTCAACCTGTTCCTGTTCACTGTTGGACATAGGTTTCTTCCATAGCACGCCACTGAGCTCGGTCTTCAGCTCTTCGTTCCCAATCGATGTCAATTTTTGTTTAATTAAGTATATTACATTTAATCGCAACAAACATTATTTCAATCAAAATGTACTGTGATTGATATGTGAAAATTATATGATGTCACAATAACAGATAATAATAGCAATTTTTACAAACTTTCAGGTCTCCTAATCATAACGCTCATGGGCTGCAATAGTGGTACAACACAAAAACACATGTTTTGGACAAAGAATGTAAATGTTAAAATACACATTTTTATTACACACAGATACTACTACTATATAGTATAGTTACTATACTATACTATATACTATAGTTTATGTAAACTAAAGCATTTTTTATACATTTTCCATAGCAAAGAAAACTTTTAACCCATTTATCTCAAAACATGATTTTTTGAGTTGTGCTACTATTGCAGCCTATGAGCGATATGTTCTGCATTAAACGGGTTATATGATATGCTTTCACAGCATCAGGAAGATTTGGAGTTGGTGAGAGTATTTACAGAGGTCGCTCCTCAGACCTTAATTGGAAACTCAACATTGATTCGGTCATGGAAGCCTGGTTTTCGGAGTACAAAATCTATAAGTATGGACCAATGACGGAGTCAGATTTTGCCGATCCCAACAATCCCGTAGGACATTATACACAGGTAAAAAAGTAACGCCTTGTTACTATCCCACAGCTAAAACCTACCACGTGTGGTATCCGGCTGAGTAGAATTGACCACCTTCATTTGTTACCGAGATGTCGTTAAATACGACTAAAGTAAGTTGACACCAGGTAGGCGGCCGGTCGTAAAATACGTAGCCAAATTATATGACAACGTGTTAATATCATTATTTGCCGACCCCACTTAGAGTGGGTTAAGGGCAGGAGGATGGTGATAATGATATGACTTTAAAATAAATAAGGCCTTATATACATGCATTATATACATATTATGTACTCGTATGTCACATGTGTATGTAACTAATTGAATAATTTTCAATGTTCTTTTTATTTCAGTTGGTGTGGTCGGATAGTGTATATGTCGGATGTGCAGTATCACATAAAATTGAAAACGGATTGAAAGTTTATCATGTTTTTTGCAATTATGGACCAAGGTAATATGGCAGTAATCATATCATATATTTTATGTTAAATTGATTTAAATAAATGAAATAAAATTATTACAGAAAACAAAATAACAAAAATTAGAAATTTGCATGGACGCATACGGTTATGCGTGCATGCAAGCTTACGTATACGTAGTACAATAGTGTACTTGTACACCAATGCAAATACCAGCCTGTTACTGTACCATTATTTTGAAAATTCTTTGTAGCTAGACGAAATAATTTCGAATTAACGATAAATTCGCATTATGAACGATATATTCGCAACATGTTACCCATCACGAGAATTATCACACATTAAGTAACATATATATTAAGTTACATATACCTCAATGCCTGAAGACCAAAGTCTTCGAACAGTTTGTGTTACCAGTGATAACATATAGCTCTGAAACTTGGTCACTGACAAGCTCTGAGCTGTCTGATGGGCCATAAGAAAGCTCAAAGTCACACAGCGGGCGATAGAGCGAGCTGTTTTAGATCAATCTATTGCGTATCGAATACATGATCATATTAGAAATGAGGAGTTCTGTAGAAGAAACAAAGTCACTTTCATAGCTCATCGTGTCGCAAAGCTGAAGTGGCGATGGCCTGAGCACATAGTACAGAGAACCAATCGGCTTTGGGATCTTAAGGTGTTGGAATAGCGATCCCGCACCGCAAAACGCAGTATCCAAATACCCCTTACGAGATGGACTGACGACCTCAAAAAAGTCACGGAGGGCCGCTGGATCCAAGCGGCACAAGATCGTGGGGTGTAGAAATCCCATGAAGAGACCTATGTCCATCAGTTGAAAAAGAAGAAGTTACATATAGTGCAGTATCTATGGATTTGCAGTTTATATCCCAATGTTTTCACTATAAGTGCATGATAAATTAAAAAATGATCCATTACAGCTCTATAAACTTGTTTAATATGAACATGTGGATGATGTTTAATTTTTGTTCCAGTGGTAACTATTTGGGCCAGACGCCTTACAAAGCGTACGGAGCTCGTGACAGACTAATATGTGGTACCGGTAACTGCAATCGGCTTTATGGAGACAAGTGTTGATGTTAAATTTGATTTGGAACGTTAATGTCAGTATTGTGTAGGGACAAATTGAGGATTATTTGAGTGATAGCATATCTTAACTGCAGTCAGCTACGCATCCAGCTGCAACGATTATCTTGTAACCATCAAATTGTAATAATTTTTTAAAAGATTAGCCGCCGAGTTTCTTGCTGATTCTTCTCGGTAGGAGCAAACTTCCGAATCAGTGGTAGCTTCTTTAAAACATTTGACGATTCAAAAGTACTGTAAACAGTCCACTTGAATAAAGAATATTTTGAATTTGAATTTGAATTAGCTAAAATCTGAAATGGCAACACTATACGTATTACCGCACTCCCATAGAGGCCGCACTGTTACCCAAATTTCTCCCCTCTGGGACTCTTAACAAAAGCACAATACCATGTACAGCTCTTTTTAGCCCTACTCAATTCTGACATTATTTTGATGCCAAAGGATAATATCATGTTTCGTTATATCATTTATTAAACATTATAAAATTATTTTTGAACGATTTATATTGCGTATATTTGTCTAAAAATTTTATTTTAATGTACTTTTTTGTCAATTTTGAGTCGTCAATACAGCATAATACGAAGAAATAAGCTCATTTTACTAGAACCCAGAACAATATGTAAAACAACTGTACCACAATTGACTCCCTGGGATCTTAAATCTTTAACGTCTTTCCATTCCATAGTGACAAGACTACTAACAATGCGTCCTTTGGGTCCTTTGGTTACAACTTACAATACTTCTATAGACCCCGACGCCTATTAATGTAGCGTCAAGATGATATAAGTTAAAAAACTTAAATCATTTTCAAATTTACAATTATACGAATGTAAGTCGTCATATTCTCGGTTTTTCAGGGTATGCATATAATGAAAGGTTAAAATTATGTCATATTATACTCACTTTTGTTATAACTTCAAATATATAAATATTTATAAAAAACATTTTAAAATAAATTACATTCATATACATTTGCAAAAATAGTTTTAATTTACCTAGTGGTCCTAACATAGATGCACGAACACATTGCTATTATTAATAACTACTACCTGACAGGGCAAACGTTGTAATACAAACGTTGCAATATAAATATTTTCTAGGAAATTTCTACTGTACATTATAAAAAAAAATGTGAGGTGTGAACAACCCTTATCACTTTTTACTAAGAGAGAATTATCACTGAGAATTTTATATATAAGATTGTTTGTTGTGTTGATGTTGCTTTGGTTAGTGGTCACGTTTAACTTTCAGGGCTAATTATAAGACCAGAAGTTCTCTCAACGAACGCAGTCCAAAATTAGACTAAGACTTGTATTTTACATACTCTTCTTAATTAATCTATACTAATATAAAGGTGAAGAGTTTGTTTGTTGTTTGAACGCACTAATCTCAGGAACTACTAAATCGATTTGAAAAATTCTTTGAGTGTTAGATAGTCCTTTCATAGAGGAAGGCTATAATATATATAAAATCACGCTAAGATGAATAGGAGAGGAGCAGCAATAAACGGTAAAAGTTAAAGAAAATCATGTATTTCAAAGGGGAACACCCTCTAAAAGTTCGAAATAAAAGATCGCGACAGCGTATTTTTAAGGTTTAACCGACCCACTTTAACCGTTTTCATGGTTATCAAAATACTATATTTTTAATCTTTCCATGCGGATGGAGAAATATAAACAAAGTAAGAAAATAGGAATACTCATTTTCAATTTCATACTTTTGGTTTTCAAATGAAATCATATTATTTAGTTGGCAGGATTATATTATAATATCTGGATGGTAATTTTTTTACAAATTAAAAAAAAGAAAATTCTAAAAAAAAAAGAAAAAATTAATAGGGTAGTGAGACGTATCCTAGGTATTTTCATTTCTCGCGACCGCCTGTTCCCCGAATAAGCTATGCTGTCTTGACAGTTGATGGCAAAACTTCAATTCAATATAAATTTTACTATTTTTTTAATGCCTAAAAACAGGGATAAAATGTTTTTTTTTATAACACCTAGCTAGATCGATTTTTCTCCCCCAAAACCCCTTACATGTTGAATTTCAGGAAAACCGTTGGAGCAGTTTCCTAGATTCCGAAAATATATGTACATACATACAAGATTAACTCATTTAAATATTAAAGATAAGCTCATAGAACTCACTCCCATATCTTTACCATAGTATTTTAAATTAGAAAGCCCCCTTCTATTCTTTATATTATATTTATATAATAATAATAAAACAAGTTGTACGTAAACAAGCATATATTTCAAGAAATAACGAAAAACACTAAACAGAATTAAAATATAGATTTTCTTATGAAGTAACATTAAAAAACAGTTGAATATATTTTAACTAAAAAGTCTTATTGTTGTTGATTTTATAGAGCAATTAACATATAACCACAAAAACACAAATTGCCGCCTGCTTGACGTCAATTTCCTTAGTCGTATTTTACGGCACCTCGGTAAGAAATGAAGGTGGTCTATTCATATGAGGGCATAATAATTTATATTAATATTATATATAATATATTTTTCTATCTAATTACACATACTTAGGTTAGGTTTATTATAAAATTAAATCTTGGGAAATAAAATAATTAAAGAATGGAATAATAAAAATCAGAATATAACTGAGGTATATAATTTTTCGCAATTAATTCGCGTAAATCTCTTTTTTTACTCTCGCTCAGATTTTGTTTGCCTGTATAAGCTTTGACTAGCGTTAATTCATGTAAAGGAAACATTTTAATTTCCCTGTTACGTAGACAAACTTCGAAAAATTCCTGTTGCTTATATGAATCTTTAATAAAAAAAGAAAATGGGTTATCCTTTGTCACCTTAATTATTTTTACTTTATTCCATACAATATTGCTTCCATTTTTAGTTTTATTAAAATTGTATCCCCAATTTTCTTGTAACTTTTTAAAATCATAAAAGTCATCAAATGTTAGTTCATTAACTGTAAAATGTCTGCCTGATTTTCCTGCATTTTTAATTATTGATATATACTGATGTGGCGAATATATTGGACCAGATTTTAAATTCTTTTTTATTTCTTTTTCTATAAGGCTATTTATGTTATAAGCCTCATTTGGTGTATGACCTTTTGTCAAATATTTATGTGTTATAGATTTAATATTTAAATGTGTAACTGCATAAAGATACAGCGTAACAATAAGTTTATTCTTGGTTTGTCCTGTGCAATTATCTGAATACAGTATAAGATTGATGTCTTCATTATTAGAAGCACTGGATTCAATGCAAATATATTCAAAATAATGTAACAGACAAGAGCTTATTTCATTAGCACCATTTTTTGCATCTGTTTCATTCCAAAAATAACATTTAACATTGCTGTATGAGTCCTGAATTTTTCCTTCTACTTTCTTGTTTAAGCAGGCGACAGTTAAATTATAACTATTGAATTTACTTTTGTAATAAAAAGCATTCCCTTTCGGTGATTGATGAACAGGTTGTAGGTCAAAGAAAATAACTTTATTATTGTCGTCAATTTTACACCGGTCATCATACTTTTCCCGTCGGCTGAGGGCTTTCTCTTGTATGTGTTTATCATATTTTTCTTGTATTATAAGTTTATGTTCAGGTGATGAATTCTGGTATTGCAAACATGTATCACATTGATCCATTCTTGGGCGAAAAAATGATATATTAAAACATGTACTAAAAACTTTATAAAATGTGCAATATTTTCCCGCAGTCTTATTTTGTTGATTTTGGACTTCTTCAAAGTCTTTAAAGAGATCTACTATAGTTTTTCCGTCGTCTATATATTCGCGTGTCGATGATTGTCTTGTGTAATGAGATTCGATTCGAGGAATAGAGTTAATAAAGTCTTTGATATCAGAAATTAATGCTTCGTCTGATTTATGATTACTTGACATACCTCTACAATCAGTCTCCAAAATGCCGTAGCTTTGTGTCTTATGTTTGACAGTACGAATCATACGATCAGATATGTCCAGAGTATTAATAAAAAAGGTTTTGCAAACTCTGATCGAATTACCATCAACTACAAAGTGGAATGCTTTATTGGATTGTCTTGGGATTAACGTTTTAGTGTATGTATATTTAGGTGTGATGTCAGATAAACACGATAAAATGAAACATCTTTGATTATGAAGATCACCCAGTTCCCAATATGCATCGAATATACTTTTCCTTTGATCAGAATCAATCTTGCTAAAACACCGCAACCTACACTTATCATTACATGGTGGTTTGATTTCCCGACCTTTAGTTACAATGTTTTTACTATTAATGTATGGCTTACCGAAATTTCTCAATTTTTTTGCTTTAGTTTGCTTCCAGCTTTCTGGTTGTCTAGTACGTTTTTTACCTCTAGACATAGTAGAAACTGTAGGTATTGCTGACATTTTCTCTTGTGTTAGAGTAATTGGATTCTCTTTCTTCCCATCTCGATCTGTTATTGTATCAAGTGTTCTATTTTCTGTATTACTGATATTCCAATGTTCTTCTAAAGACTCGTTATTATTAATAAATGAAGAACTTGATTGTGAAGTAGACATTCTAATAAAAAAAAAAATAATTATATGTCACCTAGTGAAGTACCTTTTCAGTTAATATTTAATGCTAAACTAAATCAAACCTAAATTCCTAATATACCGCAAATTTCTATCAATATTTATTCAATATTCATAAGAATAACAATGACTGAATACTAAATATAGTTAAAAAATATTGTTATTATTTGTTATAAACAGACGTCACAGAATTTTACAAAAGCTTACATATAAATCTTTCGGGTCTTTCTTCATAAAAAGACCTAAAAATTATTGTATTTTGAAATCATCCAACATAACTTTAAATTTAATATACACTGCAATTCTTTCACAGTTTTTATATTAAATAGACTTATTACTTGACTCAAAATATTTTAAATATATTCAATTAAACTTACTTTAAAAATGTATTGCTAAACAAACTGAATAACTATAATTATAATAAGGCACTTTTAAATGAAACGAGCAGACATTTACTTTGCCCCGATTGAACGAATAATCATTATTATTTATTATTTATTTGTGTCAACTGTCAGTATAATTAATAATAGGGACACGAAAAAAGTATCGATACTTTAAGGTATCGGAAACTCGATCGAGTAATTATATCGGTACCGATACTTTGCAATCGATTCTTTTACATACTCATTGAGCATAGAATTTGAGAGCATATTAAGCGGGGCTGAGCGACGTGAAGGTAACAAAATAAAAGTCTGTCTTTAATTTGCTTTTCTCTGCTTGGTGTCTAGTACAATTTCTTAGGCGGATTACCCTCTCGGGATAATACTGTGCCTTGTGCAAATGTTGCATTATTGCTCACGGATAGGGTAAAGTATCAATATTTTTTGTCGATACTTTTGTTAGTACGCTACTCTTTTTTCGATACCACTCATAAAAAGTATCGATAGTTTCTATTTGATACCATTTCCCTAGTTGACACTGTTATGCTAAATAGTGTCTAAGCTCGTGAGTGTAAAAGAGATCTATAACTTGGAAGAGCGAGAAAGCACTAACTTTTTTAATTGTTCATACTTCGTAGCGTGATATAATAGATGGCTGAAATAAGGATAACAATGTATCTAACTCAATTAAGACTAATTTTGAATTCGGTCACACGCTAAGTAATAATACTATTATAAGTGTGCGATATACATATATTGTACATATATATAACTTTTTTCTTAATTTCTTACGCATCTAAATAATCTACGTAGGTAATACATTTACATTACATATACACCATTACAAAAAAAATAAAAATAAAATTAAACAGATTATAAAGTATTTACCCTTATATTAATTTAATGTACATACTTCCTACCCTTGTCCCACCCTAGGCGGGGTCGGCACAACATGTTATAAACATGTCACATGATTTGGCTTTGTCAAGTTACCTTACTCGTATTTTACGACACCTCTCTAAGAAAGAGGGTGGTCTATTCTACTAAATCGGATACTACACGGTTGGTCAACATACCTTAGTTGCCTTTTATGACACCTCGGTAAGGAATGAGGGTGGTCTATTTATTCTACTCAGCCGGATACTACACGGTGGTTCAACATACCTTAGTCGCCTTTTATGACCTCGGTAAGGAATGAGGGTGGTCTATTCTACTCAGCCCATCTCCAGGTTTTCGTCAAGGTTTTTATTAGTTTTGAAAATAGCAGTATCGTCCGCGTAGAGGGCTAAAGACTACTATCGAAACTATTGTAGTGGGGAATGTCACGTGTAGAACGAGTAGATTCTTAGATTCTTGTAGTACCGCCTTGGGGGACTCCAGCGCGAATCGGACGTCAAATAATTTATGATGTTAAATTGTATTTTATACTATAACCTAATTCAGTTTCGCTAGATAACGTGAAATATTTAAGATCTTTGGCTTGTATCATTATATTTTATAGATCATATAAAATTATATTGTGATATCATAATCAATGTGTCAGTAATCAGCTTTTTATCTGTTCATCGATGATAATGTGGCCTATTTCGTTATTATTTTCATAATTAAAGAATCACTTGTATTCAGGTACCATTGAGATGTGTATAGCGGATCTTTAATAATGGTACGTTTCTTATAACCTTCTATATAAATGATGATTTTTTGTAGCTTTTTAAACTTTTTATACTTGTACAGTTTGTACTTGAAGTATTTTTTAGTAAAAATAACAATTAATATTTTCTAAAGAATTATTTAAAAGATATTTTTACGTCAAATATAGCTTTAGATTTGTTGTAAGAATTATAACATAAAATATTTGTATTTGTATTGAGATTGTATACGATAACAATCTTAGAAAAAGAGGTGCGAAGTTCAAATTTGAAGGCATTTGGACCTTAAGGTTTGATTTTTATTCTTAGACAGTTAAACTTTTAAGAAATAAAAGCTTCGTGCAAAGAAAAATTGCTATTAAGCAGATTACATATTTCTACATGAATTTGAAGCTTTTAATATGCTAGAATAGCGAAGGTACAAAAACATTTTTCTTGTGTTCAAACGATAGACATCAAATGAATGTAGATGTTTTCAAGGGATTTCTATTAGATCCAAGGCTGATCTCGTTGAGCTGTTTGGACGCGTATATTTCTAGCGAGTCGACCTTACATGGATGTAGGTGGAACCCACTGTTATAAGTGGGTTCTTGTGTACCTTAGCTTTCTCGAAGTAAGACTTTCGAAAAGCACTGTAAGAGAAGAGCTATGGTGGAGAGGTCGCGGTCTTTATGGAGGTCGACGTTCGCATGAACCTTGGCCAATTAGTTGCTGTTCGCAATCGGTAATGGATAGTCTAAAAAAGGTGGGTGCTCTCCTGTAGGATACTTAGGACGTCATCACTTTACGGTTCGTGCCCTTTCTATAACATTAGCTTCGCGATAAGACTCTCAGTAATGTTGATCCTCTAAGAATCTCCTCATTTCAGTTTTGATGACGTAAAACACTTCAAACTCATCCGAGAGAAGATATTTTCTGTATAATATAATAATAATGACTTTTGTTAAATGATTTAAATACAACCTGCTTTAAATAGGTTAATAAAAATGGAAAATCGCCGTCAATGTGCTATTGTGCCTTTTTTGGCTCTCCCGATAATTCTGGGCTAACGAATGCACTTCTTTAACGAATACGCTTTTCAGAAAGTTGTCACAGAGTCTCTTGCCAAGACTCTAGCGACTATTAGATGCTGATATCTATATCGTAAGCTAAGCTAACGTGTCGTGTGATGGCCTTATGTAATGTCACATATTCGACTATGTATTAGTTCGACTATGTATTAATTTAATTAATTGAATTGAAGCAGAATTATTTGTAGTAGAATGGAATGAAATAATTTATTTAAAAAATATATTATAATAGCAGATGTGGTGAAGAAGTGTCTTGCCGGGCCAAAATAGATTATGCCATAACAACCAAATTTTCCATACGTTACAAATTCTGTCTTTATTTCCAGATAAATCTGTTTTTTCTCGTAAGTTTGCTTGCATCAGCATGGGCCGAATCCAGATTGATAGAACCACCATTGCGTGTAGATTTCGCACCGCCAGTGGAGACCAGATCTCTAAGAAGCAACAACGTATTTATAGGTTGGATTGATATGCCTATAGACCACTTTGATCCACAAAATCGAGACACGTATCAAATGGTTTGTATTATAATTATTTCAGATTTAAAGAAGCTTTAATAGACGACGAGAAAGTGAGACTGTTTCTTGTCACGGGTTTAAACCCCGGGCAGGTACCAGTACGATTTTCTATTAAAACTTATGTGCCTAATTGATATTTACAATTTAACTCACGCTTATCGATACTAGATTACATCGGGACGAAACATATCTTAAGATAATTCCTGGATGTATAACTCAGATATGGAAGATGGTGTTGTCTAAAACGTAAGGCATTCGGCTTATCATTTCACAAGTTCTATATGCATGCTAAAAACGCAAATACCGACATACATTGCAGCATACTGTCTTCATAAGCAAATGAACATTCGGGCATATTGTTCGATATTATTTCATAAGCTTGTATGACTTATTATCCCAAAACTACCAAGCACAAATATAAGTATATATAAGTATATATATATATAAATATAAGTAAGTCATTGTTCTCCTGCCCTTATCCCACTCTTAGTGGGGTCGGCACAACATATTAAATAACATGTTTTGGCTACGTATTTTACGACCGACCTCCTGCCTGACGTCAGCTTATTTAGTCGCCTTTTACGACACCTTGGGAAAAATGAGGGTGGTCTATTCTACTCAGCCGGATACCACCCCACGGGTCAACTTATCTTAGTCGCCTTTTACGACACCTCGGTCAGAAATAAGGGTGGTCTAATCTACTCAGTCGGTCACCACACGGCGGGTCAATTCACCTTAGTCCCATTTTACGACACTTCGGTAAGAAATGAGGGTGTTTTATTCTACTCAGCTGGATACCACACGGTGGGTCAACTTTTTGAACACAGAAAATTATGTCGTAGAATAAGATTGAAAAAAACACTTAATTTTTTGTCGAGTGGTGGTAGTGGCCAAAATTAATATTATCGATATTAAAAAAAGCTTGGTTTTAGCGATACATGTATAATGAAGAATTTTTTGGAGGAAATGGCAAACCGGTATTTATATTAGTGGGCGGAGAATGGGATATCGTGCCCGGCTGGTTGCAAGCAGGAAACATGTACTTGATGGCGCAGGAGAACCAGGGCTACCAGATATACACGGAGCATAGATATTATGGGGAGAGTCTGCCTTATCAGTAAGTTTTAGTTTCGTATCTTTACCAGCGTTAGTACTAATGCACTATATCTTGCATGCAGGGTACTAATGTTTAGACCACTTTATGTGAAATTTGTGACGTCATACCAAACTGGTCATAGATAATATTTCAAATATAGGTAAAGAATACTTTATCTACAAGTTTAAGTGCAAGTTAAAAGAGCTAATCTTTTCGAATTTCAGAAACGAAATTCAGTACCTGTAGTCAGGGCGATAATTCGATAGCTAAGTTTTATTCTAAAGAATTTCATTATATACCTGTTTTCAGGTTGAAATATAAATGGAATAGAAAGATTATTTTTGCTGTCATTTGTAAAGTTGTAACGGCTCCGTGGGGCATAGGCGGACTAGGGAAGTCAAAATACCCGGGATCAAGTTCTATAATTTACCAGCTCTTTTTTTGCATTTTTTTTATTTATCAAAAAATTATCGAGCAAGGCTCGGTCACCCAGGTACTTGTTTCCTTAAACGTACAACGCATAGTAAGTAACGGCCTGTTACTATCCCACTGCTGGGCATAGGCCTCTTCTCTCCGTTTTTTCATTTTTTGGAGAGAAGGATTGGAGCTAAGACCTACCACGCTGCTCCAATGCGGATTGGTAGGTTACACATATCCCCAGAATTCTCTAGAGATATGCAGGTTTCCTCACGATGTTTTCCTTCACCGAAAAGCGTATGATAAATTGCAATTATCAATTAGACACATAAGTTTTACTAGAAAACTCATTGGTGCCTGCCCGGGGTTTGAACCTTAGACCTCGAAAGAGGCGCATGGTGATACCGCTTTGCTACCACAGCTAGTACAGTAGTAGTATTTCGTACGTCGTTCATGATAAGTTTAAAATATCTATTAAGCATATTTTTTGTAAGAAAACTCAAAAATGCCTACTGAGGTTTTGTACCCTTGTTCTTCGAATTTAACCTTTAAGACATTAAGAGATTTCCGTATTAATTAATTGTATTAATTTCAGAAATTTCACAACAGAAAATCTCCGTTTCCTGAACGTAGACCAAGCTCTTGCCGATCTTGCATATTTTATTAGCGATATCAAACAGCAGCCGAGGTTCGCTAACAGTAAAGTCGTATTATACGGAGGTTCGTACGCTGCTAACATGGTGCTGTGGTTCAAACAACGATACCCGCATTTGGCCGTCGGTGGAGTCGCTTCGAGTGGCCCTATCAAAGGACAAGTGGACTTTACTGGTATGCTTTTTATCTACAATTAAATCTAAATTATTTGTAATTACCTATATAATTATTTAAAGAACGCCGTGTGATATCCGGCTGAATAGAATAGTACCACCCTCTTTTCTTACCGAGGTGTCGTAAAAGGCGACTAAGGTAAGTCGACCCGCCGTGTGGTATCCGGCTGAGTAGAATAGACCACCGTCATGTCTTACGTGGGTGTCGTAAAAGGCGACTAAGGTAAGTTGACTTACCGTGTGGTATCCGGTTAAGTAGAATATGTCATAAACATGTTGTCACATGATTTGGCTACGTATTTTACGACCGGCCGCCTGCCTGACGTCAACTTATCTTAGTCGTATTTTACGACACGTCTATAAGAAATGTGGGTGGTCTATTCTACTCAGCGAGATACCACACGACGAGTCAACTTACCTTAGTCGTCTTCTATGACACTGAGAAAATGGTCGGTAAGGGTGGTTTATTCTACCCAGTCGGTTATATTGGCCTAACATATGGGATAATAAATTGAGGTTTTTGCATGAGGCGCAGGAAAAAGTGCATAATTAATTTTTTAAGGGCCGCTCTCGATGCTTGTACATTTAAAAATGAGTGCCTAGGTGACCGAGCCTTGCTCTGTAGTTTTTAAAATGATGTAAAAAAAATTAAAATTAAAAAAATATATTGAAAAGAAAAATGATAAAAGAATAGGGCAGGTGGGGCTCGATCCTAGGTATTTTCACCTCTCTAGACCGCCCGTTCCCCAAATGAACTACCATGACTTTATGTTTGAAAGGGAAAAATTGTGATTGTATTTAACGTAAATTTCAAAAAAAATTTAGCCCGAAATAAAACTTATCTAGATCGATTTTTCTCCTCCAAAACCCTCTACACGCTGAATTTCAGAGAAATCGTTGGAGCCGTTTCAGAGATTCCGAAAATATTTATATATACATACAAGATTAACTCATTTAAATATTAAAGATAGATCGAGACAAGTCTATTAATCGTGATACATTTTTAAATAATGTACATTGATTGCGTGAACATACATTTTTATTTCAGGGTATTTGGAAGTTGTGCACCAGGCGTTTTTGTCAGAGGGAGGGGAGAGCTGTATAGCCGTGATTAGGGAGGGAATAGAGGAAACTATTGCCGCCATGGCAACAGAAGATGGTCGGCGGAACTTGGAAAGAATCTACAGGTAGATATTTTCGACAAACTGACTTGTTTATATTAAACAAATTCGACAAATTGACTTGTTTATATTATAGACACTATTTATTGTAATAACTCTTTATATATTTAAGATATATTTATTTATTGTAATAACTCTTTTTTTCTTCTTTCTTTTACTATTTTTTTGTATTTAGTAAGCAGAACGTTTTTTAGCTTTTTATTTAATTATACATGCTGATTTAGCCTTTAAGTGAGATATACAGGGTGTTTGGAAGGTCGATGCAAAGCTGCAAACAGGAGCTAGTATAGACTATTTAGAACCATTTAAACTGAACTTATGTTAGGCGAAGTGCGACTATTTTTTTTTATAAAATTTTAAAGATTTTTGAAGAAAAATCCGAAGTTATGTCATTATTTGCTAATAATCGGCCATTTTGAAGCCAAAGTCAATTATTTTTTATTTTATTTTATTAAACTAATGTGTAAACAGTGTAATAAAACATGATTAAGGTATCTGTGTTAAGAGATATTTTTTTTACAGATATTTGAAGTCAATCATTTCTTTTAAGATCAGAGAAAGCTGATTTTTGATGGCATTTAAAAAAAATAGATTGTGCTTTTTTAGTTCAAACATTTTATTAAATATGCCTGGTCATTGTTCTTTATTTTGAGGTATCAACTATGCGGATAGCCCGCAAATTATTGAAATTAAGATCTACAAACTAAATTGCGAGAGAAAATTAAAATTTATAGGCGAAGTAATTAAAACGAACGAAGAATATGCTGACATCGTTTTTATGTATGGCAAAGCAGACGGCAATGGTTCTTTAGCACGAAGGATGTACCAAGAACGCTATCCTAATCGCAGAGTACCGAATGTGAGAGTATTTTACAACACATTTCGTCGGCTTGCTGAAGATGGGATACACCGTGTGGAACCTGGAGTCAATGCAGGTAGACATAGTACTGATATTGAGGATGATATTTTGGCGGCGTTTCAAGCTGATCCACATACTAGCACGAGAAAAGTAGCACGAAATTTAAACATTTGTCATTGGAAGGTGTGGAATACAATGCACAAAAACAACAAGTACCCGTTTCATGGTACGGGTGTTCAAGGCTTTGAAGAGCGAGATCCTCAGAGTAGGATTCAGTTTTGTCGTTTTCTTCTCAACTCAGACATTGAAGATGCATGGTTCCTGAAGTCAATCTTGTGGACAGATGAAAGTAAATTTTCAAGGGAAGGCATTATTAATTTCCATAACCTTCATCTGAAAAACATAATAATCCACATTGGAAAACGCAAAAATCATTCCAAAAGAAATTCTCGGTCAATGTGTGGGCCGGAGTTATTGGCAAAATTTTGATTGGGCCTCATTTCTTACCAGATAATTTAAATGGAAATAATTATTTAGAATTCCTGCAAAATGATCTTCCAGAGCTTGTAGAGGAGTCTGGGGCCTTGATATTCGTTAGCGACCGAGAGCTCATTTTTCAACAAGATGGTTGTCCAGCGCATTGGACATTAAATGTACGGGAGCACTTAAACAATTGTTTCCCCAATAGCTGGATCGGCAGAGATGGGCCCATCCCTTGGCCCGCCCGTTCACCTGACCTGACTCCGCTTGACTTTTACGTGTGGGGTCGGGCTAAGGAGCTAGTATACACAAATGTGGAAATAAACACAAAAGAAGAATTAATTGACAGAATTAATTCAGCGTTCGCGACGATGAAAGTGGAAATGAAGTTAAAGATAACGACAACAGAAGTGAGAAGTCGGGCCCGTGCTTGTGTTAGAAACCGCGGCGGACATTTTGAACACGAAAAATAAATGACTTTCATTAAAATTTTGTTTTAATTACTTCGCCTATAAATTTTAATTTTCTCTCGCAATTTAGTTTGTAGATCTTAATTTCAATAATTTGCGGGCTATCCGCATAGTTGATACCTCAAAATAAAGAACAATGACCAGGCATATTTAATAAAATGTTTGAACTAAAAAAGCACAATCTATTTTTTTTTTAAATGCCATCAAAAATCAGCTTTCTCTGATCTTAAAAGAAATGATTGACTTCAAATATCTGTAAAAAAAATATCTCTTAACACAGATACCTTAATCATGTTTTATTACACTGTTTACACATTAGTTTAATAAAATAAAATAAAAAATAATTGACTTTGGCTTCAAAATGGCCGATTATTAGCAAATAATGACATAACTACGGATTTTTCTTCAAAAATCTTTAAAATTTTATAAAAAAAAAATAGTCGCACTTCGCCTAACATAAGTTCAGTTTAAATGGTTCTAAATAGTCTATACTAGCTCCTGTTTGCATCTTTGCATCGACCTTCCAAACACCCTGTATAATACAAAACTATAATTTAGAAATTTATATAAGTTTTAAATAAACCATATTGTATATCACGTTCGCTCACATTACCAATATAGGCTTATATGCATGTTTGTTATATCGGAATTTTACGTAATATTCTAGGAATTTAGATTAAGTACAACGCAGGATTCGTAAAAACTCATGCACAAACCTCCACCACAGCCGCCACAATACACAAGCACTACATACGTTCACTATCACAAACACAACAATCGTTTCGCCCCGCAACCGAAACATTTTCAGGACATATACTGACTGGCCCATTGGCACAGTGGGTAGTGACACTGCCTTCAGCTCCGCGGGTCCAACATTTTCTATAAATGAATTTGTTGCTCTTTGAGTCTGGGTGTATATTTAAGTATGTATTTAAAAATTTTATAAGTATATATTAACCAGTTGTCTGTCTACCATAACACAAGTATTAAGTTACTTACTTTGAGGTCAGTCGACCGTGTGTGTAAGTGTCCCATATATTTATATTTATTTATAGACTCCACGACAAAATCTCAAAGCAATCCTGCGAATCCCGCATTAATCGGTTATGAAAACTGATATTCCACTGCATTTAGCATTATATTTCCTTAAATAATTTATAGAATTAGGCGTTACTTTGCGGAGATCCATAATACAAAAGTAATAATAAAATTATTTTGCTATAATCCGCGAAGAAGTAAAATAGAAAATATATATAATGCTACAATTAGAGTGGACAATCGGTTATCATACCTAATACATGCAGGATTCATAAAAACACATGCACAAACCTCCACCACCGCCACCACAATACACATGCACTATATACGTTCACTATCACAAACTCAACAATCATTTCCCACCACCAAAATCGCAAAGCTTTGCGGATTACAGCAAAATAATTTTATTATTACTTTTGTATTATATTTCCTATTTACTTTATCGCGGATTATAGCAAATTATTTTATTATTACTTTGTTTTAATATTTGATTTGATATTATAAAAAAAGTTTTTTATAGAGTTTGTGAGCCGCTGAAATATGATAGTCCATTCGATATGGGATACTTCTCGGGACTCATCAGCTGGTCCTTTTCCACGTCTGTCCAACAAGCACGGCCCGGAACCCTGAGGACTATCTGTAACAACTTCGCTAACAACTACTATGGTATGATTACATTTTGTATCGCCTTAACAGATTCACGCTGAGGCGAAAGGCTACGTTTTTTTTGTATAAGGGCTGTCTTACCTCCTTACGCTTCATGTAGCGGGGTAACACTGTTTCTAGTACGAACGCAATGCGTAGTGAGTTTTTAACCAACTCGATCGCGTTAGCGTAACGCCAATTTGTATGGCGGTGGAACAGCGGTCACTATATGTCGCTGTTGCAGCGTCATACAAATTCTACTCAGCCGAATAACACACTGCAGGTCGATTTACCTTAGTCGCCTTTTACGGCACCTCAGGAAGAAATAAGGGTGGTCTATTTTACTCAACCGGATACCACAACGTGGGTCGACTTACGTTAGTCGCCTTTTACGACACCTCGGTAAGAAATGAGGGTAGTATATCCTTTTCGGACGGGTACCCCACGGCGGGTCGACTTACCTTGGTAGCTTTTTACGACACCTCAGTATGAAATGAAGATAGTCTATTCTACTCAGCCGAATACCACACGGCCACTCCTAAGAATAAGAACTGTATGTCTAAATAGCTTTACAATTACCGCATTGCGTGCCACAATTTTCTTTGAAAAGTTGACCTTTATTTTGGTTTCAAACGATTGGCCATGATTTGATAGGCTAAGAAGGTGGAATATTATCATTCGTTGCTATATTCTTACAAAGACGTACAAATTTTTCTGTGTTCGCTAGGGTTGACACCAATGGAGCAGATTGGCGGATATATAGCGGACAGTCGTAATCTAGACCCAGAGTCCTGTTGGAACATGGACTACGCTGCCTACATTAGGAGATATCGTGAAAACAACAACAATTGTAAATACTTATCTATACTAATATATAAAGCTGAAGAGTTTGTTTGTTTGAACGCGCTAATGTCAAGAACTACTGGACCGATTGAAATTCTTTCAGTGTAAGATAGTCCATTTATCGAGGAAGGCTATAGGTTATATGACATCACGCTAAGATGAATAGGTAAGGAGCAGCAATAAAAAATAGTACGAAAACAGCATAATTTAAAGCTTTGCGTAATAGTTATTTAAAAATCATGTACCTATTACAAAATTGTTCCCGTCTAAAAGTTCTCAATAAAAGTCCACGACAGCTTATGTCTGGCTTTTGAGGTTAACCCACTGTAACAAATTTTATGGTTATCAAAAGTACAGTTATATATTACGGTTTTAATATATCCACGCGGGCGGAGCCGCTGGCGATTACTAGTATAATACTATATGTAGCGCCTATTGTTGGTGCCCACTTAAGCGTTTAACCCTTAATTAATAGAGCAATATGCCTTTTCCCTTTTTTGTGAATAATCTTGTACCAAATTTCGTCAAAGTTTGAATCGAAATAATTTATAAAAGAAGGCGTTACTTAGTGGAATTCCATAATACAAGTTATGATAAAATTATTTTGCTATGATCCGCGTTTTTTCAATGTCGTAGTGAATGTGGCTATTGCTTGTGCAGTGTGCTGTTGGTGGTAGCGTTTTATGATACGTGCAGTAACTAATCCTGTATGTATAATGTGCAGAAAAAGTTTTGCTCTCTACACTTAGAATTACATAGATTTTCTTAAGAAACGTTGATTATAACAAAATGATTTTATCATAATTTTTGTTATTGAATTGAGGTTATGTACCAGTCTCCTTGATAATTCTTGACCTATGCCATAGCGGAAGCTATCACTCGATCCTATTATGACTTTTACTGAACCTGGTTCAATCGGTTCTTTGGGACCAATTTAAAAATTTTGGGACCAAACTGAGAACCAATGTAAATAGCGAAAAAGTACACAGGATTTAAAAAACCTGTTTTGCCTTCAGGAATATAATTTAATATCTATTAAATTATTATTATTTGACGATAATTGAATACAAAAGTAATAATAAAATTATTTTGCTATATTTGCTATCTGCGATGAATTAAAATAGAAAAAACAATATATAATGCTACATGTAGAGTGGACAATCCATTTCCGTCCGTGGCTAAATGTAGAGTGGAAAACGTGTTTTCCACTTTTTTAAAGGACGGCAACGCCGAGTGCGTTGCCGTCCTCTGCGAGAGGTCGTGGGCGGCGGTGATTACTTTAGGGTAAACCGCATGCTCGTTTGTTATCCTATACCATAAAAAAAATACATATTTTCTATTTTACTTTATCGCGGATTATAGCAATCTAATTTTATTATTACTTTTGTATTAAGGATCTCCGCAAATTAACGCCTAAATCTATAAATTAAGATGCTTTAATTCCAAAAGCGATGAAAATAAAGTCTCGGGTAACAATTCCTTTCTATATCTATACTTTTATTAAAAAAATATATTTCAGCTCGAGCTTGGTACTACCAGACATGTACGGAGTACGGATATTATCAGACGGCGCCGCGGATTGGGACAGTTTTCGACCAGTTGGTATGGCTCAGTGTTGCCTTCTACGTCGATACCTGTAAACAGGCTTTCAACGAAAAGTGAGTAAGCAGTTTGCATTCAACAAAATTCCTTGTTCCTTATTACTTTAGAGTAAGCTATGACTAGTAAAGATGTGAAAATAATAATCGATGATTTTTAAAATATCAATTATTTTAATATAAAAAAATCTGCAGTCACTAGATGTCGCTGTTTCTACGCCATACAAATTGACGTTACACTAACGCAATCGAATAGATAAGTTATAGAATTAGGTGTCACTTTGCGGAGATCAATACTATAAAAGTAATAATAAAATTATTTTGCTATAATCCGCGATTAAGTAAATAGAAAACATATATAATGCTAAATGTAGAGTGGACAATCCGTTTTCATACCTGATACATGCATATTCGTAAAAACACATGCACGAACCGCCACCACAATACTATCATAAATCTTTGCAATTTTCTCGTGGAGTGTCTCTTGATGATGCTTCGGTTGCAGGGCGAAACGATTGTTGAGTTTGTGATAGTGAACGTATGTAGTATTTGTGTTTTGTGGTGGAGGTTTGACGCTATTATCTCTTCCTCGCATATTATTGAAAACAAATGCGGTCTTTGGCGTGGTTTTAAATAACATTTTAATTAACGGTCATTATTCGTTATTAATTCATACTAATCCATTAATAAAATCGGTACTTAAATGCATATCGAAACATACCTACCTATATTGGCAATAGTTATAAGTTTAATTAGATAAAAATGTGTAAAATTATGCCATAACCATTTCTTTTCTTATATAGCAAGAGTAAACAGGCATTAGACTATCATCCTCCATCTTGAATTGTATCACATTCCATTAGGCATGTTTGCAATTAAGGGCGCGATTAAATAATAATAAAATATCCAAATTATCACTTATGTAACTTTCAAAAATTAACCATAGATTCGACGAAGCTTACGTCTATGACGCCGTAGAACGAGTTAACCTTGTGTTCGGGGCTTTACAACCAGATGTCAATAACACTATCAACATCCATGGTAGTATAGACCCATGGCACGCTTTGGGAGTCCACGATCGGGATCTGAAGGAAGGCTCGCCTACCATCACCGTACCTAGGTACCTTTTTATATTATAACGGTATCTTGTTTAATTATTCAAATTTGTATATAATTTATTATTATTTTTAATTTTTGTACACAAGTCTCCATACAGTATTCATTCTTTGTAGTCTGTGGTTTCTACTCTGTTTATTGTACGCATTACAATTCTTTAACCCTTAATAGGGCAGAGGTAAAAATTACTGAATTTTTTATTTTTATATCTTTATTTATACTTCTAGTAGGCGTCGTTTTAACATATATCATAAAAAAATAAAAACATTTAATCAGAAGTACGCGAAAATTCGGTGGTAACCATTTTACCATTGCCCGTTTATGTTTTGGTCTTGGTGGTAATTATTTGACCTTAGCCCGTTATGCTTAATGACTAAAGCTGCTACCGTACAAAGTCTCTCCTTCTCCTGGAGCAAAGTTAAAGCTTTTGAAGCACGGAGTGGGATATAAAGCTACGCTGCAGACATCGCAAATATTCCTAGATCATTTTTGAGTATCTTTCGTACTGCAAAATCGACCTCCACATGTTTACAGTATATAAGTATGTATAGGCAATAGCAGTAAGGATAGTTATCTTTTACTTAGAATCGTCTTTCTGTGTTCGTTTGATTTTTTTTTCGAATTGACTATGCTGTTAGTCTTTTTGGTGGCTTTTACAGCGTCAGCGGGACGGGCGAGCGCAAAAGCACCGTCGAATTTGCGAAATGTGGTGAGTAGAACGCACAAGCTCTACTAGCTATGGGGAACGTCGTCCTAAGGGTGCCTCCTGTGAGGCCGGACCACGGCTTAGGGTGACGTGTAGTGGAGGGCTAATAAATGACGATTAGTCATCATGGCGTCGGCAATATGGCGAGAAGCCACGGCCGACCGACGTCAGAAAACTAGGACCTCTTTGCCGGCGAAGACGCTGTTTGCGTGTATTATGTCTGTGTTTGCGATCGTTCAGGGTCATACAGGACGCTTTTTGGAAGCCCATATTTTCGGTGAGTCGACCTAACAGGGATGTAAGTGGAAGCCACTGTTATAAATGGGTTCTCGTGAACCTCGGCTTTCTCAAAGTAAGACTTCGAAAAGCGCTTAAAGAGATGAGCAATAGTGAGGAGGTCGAGGTCTCTATGGAGGTCAATATTCCGTATGAACCATGGACAACCAGTAGTTTTCCGCATGAATCGATTCTGCAGTCTTTAGAGCGTGTGTTCGTTTAACCATATATACAGATTTTGGGTAGAGAGCTGTTGTTAATTTTTTACAAGTTGAGTGTCCATCCACAGTATTGCAGAAACAGCTTTTGTTTTATACATGAACGTTTTGCAAATAGCTTTGCTAGATTTTTGGGCAGCAGTACGCCCTTGCCCAAAAGTAGTTCGCCTGAGACACTTTCGTCGCAAGTTTCGATAGCGGAAAGATCATCTTCAAGAATACAAGCTATCAGATAGCGTATTTTTCTTAGACAAGCTCCTAAAGTATCAAGTACCTACATGAACGAGTAAAGGTAACTATATTACCACCAAATCCTACCATCTTGATGTAGCTGAGCAATGTTAACAGTTTTACCACCAAGTTTGCGAAAAATTTTAATTAGTACGAGTTTTGATTTCAAAAGTATTTCTACGAGTCATGCACGATCATAATAATCAATTATCCTACCAAATATCACAAAAGCATTTACCGGAATCTTAGTAGAACAAAATTTCATTTTTTTCGCGACGAACACTCCAGATTACGAAAATTGGTCGTTATTTTTTTTTGAAAGTCGGTAGTAAGTAAACTTTTACAAATAGCGTAATTGCCAGTACTAAAAAAAGTTCAAGGGGTCTTGATACATTAGAAATATTTAATGTTTTAAATAGTACATAGAACGGCTCATGATCTATGGTAAAAAAACTTAGGTGGTAAGCAATTGTCCCTTGCCCTATTAAAGGTTAAATGTAAAAGTAAAAAAAAGTATATGTATCTATGTATCAAAGTATACTGACTGGCCCGTTGGTGCAGTGGATAGTGACGCTGCCTTCAGCTCCGCGGGTTCGATTCCCGCAGAGACCGACTATTTCTATAAGTGAATTTGTTGGTCTTCGAGCCTGGGTGTATATTTTTATTTAAAAAATATAAGTATGTAATTGTATTCACCAGTTGTGTCTACCATAACACAAGTATTAAGTTACTTTGGGGACGGACGAACGTGTGTGTAAGTGTCCCATATATTTATTATGTAGCTAAAAAAAGTAAATGTAGCTTTATTCCTTTATATTATTTTTAGGGCATCACATTGCTTTGACATGTCAAGTTGGAGAGTCACAGATACGATTAGGATGACCGCCGCGCAGCAGTTTGCAAGACGAATGGTCGCACAATGGCTTTCAGTAACAAATTGAGAAATAAGAATATTCTTTATTATTAAATATTAAAAAATAAGTATTTATTATTGAGAACCTTATAAGCACAGATTAACATTTCAAAATAATAAAATGTCTATGGCAAAAGCGACATCTTCCGTTTTAAAATTTCGCTCGCCCGTGGGTAAGGAAAGGTGTATAAATAAAAAAAACCTTCACATTTCCCGATAGTGTGCCGGGAAAACACAGTTTAATATTAGTTTAAAACTCCACATTCACACAAGTCAAAAATACACATAAGTCAAAGTGTCAACTTCAACAGGTCGAAAAATATAATCACAAAATGAACTCTACTCGCCCTATTGAAATATCTATGAAAATGTTGTAGACCAACTTCATAGTTTACGACAACGCTTATCACTGGCGGAATCATAACAGATAAGAAATAGTTCATTAAATGCACAGTGAACTACTGCTGCGGACGAATCGGTGTGTTTTCAAAATGGCTCTTTTCCACGTATATTCCTTTTCGGAAACACAACACAAATCGCGGTACGCGCGAGGCGGGTATTGTACAGTAATTACCCCTATAACACGGTACTTATATAACGCGTTTTCAGTACCTCGTATAACGCGGAAATTTCCCATGTTTCACGTATTATAAAATTAAATTGAATTATTTTATTTGTTGTTTCTTTGCCATGTTTTAACACGTTGAAAGCCACTGGGTCACCGTTGACCGGCAAAGATTATTGGAAACATATATTAATAACAACATTTTAATGATTTTATATAATAACTAAATAATAAATAAAATAACTTCGGAAATAAAAACTTCTCTAATTGCAAAATTCATTTTGGCCGGACTAGCAAATTATGCAAAATTAGCGTAGCATTCAATGTGTTACGACACACTCGTTTATGTCATAATTTTATCTTAACATATTTAAACCCTATTTAACGAGACTACTTATAACACGTTTTCCTATAACGCGGAATTAATCTATCGCGTTATAGAGGGGATTATTGTTTATGGATAATTGGGAAAAATACACAGATAAATATTATATTAGTAAAAATAACACAGATAAGTAATGAAATAGCCGCCACAACGCGTACCGCGGACTTTGCAGTGCGGCGAGTGGGAGCGAGACAGCAGTCTCTCCCGCACTCGCTCCACTGTGACGCGCCGCAGAAGTAGTCCACTATACCGAACATCATAGCACTAATATATCACAAACTCACACAAAATTAAAAATTCGAGATTATTGGCAGTCCAGTTGTGTGTAGTTGTCGTATCAATGGATATAAATATGAAACATAATTGGTTTACAAAAAATAAAATAACGTAATGTAAGTGGCAGGTTTCAAGCTATATTTTGACGAGATAGTGACCAATTTCGGTTATTTCTAAAATACATCCTAAATCTTATTACATAAAAATGTAAATCGCACAAATAAAATAAAATAAGTAAAAAAACCGGTAGCCAGCTCCAAGAATTAATTTGTTGGCGATTTATTACAAATTGTTGGGCTATATTTTTCCTCCGGCCTATGCTTTACTTGCCTAAAACGTCCGATTTCATTTTATTTTTAAAACAGTATGTTATTCTCCTCATATCCCGTATATCGTTATCTAGGCACAAAACATTCTGGCAGTCATTAAAAAAACCATAATTGTCAAGTAATATATACATCATATATGTCAAAAAAGACGGAAAATAAAAATAAATTCTTTTAGTTGGCTTATATTCTCAACTATAGTTAATCATTCTAAAAAAAATCTTTCTTGACTCGATATAATTGCGTGCTTCGAGATTGTTCATTACTCAGAATTTTGGCCAGTGATTAATTTACTGGCCAACATTGCAGCCAGATGAAAGGTTTTAAAAATGCATTAAATTGAGTTTCTATCCCTTACATTTACTATTAAAAATTATAATTCATTAAATTATTAATAAATGCCAATTCATTAAATTCTACCGACTTTATTCATAAAAAAGATCGTAGGTTTTAGTTAAATGAAATTTATTCAGAAACACCAAATATCTTAATTATGTATTAAAAAATCATCATGTATTACAAAATCTAAAACAAAGTCCGCGACAGCATGTTTAGCTTTTAAGGTTAATCCGCTTTAACCATTTTTATGGTTATCAAAATTCTATATTACAGTTTTAATCTTTCCAAGCGGGCGGAGCCGCTGGCGATTGCTAGTCACATAAGTAGTTGTCACATATCCCCACACAAGACCCCACTTGGAGTGGGATAAGGGCAGGAAGATGATGATGTTGTAACGTAAAAAACGTATATTTATTTTAACGTATATATGTAATTTATATCATTTAAATAATAGTTTAGCGCGCGGATTGTGTGACTCATGCTTTATCGTACGATGCAGGCCCTCCTCCTCCCAAACCTCGCCCCTTGACTCGCCCTAGAGTGGCGCGGACGCATTAGCCCGTTAGCTCGGCCATTTTTGATTTTCAAAGCCGACGGGGAACGCACGTTTCCGCGCGCAGACCTTATTGACCTTGTTTTACGAACAGTCTAGATATCTTTTATTTTTCATCTTTTATAATATCTAGAATTTTGTGAGTTTATTTCCCCACGTATTGGGGTGTCATATCGGGGTTAGAAAAGGTACCTTTTACCCCCATCTCAGCCAGAGCCGGACTTTAGTGACCTTGAGTCTGGGCCCGACGTTCTTCGGGTCGACTCATCGTTCTCCGGGCGCAGGCTGCACGGCCCACTCCGCAGCTAGACAAAGCCAGGGCAGTACCTAGCGCACACCTACCTACTTACGAAGCATAGCATTGACGGGCAGTAGACTTACGACCCAATAAAATTTGTTGTTACCGTCTGGTGAGTCTTTTCTTTCACTCCCGGCGGGACAATGTTAAAAGAATTATCCTTGTCTTTTTTTATAAATAAAGCCGTAAAACAATAATTAAAATTAACTAAATTGCATTAAAACTTAATATTGTTGCACGTAACGAAATTGGTCACTACCTCATATTTACCAGGACTGCCGTTTTACCCCCGAACTAACTCAAACTCATAAACGACGGCACCCGTTACTCCTATGAAACTAATATAACGAATACTTAACAATTAAATTGAATCGCGCAAATGAATGTCAAAATAATCAACATCTTATCATTTACGTGATTAGTCGTAGTAACGGATCGACAGGCGTAAGGACATTTGCTTTGCAACATTTCAAAACGAGTACCAGAGACTCCCTCTGAATTGTCATACTCTAGAAATACCTAGTTGTCTATGGATGGAAACAATAAGTGTTCCAATTTACAAGGAATCCAGATCAAACAGCAGAAAGCTCTATGGCCATTTGATTTATAAAATATTTAATAAAAAACTACAAGAGTAACCCTTTAATACCAACTTATGTCATTCATCTTCTAGAATGAATTTGATGTCTATGTCTGGAAATAGGTGAGTGCCCCAATTTACATGGAATCCAGATTAAACAAAAGAAAGCTCTAAGGTCATTTGAATTATAAAATATATAACAAAAAAGTACATGAATATCCATCTGATACAACTGATGTCATACATTTTCTAGAATTACCTAGGTGTTGATGACCATAAACAATAAGTGTTCCAATTTACCTGGAATCCAGATTAAACAACAGAAAGCTCTAACGTCACTAGTTTTAAACATTTAAGAAAAAATACAAGAGTATCTTTCTATTACTAGATGATGTCATACATTTTCTAGAACTAAATTGATGTCTTCGCCTCGAAATAGGATAGAACCCCAATTTACATGGAATCCAGATCAAACAACAGAAATCTCTAACGTCACTAGTTTTATACAACATTTGAGAAAAAATACAAGAGTATCTTTTTATTACTAGCTGATGTCATACATTTTCTAGAATTAAATTGATGTCTGAATAGAATTAAAATGCCCAAATTTACATGGAATCTAGATTAAACAGAACAAACTGCAGATTCCAGATATCAATGCAAGTCAATATAGTACTGGATGTTGCTAAGCCGAACAGCCTTACACCAGTCAAAATAGTTTATCCTATAGAGTCAGCGATTCGTCGCACTCTCGCTACAGAAACACGTAAGTTCGAATAACTGATGCAATATTTACAATGGTGCTATGTGTTCAAGTCGCAAGTCAATCCACTAGGGGCTTGGTGTTCTCCCACGGGAAGCCCTCTCGTCCGAAGTGACCGTATGTGCTTGTCTTCTGGTAGATGGGTGCTCTGAGGTTTAGATCTCTGAAAAAAAAAAAGAAAATTCACTTATAATATGGCATATAGCATAATGTTCTTGTTAAATCATCCTACAAACAACTAATTCCAATTATTGTTTCTGGAAAACCTTATTGTCAACTTGACATACATAAAAATCTAGTATTTAAAATGTAGTAGTATAAAAAATATTTAGATTTTAAACTTTCGCGATTCATACTAATTTAAATATAAACAACCGTGTCACATAGCGATGTGACCCGGTTTATATTTAAATTAAAAAATATTTGTTAAATTAATAGAAAGAAAATTATACCGCTTTGAAATTATTTTAACGATAATCTCTAATGAAATAATATAAGTTTTAATGCTAATATTAGTTTCAGCTCACAACTTTGTCTATGTCAACTTTAGTATTGAGAAAATAGCCTATGTTCTTTTTCTCGCCCATTTTCTTGCCTTCAAATATCTGGATTCACAAATATTTTATATTCACATCAAACAAACAGGCAAATAAAAAAAATTAAGAAAATGTACATATATCCTTTCCAATTATATTATTACTACTTACATAGGTCTAAGGGTATTTTACCTTGATTTTATTTTAATTATTGGTAGGATTTAAGACTAGGCATGAAAGCTAAGTTAACAATCGTATTTAAGGTGATAATAAATATTACAGTATCTGTTTAATTAACTTTCTAATTACCTTCCTATAATCTGTTTTATACAATGCAGTGATTATAAATTATTCTTACTTGACAATTTTTCCCGGTCGTAAATCAAAGTTCTTTTTAACGATGGCGAGTAGTTCTTGTTGCGTTTTGTGCGATGTGCCATAGTCGAATACGGTGATAGACAGCGGCTCAGCAACACCTATGGCGTAGGCAACCTGAAAAAGTAAATATATAAATATAAATATATAGGACAATTACACACACAGTCCGTCCCCAAAGTAAGTAGATGTTATAAGTCTTGTTACAACAAATGAAACACACAAATTTTACATATATAATAAAAAAAATTGTTTTTAGAAAATTTTAGTCCTCGGCGGGAGGTGAGCGATAAATAAATAAATAATAAATAAATAAATATATGGGACACTTACACACACGGCAGTCGGTCTCCAAAGTAAGTAACTTAATACTTGTGTTATGGGTGACAGACAACTGGTGAATATATACTTTTATATTGTTAAATACATACAGTCGGTGACAAAATTGAGTGGACACATTACTGATTTAAAGAGATTAGCCAAAATTATACGATTCCTTCAGTTAATGTTTAGTAATTTGTTTTTTTAATTAAATATTATATACGAATACGTAAAATTTCTCTAATGTACCAATAATATATCTATAATATTTCATGGAAAACATTTATTAACGGCCCAATTGTTCTCGAGAGAGGGAGACAAAATTAAGTGGACAGTTTTCAAATAGCGAGGCTAGGTGGTTTACGCGCACCAACTGTGTTAGTAAACTAAGTTTTCATGTTCTAACACATCGTATCTGTTCCTTGATTTTAATAAAGCATCGTTTCGAGAGCCAGTTGTTTGATTCACGTAACAATGAGCAATCACAAGGAAATTTCTTTGCAAATTAGAAATTTAATTATTTCTGACCGACTTGGAGGGCTCAGTTACAGAGTCATCGCTGAAAAATATAAGGTTTCTAAAAGTGCTGTCCATAAAATGTGGGAAAAATATTTAAACCACAATACGATAGACAATTTGAGTGGCCGCGGTCGCAAGCGATGTACAACGGACACATGCGATAGACGCATTGTACGGGAATGTAGACGCGAACCCATGATAACGCGACGTGAATTAGTTGAGAGACTGGACCTGGACATATCGACGAAAACTGTATCACGTAGATTAAAAGAAGCATCGTTGCATAGCCGTATACCTCGACGTAAGCCGTTTATAAACAACACGAATAAGCTAAAACGGCTAAGATTCGCAAAAAAATATGTAAATAAACCTATTTCATTTTGGAAAAACGTTGTGTGGAGCGATGAAAGCAAGTTTGAACTGTTTGGCACGAAAAGAAGATCAAGAGTGTGGAGAAAATCGACCGAGGCGTTCAAGGAACAATTCATTACTCCCACAGTAAAGTTTGGCGGTGGTTCCATAATGGTGTGGGGATGTTTTTCATTTAACGCAGTAGGAAATTTAGTTTTGATCAGCACAACAATGAACGCAGATGTATACATTAATATCCTAAACGAGAATTTAGAAGAGTCTGTGGAAAAAATGGGAATTGCTGACGACTTCATCTATCAGCAAGACAATGATCCCAAGCATACCGCAACGAAAACAAAAAAAAATTTTCGAGATGCAAAAATAAAGGTTTTAGAGTGGCCTGCCCAAAGTCCCGATATAAACCCCATCGAAAATTTATGGGCCCTAATAGATAAAAAAATTCCAAAAGCACAAAGAACAAACAAACAGAGTTTTTTTGAGGAAATAAAATCGTGCTGGGAAAATATAGATAAAAACCTCATTGAAAATCTCGTAGAGAGTATTCCAGAACGACTGAAAGCCGTAATTAAAGCTAAAGGTGGACACACGAAGTATTAAATTACAATATTCGGAATAAATCATTGAGTTTTTGAAATGTCCACTTAATTTTGTCCACTTTCGATTCACAATAAATTTCTGCTAATCCGCGTGTTTCCCAATAATCATTATGTTTTCATGTGTTTTATAAAAAAAAATATTGAAAGACTTCAAACAGGTAAGAAAAAATTGTTTACAATGGAATCGATAAAATATATAATCTGCAATGAAAGGCAAAATGCATCTCCTACTCATGTCCACTCAATTTTGTCACCGACTGTATATACACCCAGGCTCAAAGATCAACAAATTCTTTATAGAAAATGTTGGCCCTCGGCGGGTATCGAACCCGCGACCCGCGGAGCTGAAGGCAGGGTCACTACCCACTGCGCCAGTCAATCAATCTTAGCACCCTGAACTCTGCATATCTTGAGAGTTGTTGGAAAGTGTTTAAATTGCAAATCTACATTCAAGCAACGTCTAAGCCGAAAAACATTCGGTCCGAAAAAAAAGACTGATTGAAGGGACTAAAAGGCAGGAGTGGAATCGTAATCGCTACTATATTGGAATAAAAAAATCCAAAATTTGTATACAATTTACGTTAGCCTGGTTATACAAGCTTCAATTATAAGAAATATTTTATCAACAATACTCCAGTGAATTAACCGTGGTAGCCTCATAAACAGATAAAATAGATGGAAGAATAGAGACAGAATTTTGCATTTATTATAATATTACTATAAGCGTAAGAAGATCAAATATTATATATGTTATGCTTTATATTGTTAAATGATAAGAATAATCATGCTAATGCTAATATAAATGCCGGGAACAGAGTTGGTCGCGGTGCTTGTAGATAGATGCCAAACTGAGTGCGGCGCTGCGCTTTAGTATTTATAAGGTGCTAATGCACCGAATAATACGTATGGAGTGTAGTTATTTATTTTATTTTATAAGGAAAACTAAAATAGATTACAAAATAAGGCCAATTACAAGTTTTCACTGATAGAAGATAAATATATAGATATGCTAGCATGGATACAGAAATATAATATATATATATATATATATATATATATATATATATAATAATCTTTATTTAAGACTGCACAGTCAGTCCAGTTGTTAGTAAAGTACCTTAAGCCTAAGTGTTAGTAAATACAATTAAAATTTAACTTATAATTACCTAATACTACTCTAACCTAGTTATTGTACGGACAAAACGAGCAAACAATTTGGTGTTTTGTCCGACAAAACTTTTAGAATACTGTTGGCACTATTCCGCGTTCTCTCCAACAAATATACATAATGAAAAATTTTACATTATATTTTTGAAAGAAACAGAAAGCCTACTATACTGTTGAGGATTATTTAGACGATAAAAATGCGTGGATATAAATATTGTTCGACCCTGTACAAGATAGAAACATTAAATGTAACTAGCATTAAGAATTGTATTTTTTTAAAAGAGCATCCGCCGAGTTGCTTGCTGGCTCTTCTCAGTAGGAACAACTTTCCGAACCAGCAGTAGAGTTGACGATTCAAAAGCACTTGTTTACAAGTTTATTCGAATAAAGAATATTTTGAATTTGAATTGAATTGAAAGAAAATATGAAGTTAAAATTCTTCGTCAGAATCTGGTATGAACAAACGGTACATGGATCATAGAATGGAATGAAGTTCTAACTGATACTGGACTTACCTGCACCATGCAACGGCGGCAGAGGCCCGCGCGAACTAGCGACTTGGCGACCCAGCGCGCTGCGTACGCGGCCGAGCGGTCCACCTTGGTGAAGTCCTTGCCGGAGAAGGCGCCGCCGCCGTGCGCGCCCCACCCGCCGTACGTGTCCACGATGATCTTACGGCCCGTGAGCCCTGCGTCTGACTGCACGAGGAAAATAATTTTTTTATCTACTCTGATACTATAATACAAAGATTATTAAACTGAAACCAAAATTCTTATGACAAACATTACGTATAGGCCAAAAATAAAAAGTTTTATTACGATACAGGTCTTGTATGGACACTTGTATCATATTACAACAACAACAACAAGACATTTATTCATTTCTGCAGGCAATATACAAAATTTATCATTGTAGGTAGGTACAGACACTTAAATCTATCTTATAAAAATTCATTAAAATTTAAAAACCACAACTATGCTGAAATGAATTGGCGTTCGACTCAGCATAAAAGCAACGGTGCGCTGGTTTTCAGTCGAAACCTTAGTGACGCTCCGAATAAAACATTTATTTAAATAAACAACATTGCAAGTAACTAGAGTTTCAATAAGATAAAACAAAAAAGAAAGTTACGAATAAAAAACAGGAAGTGTAGGTAAAGAAAAATTAAATGTAAAAATAAAAATATATAAAATAAAATCTTTATATAAAAAATTAAATGTAACTAAACTACGCTCAAGTATTTGAATTTGGAATTGTTTATGCCGTTCCACTAATATTATAACTTTTTAATCATATGTAATGTATAATAAATATATTTTTAAAATATTCACTTTTTACTCCAAAAGCTTGTTTGACCATACCCTAATAGAACATACGAAACAAAAACTAACCTTGACCCAGAAATTAAATAATCTGGTGCGAGGGAAAGAAAAATGTTATTATTTTCTCTAGTTTTATGAACATGCGCGCGACCCAAGTCAATGAACCATTACTAACAAAGCCAAATGTCAATTATATTATATTTATTTTCTTCTGCACGATACAATATTAATAACACAATATAATTAAAACAATGTGTTACCTGAGGACCGCCGATGATGAACAGTCCGCAAGGGTTGATGTGCACAATTGTTCGTTCATCCAAATATTGTGGTGGTATTACTTCATTTATTACTTTGACTTTTATTTCATCACGCAGAGTTTCCAGATCAATCTGAAATATTAATATTATGTAATATTACTCATTATGTTATCCTATATAAATATTATGAGTTAGATTCTTACTTGAATAACTCATTTCCTAATGAAGAAAAATTTGTTTTTATTTCTTTTTATTATACATAAAAATATTGATTGAATATCACTACATATTACAAAACAAAGTCGCATATATCCTATGTACGCATAAAACTTTAAAACTACGCAACAGATTTTGATGCGGTTTTTTTAATAGATAGAGTGATTCCAGAGGAAGGTTTGTACGTATATACACTGTCCATTATATTAACCATCTTTTGACAGATTGACGATTTACATATTTAGTGATGTCCTAAAGATTCTCGTATGCGATACCATTCCGATTATAGTACCTACTATCATTAATCGAATTACGTACCTAAGTAATTCGATTAATGATAACCTACGTAAACTAATAACAGATATAGAAATCAACATTTTGATTTAATATTGCCTTAGTTTTTTGAAAATAAATGTTAATCCGTGTGTATTTATTATAATCATAAAAAATATATTATACATCAACTGGCAACATCAACAGACCTTCCGCTCGGCCGCCATTTTGACGTGATCTGTCACTCTCAACGAAACGCCCGTGATAGTCACACGCATTTACGTTCGCTGAGTGTTCTCTCGCATCTGTTACACCTTGAGTTAAGTAGCTTTATTCCTCGGAAAAACTTTTGTGAAACTTATATTAATTGATCGTGAAAATGCCGAAAGGACGTGTGTTGAAAGCACAATCGAGACAGTTAGTGTTAAAACTTCATGAGTATTTTGAGCAAGAAAATCAAAATGGCGGACCTCTTATACCTATCACGCAAGTCCGAAACCGTGTTGCAGCCGCGTTGGGGATCAGTCTATCAACTGTGACTAAAATCACTACTGATGCCTACGGCAGGAGCGGCTTGGAGCAAAACAAACCATCTACACCAAAAAGAAAGCGCCGGGCTCATAAGGTGACAGCTGTTGATGACTTTGACGCTGACGCTATTCGTCGTCATGTATATGATTACTACTTGAGAAAAGAAATTCCAACTTTGAGAAAACTTATTGTTTCTTTGAAAAGAAGTGGTCTATTTCATAGTGAAAAATCTTCTTTGGTCAAAGTTTTGAACACAATTGGCTTTTCATATAAAAAGTTAAATAAAACAAAATTATTAATGGAACGCACAGATATAGCTATAGCACGTTGTGATTTTTTAAGAGAGGCAAAGAAAATACAAGATTGGGCAAATATTGTTTTCACGGATGAAACATGGCTCAACGCTAACCACACACTATCTCGTTTCTGGACTGATGATACTGCTGATTCCACTTCCTCAGTACCAATGGGAAAAGGTGAGCGCCTAATCATTTGCCATGCAGGTACAGCAAAAGGATTTGTACAAGACGCACTGTTGGCATTTAAATCGAAGAAATCAAATGACTACCACGAAGAGATGAATGCAAATGTGTATGGAGAGTGGTTCAAAAAAATGCTCATTTCATTGGAAGAACCATCAATAATTTTTATTGATAATGCGCCCTACCACTCCCGTCAAATTGACAAAATGCCAACACAGGCTAATAAAAAGCATGAAATAATTAATTGGCTTCGGGACAATGGAGAAAATGTGGACGACTCAATGTTAAAAGTTGAATTAATAAAAATATTAAAAACCAAAAAGAGAGCAAAACGCTATGTAATCAATGAAATGGCAGCAGAATATGGCCATACTGTTCTTCGGATTCCTCCATACCACTGCCAGTACAACGCAATAGAACTTATATGGGCACAAGTAAAAGGGCATGCTGCGAGATGCAATACAAGCCCCCCATTAACAGCGAATAAAATGTTGTAATTGCTAAAAATGCTTGCACCCACGTAACGGCCGAGAACTGGGCAAGTGTGGTGGAAAGAACTAAAAGAGTAATATTCTCTGATTGGGAACGTGATATTGCGTTTGATAATATATTATCTACACAAGAGCTAATAATAACTGCTACTGAAGACTCCTCATCGGAGGAGTCTAGTGTTGATTATCATTCCGACGACTCGTGCTAATAAAATAAAAAATAAAATATCCTGATTGTTTTATTTGTATTCATGTATTAACTAAGAAGAAAGTAAAACTTTATATAATGTTATTAAATGTCTTTTAATACTCGTAACATCGATTTCTACCGATTATTTTTAATCTGTGGCATAATCGTAGTAACCATTATGTGTGACATCACTAAGTGGGCGGTACCCATCCATAAAGTACAAATATTATTTGTATGATATTTGTACGTAAGCAATACAAAACTTAATGAGCGTGAGCTGTCAAAAGACTGATAATATGATGGACGCAGTATAATAACATTCAATACGGAGTAGAGAAATACTGTAATTTTTGAGGTTTCTGTAAATAATTGCATTTTTTTCCGCTTACATTGCAAACGCAGGCTGAACCCCACGAGATTTATCAAAATGATGTACTAAGTATTTGTACACCTTGAAAAGGTTTACAGAAAAGTCCGCGATGGTATATGTCTACCTCTTATGGATAACCCACTATAGCATTTTTTGTCATTTACTTTTTACGAAAAATAATGCCTTATGTTCAAAGCAATTTTTATACAATACAGCATTAATCCTTATCCAATTAAGTACCTTAAATAAATTTTTGATTTAATATAGATCAATATGACCGTTTACAGCACGTAATTTAAGTGAACATTTTCGGAGATATTACAGATTTAAAATGCCGTGAGGACGCCGCGCTTCACCCTATAGCACTTCGAATCTTTTAAGAGTTTGTTTATAGACATTCTGTAATTAATTGTAAAAATAAAATACATAAGTAAAATGTAAAAGTAAATAAGTAAAAATGTACTATATGACTTTAGATATTCCAAAGATAGCAGGAAATCGTCTTGGTATAGGGAGAGGAAATTGTTTTTCTCCAAATTTAACGCTTGCGGGCCACGGGCAGTAATGAATAAATCAAAAATACTAGATCAATTTTAATCATTTTTTTACACTGACTGACATGGGATATATATTTTATACCCGTGCGAAGCAGGGGCAGGTCGCTAGTTCATTTTCATTTTCTCTTACTAATGATTCAGTTGCACAATCTTTAGCAAGATTTCACAATTTTCAAACACCTCTATATTTTATTTAAAAACAAACTAAATTGTACCTAAGATTTTGATTAAGATAAATCTAACAGTTTGGCTTTGAAATACTCTTGAAATTCGAAGTTACCAATACTGAAGTGAGTTAAAAGATCAGTTTAACCTTATTTCTCTCAAAGAAACATCTGTTACAAGGGAACAATTAAAAGTCTTAGTGCTTCTTACATATAACTCAACACTAGCAACACTTAATATTCAAAGACAATGCAAGGTAAGAAAGACATGGCAAGGTATAGGTATTCTATATAAGAGATAGTATAGATTTACTTACTTTCTCAGAGTGTTGCACTGAGACCACCACAGTATGGACACGCTGTGGTACTGTTGCTCCACCAGCGAATATATATTCTGCAGTCACCTATAAAACATTAATTTTTAATTACCTACTATTGCTACTAGTGGATTCAAATGTGACAATATATTACACTAGCTTTTACCCGCGAACTCGTTCGCGTGAATTATTATCGTGTTTATAGATCGATAATAGATGACGCTTTTCAATGTAGAATTAAGAGGATTTCTATAGACTATATGTTATTCCGTTGTATAAGGAATAATTGTATTCGAATTTTACCCATTTATTACCCAATATAAGCCCCGAGGTAAATCTTTGACTATTTTTTACCAGACTAGCTTTCTAGGCGTTTCTAGCTAGCTAGGCGCAATTTATCTCACATGATTGTCCTTAATAAATTATAGCATAAATACAAATTCAAAATATAAATACAAAATTATAACATAAATACAATATAGCTAATTAAGGCGACATAGGTAAGTACTTAGAAATATTTTTTCATCCTCTTTCTTACAGTTTGCACAGTTGTAGTTTCAATAATTTCTCCTTAGAATATTATTTTATTTAATCAAATTTTTTATTTAAATATGCTTGTGTTATTTATTTACCTGTGTTTTGGAGTCAGGGCGCGCCCACCAAAATACGCCATTTCGTCTAAGCTCAGCAATTTTCTGATTGAGCCTGTGAGCCAGAACTACTGTGAGAGGCATGCATTCCTCTGTTTCATCTGTGGCGTAACCAAACATCAAACCCTGCGTAATTAAAAAAAACATGTTAATTTCTGGTAACAATTAAAAGTGATTTTTCAAAAACTCTGGGTAAAAACCCTTAACATGCTCTCCAAGCAAAGCTGGAATAAAATAAAATGATAATGAAATTCCCACATAGTTTAAATACATCAATAGACACATTTTTAAGGCATATGATCAGTGGCACTAAAACTGAGGATTTTCTGAAGAGTTATTGAGTTCTAGCAAGAATCTGTTTCTTTCTTTTTTTCTCTCCAAAGGGTGTCTAGTAGAGATTGCTTTTAGTAATAAGACCGCCTTTGCACGCCTTATGCTTCTTTAGTTAAGTTTCTTTCTTTTTGTAACTTTTGTACCTTTTGAAGAATGATTCCGGCTTTGAAAAGTTCTATGGACAGTTATAGACTTTAACTCAACAGTCTGTAGTCAGTTTGACTGAGTTTTATTTAAATTTAAATATATACGGAACAATTGCACACACAGCTGTCCGTCCCCAAAGTAAATAAAGTTAACTTGTATTATAGGTGACAGACGACTGGCAAATACATAATTTTAAAAAACATACCTATTTTAAACTTATTAAACAAAAATAATACTAAAATTATTTTACTATAATCCGCGATGAAGTAAACTGGAAAATATATACCACCGCCACTACAATACACACGTTCATACTAAGACAAAATCGGTTTGCGAGAGTCTATCTAGTGATGATGCTTCGGTTGCGGGGCGAAACGATTGTTGTGACGAGTTTGTTATAATGAACGTGTGTAGTGCTTGTGTGCTGGCGGTGGTGGAGGTTTGTGTATGAGTTTTTACGAATCCTGCATGTATCATGTATGAAAACGGATTGTCCACTCTACATTTAGTGTTATATATATTTTCTATTTTACTTCATCGGGGATTAAAGCAAAATAATTTTATTATTACTTTTGTATTATGGATCTCCGCAAAGTAACGCCTACTTCAATAAATTATTTGAAATTATAAATTAAATACATTTATACACCAAGACTCGAAGAACTGACAAATTGTTTATATATAATGTTGGTCCACGGCGGGAATCGAACCCGCGAAGCTGAATGCAGGGTTACTGCCAACTGAACCAACGGGTGGAGTCCAATTGACTCAAATATGACTGACTTTATTATGAACTAGCTGTGCTTGCTGCTTCGCCCGACAGGTAATCAGTGTATTCAATTAAAGTAGTTATTTTGAGTTTACTAAGAGAAAACTAAGCTCTCAGGTGGCGTGTTTTTTTTACGACTAAGCGACCTCTTCAACACATCATCTTCCTGCCCTTATCCAACTCCAAGTGGGGTCGGCACAACATGTTATAAGCATGCTGTCACATGATTTGGCTGCGTTTTTGCGACCAGCCGCCTGCCTGACGTCAACTTACCACAGTCTTATTTTACGACACCTCGGTAAGAAAAAGGGTGGTCTATTCTACTCAGCCGGATACCACACGGTGGGTCAACTTACCTTAGTCGCCTTTGACGACACGTCGGTAAGAAACGAGGTTGGTCTATTCTACACAGCCGGATACCACACAGCGGGTCGACTTGCCTTAGTCGCCTTTTACGACACCTCGGTAAGAAATGAGGGTGGTATAATTCTATTCAGCCGGATACCACACGGCGTAACCTCTTCAACACAATTTACAGAAAAAGGTAATGCACTATTTAATCAAACATTCCGGTAGAATTGCGCTACCTTTTAGTCAAAACTCAAAGAAAATTGGTTCAGCAGATTTTGAGAAAATCGATCACATACAAACAGACAACTTTTGGGGACTTTCGTTTTATAATGCTAATTTCAGCCCTTGCCTAGTGGTCGTTACTGGGGGAAACCCTTTTATGGCTAATTATCATCTATACAAAATAAACATTAAGTCAAACACATTCTATCGATCTCGACGTCAATAATTCCGACTAAAGTTACGATAAAATTTTCCTTATTACTCATATCGGGTTTTTTCAAAACACACTACTTTATAGTTTAATTGAAACAAGCTGTTACTAATTTTACTGTATAAAGCATCACTCCTTAAGCCAGCACTTCATGTTTTTAATCATTACCTAACTTATCACTTTATGATAAGAATTTCATAATTAAATCACATTCCTGGTGTAATAAAATAACTGTCAAGTGACACATGGAATTATATAGAATTTAAACTTTCGGGAAATAATAGCTGATTCACTTCCTTTAGAAGCAAATTGTAAATTGTCATTGTAGATCAATCTTATAAAAAAAATACTTAAATTGGTATCTCATAGATTTCTTCAAGTTCAGTCCAGATAAAAATTATTTTAGATTAATCTAGCAACAAAAATCTATTTAACAAAACTTATGTTATAAATTAATATATTATCTTACTATTAAGTCAAAAACATTGAAAATAACAAAAATTTCGTGTAACCCACCTGATCGCCAGCCCCCACCTCATCTTCATTCCTGTTCTCATGCACTCCCGCAGCAATGTTAGGTGACTGTTGATCAAGTGCCAGCATCACACTGCATGTCTTGTAATCAAAGCCTGTACCCAAACATGCATTTCACCACAGTTAATAATTAATCCACTATAATAAATCATTTACCTAGTGAACCTAATTTATTTCTTCATGCTCCCAATTATTGACATTCAATTCAAAATATCTTTATTCAAATAAGCTCTTTCAAGCACTTTTGAATCGTCAAGGATCAATATGATTAATGAAGCTACAACTGATTCAGAATGTTGCTCTTACAGAGAAGAACCAGAAAGAAAATCGGCAGTCAATCTTTTAAATATTTTCAATTTTACATTATTAAATCTCAGTCTTGTATGAAGCTGAAAGTATTTTCATATCCAGGCACTTTTATCGTCCAAATAATCTTCAATTTTGTAATATGCTTTACGTATAAGCATATCCTATACTTAATTTAATTTATAATTAAGTAATTCCATAAACTTCTTGCACAACTTCCATAGACTAATTTGAATTTTATCTATTATCCTTGACCTATTTATAATCAAAGATATTTATAGAATTAGGTGTTACTTTGCAGAGATCCATAATACATAACTAATGCAAATATTATTTTGCTATAATCCACAATAGATTTATATAAATACATAAATTTATCATGGATTATAGCAAAATAATATTTGCATTAATTTTGAATCAAAGATATCTAAATAGAATAAATTTATAAACACAAGAACTTTAATTAGGGGGTGTTTTTGTAATACAATTTATTTTTCATAGAATCAAGTTGTCTGTAATGACAATAAGTTAAAAACCCTGAGTGTGAGATGGAGTACACATCCAAACTAAATAGTATTTCCAAAACATGCAACTTTGTTTATGATTGAATATAATTATGGAAATGGTGACCCTTCATTCGTGCAACAGGCTCAATTTTAGTCAATACCTGATCTCCTGCCCCTATATCAATTTCCTCTCTGTCATTATACACACCATCAGCTATGTTAGGACTTTGCTCTTCAATAGCCACTAATAAATTTAGTGATCGCCAATCAAAACCTAGTGTACGAAACAATTATTCAAACTATAATCTACAATTTGGAGGTCAAATAGAAATTTTGAACACAATAATTCTTAGAGCTTTGGCTAGGCGCCAAAATTACGGGAAAATATTTTTGTTTAGTCTGTATCTCGTACCTTTAGAGGAATCGTCGTAGCCAATATGTTTAACTGTCTCGCGGACGACTTTTTGATAATCAACATTTGCTTTTGAAGTTATTTCACCGCATAACAAGATCATACCAGTTTTTGTTACGGTCTCTGTAAAGAATAATAATCGTTACTAATTGCGATTCCAATAAGCATGCCGGTAGATGAGATTCTACTCTACTCACCACAAGCAACTTTTGCGTCAGGATCCTGTGTCAAATGCGCGTCAAGTATAGCATCACTTATTTGATCGCACATTTTATCTGGAATACACGTTACCAATCAATTCATCACACACTAATCAATTTATTATAATACATCAAATTTGCATCAGCATTTTTTTAACCACGTGTTTGTGTAATTATAAGCACTACCTCAACGTAATTATGATGTAACAAAACATTAGCTTTGCAGCACAAAAATATAATAAATTGTATTTCTTCCAGTAGAGCAACAATTGATAAAGTAAACAAAACGTTTTGTATTGATGCAAAATTTGCGCACATGTAGGCAGCCATCTTTCATAAATATGATACAATTCCCATACTCTTGAAAGACTAACCTGGATGACCCTCGCCGACAGACTCAGATGTGAATAGGAATACAGATCCATCTTCCATGTCATAACTGTGCCCATTTGTTTTTGCGTATCCATTTACTTTTGAGGTTTCCGGCATTCTGAATTTAGAGTTAGCTCACTTAAATAACACGACAATAACCCCCTCGACTTAATACTGTGGAAAAGAGGCCCCGCGCAGCTAAGCGGTCTTATTTATAATGTCGGGATGGAACTATTGAACATAAATTATTGACCAATCAGGTATCTCTGAAATAACACAGCACTGCTAGAAACGTGTTTCTATTGGCTAAAATATTTTGTTTTGATCTGCTACAGCCTATAACCTAAAAGAAGTATTTAGCAGTCTATGGTACAAATATATACGCGCCAATTTCAATTATTGCAATTTATTTAAATTTGAAATTAGTATTATTAAACATACATTTACAGCTCACAACTTTTAGTAGAACTATTTAAGTTATTATTATTTCTTTAAATAATTTTCTATAATGTATTTATGAATAAACCACGGTTTTTGTTTTAACTTAAGTCGTAATTAATACGTAGCATGTAACATTTACATATACTGTAACTTATGAAGATCAAACGATATAATGAGTGCGGAGGTTTTTTGTATGAAATAGTTTAGTAAGCAAGTTAGGCTATAGAATTTTCGGTTTAACATCGGACATCGGTTTAGCTGGTAGAGGCCAATTGAACTGCGTTGTTACAATACTTTTGTCACGTGATTTACGTGGTCTCTGCTCTCGTTAATTCAAAATTCGAATTAATAAAAGTTATTCAGTGAAAAAAGTAGTCTTAATTTGCCTTCTTTTTTTACGCTTACTACTTTTGCAACACTTTTTGTATGGTTAATTTAATAAAAAGAATATTACTAAATAGTGAAATGTTACGCTTTCGATAACTCGTTACAAAAATTAAGTAACTTAAATTTACAAAGTTAATAACAAAGTCTTTTATTAACGTTTTCTTATGCATTGCGGCATTATTTTATCTATACATATTATAAAACAAAGTACTACCCAAAAGCTGTCTGTCTGTATGTCGTCGATTTTCTTAAAATCTACTGAACGGATGATTGGAAGGGTTTAACTATTAAAAATAGTGTAATTTCTGAGGAAGGTTTAGGTAAATAATATTATTATGGTTAAATTCTCGCGAGGTCAGGATTGGGAAAACTGTACTGAACTGTACTGAAGTCACCGCTGTTCTCTAGCGCTCCATATAAATTCAACCTGTACGAAATATTTCATTTCTCATATTAGAGTTATGTAATTTTTTTCTCAATTCTTTTTTAATATATATAAGAATTATAAATACCATTCACGACACTTTATCAACAATTACTATTTTTATTCACAATAGCATTAACTATGAGTTTTTTTACGATAAAACTTTTTGTTCTATTGCTATAACAAGGTAACTGATGTAATTCGCGTAATCATGAGGATTATATTATAAAAAATATGTAGTAATTAAATATTTTAATAATATATATTTAAAAAAAATTATTGTAGATTGATATGGATTAATATCTTCTAAACGATGATTAAGGTAAGTTTACCCACAGTGAGGTATACGGTATAATAGACCACCCTCTTTTTACCGAGGTGTCGTTAAATACGACTAAGGTAAGTTGACGTCAGGCAGGCGTCCGGTCGTAAAATACCACAGAAATTCACAAAGAATTCTTTATATTCTATAGAGGAAAATCATATTAAATGTTGAAGTGAATTCTTTTTGAGAACATGGTAAAGTAAATATAGAAGATAGAAAAGAATGAGGTAGATGAAAGAATATAGTATGTAGTTACAGAATCATGATTAAAAGAGAGGAGAAAGAAAGAGAAGAAAAAAATGGCAGACAAGAATATTAAAGTAACGGTCAGCATGAAGGAATGCAAATGCTTTCCATGCTAATTGGAAGTTAGAGAGGAGGGTGTTTAGTCCATGCGAGTCGGATACTCCCTACTAGTACAGGCTAGTAGGCGTCAGTCAGGGATTTTCCTCCTCACGATAAAAAAAAATGTAGTTACAGACGATATCATTTTAAAAGTGGAATATTATTCCAATTACACAGGTCCAAACAATCTTTTAAAGTAGCCTTAGGTAACAAGGTTTTGATGACAAAATTATAAAAAGATGTAGAATGCAAACCGCCATACTGGTTCTTCTCGATAAGAGTACCGAATTAGTACTAGCTTGATTATCATTTGATTTTAAGATGCTGGTAAGATTATAAACATGCTAAAAATTGAAAATAATGTGTAATATCAAAAATGGTTATAGACTCTTCAAATAACTGCACTGAAAGTAAGAAGCTGCAAAAAACATCTATGTAATACATATCAATGCTCAAAAACAACTCCTATAAAGTGTCAATAATTTTCTTGATAGTTCCAGTCATGATAAATTATATGGTATTTTAATATATTGAAACGTAAACAAATAACCATATTAGATGATTGGTTGTAATTTATTTTATTTATCTAACAAAAAGTATTACTTATTTATTTATTTATTTATGTACCATAAAAAATGTTGGAAAAAAACATAATTGGTAAAAAAAGTGTACAAAGGTCAACTTATCCCTATGACAGAGATCTCTGCCAGCTAACCTACGAGGTGAGACAATTTATATTAAAGAAAAAGGTACGCAAATATCAAACATTACTTTAGGTAACAATTTTTAATCGTTTCCGTTTTTAAGTACACAGAATTAAAAAATATATTTTGGACGTTCAAAAAAAGGTTGTTTTTAATGGACCTAGTATTTATAATTTCATTACTCACTTTAAAAATATATAATAAAATTTTTTCGTTGCATGGTTCGGGTATTATCTACTTTTAATTTACTCTGATAATCCCTTTTTAGTGCTTTTGTAGTGAATATACTTTAAATCGAAGCTAAAATTTTCTATAAAAGGCCAAATAAAATTAAAAAAAAGATATTTGCAGCAGTATACACTCAATTTATCTTTTTCATTTTACCTATTGATTATTTAAAATGAATAAACTTTATCATAATAATAACGTACCTCTTATTTTTTTGCATGAATTCACTCTTCCGAAAATCACAAAATCTTACTTAAAAGTGATCTAAGCCACTTGCAAACCGATAGCAAACTGAGAGTAAGCTAAGAGATGTAGTTATTTAAATCATAAACCTTTGGCGAATCAATTCATAACGACAAAATAGTCTAGGAGATAGATAGTGTGATTCAAGCGTCTGAAACATTATTTAATAATATGATGCAATTGACATCGCCATACGCAATAGACATACTTAAAAAAGAAATAACTAAAAATTTGCTATTAAAAATGACAGAATATAAATGTGTATTGTAAGTAAGTAAGTAACGGCCTGTTACTATCCCAATGCTGGGCATAGGCCTCTTCTCTCCATTTTATTTTGGAGAGAAGGATTGGAGCTAAGACCTACCACGCTGCTCCAATGCGGGTTGGTAAGTTACACATATCCCCAGAATTCTCTAGAGATATGCAGGTTTCCTCACGATGTTTTCCTTCACCGAAAAGCGTGTGATAAATTGCAATTATCAATTAGACAAATATGTTTTATACTAGAAAACTCATTGGTGCCTGCCCGGGGTTTGAACCCTAGACCTCCTTGAAAGAGGCGCACGGTGTTACCGCTGGACTACCACAGCTCGCGTGTATTGTACATCATCGTCTAAAAATAACATTACATTACTATATTTTATGCTACGACGCCGTGTGGTATCCGGCTGAATAGAATAGTACCACCCTCATTTCTTACCGAGGTGTCGTAAAAGGCGACTAAGGTAAGTCGACCAGCCGTGTGGTATCCGGCTGAGTAGAATAGACCAACCTCATTTCTTACCGAGGTGTCGTAAAAGGCGACTAAGGTAAGTTGATCCACCGTGTGGTATCCGGTTTAGTAGAATAGACCACCCTCCTTCTTACCGAGGTGTCGTAAAATACGACTAAGGTAAGTTAACGTCAGGCAGGAGGTCGGTGGCAAAAACGCAGCCAAATCATGTGACAGCATGTTTATAACATGTTGTGCCGACCCCACCTAGAGTGGGATAAGGGCAGGAAGATGATGACTATATTTTATGCTACAATCCCAATTTTTTTTATTGACCGTCTCCCGGACTACATACAATATGAGGTCAAATTAAATGAAAGTTCAGTTTAGATTAGTATTTATTCAATAATATAATATTGATTTCATAAAATTTAATTAATTATGAAATAGTCGAATAATACGTGCGTGATTTGCCATACGTGTCCCTTAAGTTTGTGTTACTTATGGATATTTAATGAACTAAAAATTTAAAGTTTGGAAATTAAAAAAATACACTTTACAGTTTTTTTTTGCTTATACAATAAAAATGAATAGATATGGCATCAAAGTAATCTTTAATTTTGCCTTTGCAATAATATGTGTTTGAATTGATAGAATAGTCCATAATTGGATACAATGATTAGTCTATATTTGGATTTTCCAACAACTTCAAACTGACATTCGTATTGGTATATTTAAAAAATAAATACAATCAAATACCGCTAAAAACTTTTAAAGAACATCTAACCTATCTCTAGAAGGTATAAAAACATTGGTGTGTGCAATTTTTTAACGGAAAGTACGTACTTTTTACACAACTTGGAAAGTTTTGCGGCAGCGGCAGTACAAAAAATTGCAACAACGACGAAAGGGCTCGTTCAACTGGCGTGTTATAACTTTTACCCACGGATCAGAGTAGAAAGAAAGAAATAAACAATATTTTTTGTTTGTGTGACTTTCCGTTTGGAAGAAATGCTAGTATTCCATATTAGGGATACTATCCCATATTTGGTCACTCTCCTCTACTGGAATTTAGTCAATGCTGAAATAATGGAAGTCAGTTGGAATAAGTTCTGGTGAATATGATGATTGCAGAAGATTTTCTATGTTTCTTTGAATAGAACCAGATTAAATAACTATTGATTTTTTTACTGAGTTAAGTTACTGTCGTTTCAGTTCTCAAGAATTAGATGAGGAAATTTTCAATACTTATATATAAAAATTTCCTTTTACTGCTTATCTTTTTTTTATATAAAAAAGAAAGTATGTTTTTTCCTCGGAACGGAAAGGCTGTAAATATCAGAGACCCAACGCATAATCCTGTGAAGTTTGGTCACTATCGGATCATTTTTTTTGGACTGTCAATGACAGCCTTGTTTCGGAGGAAAGTCGAAACCACACTGAGCCACAGCAACGCGTGAACGGACTGCTAGTATATAAAATATGACTAATTACCATAACTGCCTGACATCAACTTTCATTAGTCGCCTTTTACGGCACCTCGATAAGAATGAGGGTGGTCTTTTATATTCAGCCGGATACCACAAAGTTTATGACCGCCCTTATTATACTAAAGCAGGTGAAACCTAAAATGAGTTCATCCACAATAAAAAAAAAATGAGATTTATCTCTCTATTTTTTGTGTGATTAGACAAAGATATATGAGTTTCATCTTCTCTCTCATTATTTGTTGCGACACTTCCACAGCTCTGCCTATAATTGTTCAACTCCAGTAAAATAACTCTATGATATACATACCCGTTTCATAAACATATTTTTTATTAGTATCATGCCTTTTTAGTATTTAATATAATTAAATTGTGTTTAGTTAAAAAAATATATTTTAGTTATGTTTTACGTAAAAAATTAATGTCATTGTTCTAATATCTATGATAGAGACATAACAAGTATGACGATATTATATGTCTAAAACAGCCTCATTACTTTTGTAATATATATAAGCTATTGCTCTTAGTATATTAACTGAACCAGAACATTTGATATCGCAGTAAATTGCAAACTGATTATAGTTCAAATTCAATGTTTTTCTCATCCATATAATAATCAATTGCATAGCGTTGTTTATCAGTATTTGGTAACACAAGTTAACTGCAAACTGCTTGATGCCTTAATCAAAAATCCAACTGAAATATCATAAAATTAAAACTTATCAAAATAAAAAAACGGACATACTAATTATACAAAAAGGCTACACTATTATATTTAAAAAATTGATGATAAATTAAAATTTTGCCCGCATGATTAATTTGGTAACGAGGAAGAATGAAAATAATGTTCAAATTCAAATAATTCTTTATTTAAATTGGCTTTTACATGCACTTTTGAAGCTTGATAAACCTACGACTGGTTCGGAAAAGTTCACGAAACTCGGTGGCTCTTTTCATAATAAAGTATTCTAATAATGTATTTGTAATTGTTAACAAATTAACATTTACAATATAATCTAGTTCGTAAATGGTCACAATTTAAATCCAAGCTTTCATATCATTAACATAGTCCTCAACATTATAATAAGCTTTATAAATAAGTGTCCATTTATTGCATTTTTTAAACTTATGAAAAGTCAAGTGATTAAAAGAGTTTTAAATATAAATTTGAATGGTTAGTGGGTGGATAGAAAAAGGATGGATTGGTTGTATGAAGATAATATTTAAATAAGTAAATCTTGTATGTATACATATAAATATATTTTCTGAATCTCGAAAACGACTCCACCGATTTTCCTGAAATTTAGCATGTAGGAGGTTTTGAGGGCGAAAAATCGATCTAGCTAGGTTGTATTTTAAAAAATCTCGTTTTATCCCTGTTTTTGGGCACTAGACAAACTGCTAAATTAGGAAAGAAACCAAATGATATATTCGGCTGTCTAACGTAATGCTGTGACAGCCTAATGGTAACAAGCGGACACAAAATAGTTTAAAATTTTGGGTTCGTGACCCACATGCCACCGGCACTTTCTTAGTTTTTTAATTGCCTTTTTTGTTTCCTTTTTATTGCATTTTTTATATGAGTTTTTTATACAATATGAGTTGCACTAGAGTAGATAAAAGAGGATAGAAGATAAAGACATATTGTGCCTACTCCACCAAGAGTGGGATGAGGGTAGCTCTCTGGTTGACTGATTTGAAGCATTTTGCCTGTTCACCCATCAAAGTATTACGCAGCTCTGATAACACTAAGGTATACATACAAATCGATCCCCGCTCGATTATTTTTAACATGACGTGAATATTTTAGAAGCGCATAGATAATAAACGACAAGTCAATCAAAATATTTAGTTTATCATTTATAATGTTTATGTAACATGCGCCTATCCACCAACGAAATGTGCCGTGATAGGAAACCGTGATTGTTATAAAATTTTAAATTATCACATCATTAAACATACTGTTATCGGCGTATAAAAATATTGATAAACTTTAACCCTGAATATGACTGTGTAATGATATTAGAAATTTGTGCTGATGTAATTAATTATCTTGTTATTTTACTTTTATTGGACTGGTTCAGTTTAACGTTGTATTAGATCTGGTAGCTAGAATATCGTTTTTGATGACCTCAAGTCAGTGTTATCTTAATCTGACTTACCGTCTTTGACGCACGACGGACTTGTATATATTTTTAACTGATATATACACTAGTTTATGTCCGCAACATCGTCCATGGACTTATAGTACCGGAATAAAAATAGCCTCTGTCATTCTAAACCAGTGTTTCCCAACATGGCGACCACGCTTCATAGAATAGTAATTTGATTATTAAGGGGGGGGGGGGGGTTGTGTTATTAAAAATAATATTAAAAAATGGACTCAACATGAGTTAAACCTTTTCTCTCCGGACCATTTAAATGCAACGCTACATATCTGTGCCAAATTACAATGCGATTACTTCGTTGGAGTCTATCTCCTGACGATGTATCGGTTACAGGGTAAACGTTTGTTGAGATTGTGGTAGTGAATGTGTGCAGTGCTTTTGTATTGTTGTGTTATTGGTTGCGAGTAGTTCATGAGTTGAGAACGAATAGATCACTCTACACGTTCATACTACTTACTATACGCGTGCTCGTTTCACCTAATTTTTATACATTCCGGCTATGTTATTATTCTTACTCTCGTGGGAAATTAGACTACTGAAATTCAAATAGGTATTAGTGTAATGGGCGCTCAATATATTAAGATAATATCATTTAAATTATCAAAGAGGTTTAATGAGATAATCTACTATATAAAAATAAGTCGGGTTTTCCTTCCTAACGATATAACTCCAGAACGCACGAACCGATTTCCACGGTTTTGCATTCGTTGGAAATGTCTCGGGCTCCGTGAGGTTTATAGCAACGAAAATCTAGGAAAAATTTCAATAGAAAAGCGGGAAAATAGGGAAAATCATTTTTTAAATACAGCGCCATATCAAAACTACTGGATCAATTTTAATCATTTTTTTTACACTGACTGACATGGGATACATATTTTATACCCGTGCGAAGCAGGGGCAGGCCGCTAGTTTCTTATAATAACAGATATATTTTCCTGTCATTATTATATATTTTGGTAGAGTGATATATGTATAAGTTTCATCATCATTTTCCTGCCCTTATCCTAAGTGGGGTCGGCACAACATGTTATAAACATGTCACATGATTTGCCTACGTATTTCACGACCGGCCGCCTGCTTGACATCAACTTACCTTAGTGGTATTTTACGCCACCTCGGCAAGAAAGAGGGTGGTCTATTCTGCTTAACCGCATACCACCCATTGGGTCAACTTACCTTAGTCACCTTTTACAACACCTCAGTAAGAAATGAGTGCGGTCTATTCTACTCAGCCGGATACCACACGGCGGATATGTATAGGCTTCAGTTGTAGTGAATTTCATCAATATTGGTCCGGTCATTTGCAAGTATTTCGGATCATAGAATTACCTATATAGTTACAAAAACATGTACATACATGCATTACGAAATTATAAATAAAACCTGTGATAGTAACATAATATCATGAAATAATACGCCAATGAATTTTGCGTTATAGCATACATTTATTTTGCAATGTAAGTTCAGCTTTTAGCTGCATCATTGCTTTCTATTGGGGAAACTTTAAACAAGCCCTGACTTATCCATACATATTATAAGGCAAATTCCCAAAAGATGTCTGTATGTATGTCTTCGATTTTGTCAAAATCTACTTAACGGATTTTTGTATGGTTTGTACTAAAAGATAGTACAATTATTTAGAAAGGTTTCATCGTGTGGTATTAGGAGAATAGACCACCCTCATTTCTTACCGAGGTGTCGTAAAAGACGACTAAGGTAAGTTGACGTCAGGCAGCCAACACAACACAACATGCTTAAAACTTGTTGTGCCGACTCCAGTTAGAGTGGGATATGGACAGGAGAATGACGAATTCTTTAGAAAGGATTTAGAATGATGCATTCTCTGGAACGACTAAACCGATTTTGACGGGTCTTTCATTAGCAACTAGAATAGGTTGTGGAGCAACATATAGATTACTTTTTATTCCAGAACTCCAGCGTGGTCGGGATTAATGCGGAAAAAATTTGTGACACTGATTTTCACGCGATGCCGCGGCCATATTTAGTTTAATAATAAAAAAACGTACCTCATAAAGTACGTGTTTATTGACACGAAAATTATTACCAATTGCTACTTTGTAATAAGTATTTATTAAGAAATTGGTACCACATTCTACTAATATATAAATTTATAAAAAACTGCCGTTAAAATGGTTTGGTAAACAACATAGGTCACGTCACACGTGTGATATAAATGTGACGTAATCTTGTAAAGATATGTACTCGTATGTTATTTACGCAATTTCAAACATGAAATTATTATTAATGTAATCCTTTAATGTAATCCTTATCTACTTTATAATATGTAACATATTTTTTATAGGAAAATTTAAAACGCATATTCTTTTCAAATAAAAAATATTCAAGTCACGTAGTCAAAACGGAGGTAAATTCATTTCTATAGTTGTCGACTACATCGATCACTCTTACATGTAAACTTATTTATATAAGGTTAGTCAATATTCAGTTCAAAGTTTACTGTGCTCTACCAAACTTAGAATATAAAGAAACTAAAATAGAAAAACCAAGAAGATAAAATTTAAGCGTTAACTGGCAGTGAGATTAAAAAATTACATCTATTTTCGTTCGAACATATTTCCGGATTTTTAATATCGGCATAGATTAAAAATTTTAATCACCATCCTCCTGCCCTTATCCCACTCTAAGTGGAGTCGGCACAACATGTTATACGAGTATTTTACGACCGGCCGCCTACCTGTCGTCAACTTACTTTTCACGACACCTCGCTAAGAAAAAGGGTGGTCTACTCTACTCAACCGGATACTATGGGGTCAACCGAGCGGTCGTAAAAGGCGACTAAGGTATTAGTCGCCTTTAACGCCACCTCGGTAAGAAAAGAATGTTGTCTATTCTACTCAGCCGGATACCACACGGCAAAGATTAAGAGATACTAAATAAATATTTAAATATTATGTAGGTATCCAAAAATTATATATTTGTTGATGATAAGAACTTGTTTGCACTAGATTCACCTTCCTTGACTTAACTTAAGAAAATAACCAAAAAATTGCATGGATATTATTAAGATAAGTAGCAGCAGATTGGAACGGACCATCTTTTATCTCATTAGCAATGTCAAAGGCTATCTAGCTATTTAAAAGCTATAATTTTTCGTAAGAAATCAATTCATTAACAAACAATAATTATAGGCTACTAAATGACTTAGCTGTTTTTAAGTAAATATTTTTAAAATATTTACACTTGCATACTTATCAAATTAACACATTAACACACAGAATATCACATTAAACTATTTTAATATAAAGTACTAGCTTTAACCCGCAACTTTGCTGGACTGTCGTCCAGGTTGATAATGGCGCTTTTCAATGTCAAGGAAAATCGTCGGAGCCGTTTCCGAGGTTAAAAATATATATATACAAGATTAACTCATTTAAATATTAAAGATATACTACTAGCTGACCGGACATACGTTGTTTTGCCATATAAATTATTTCTACGAAATTTCTAGTGTACATTACAAAAAATTTACCTAAAAATTAGAAAAAAATTTAGGAGTGGACAACCCTCATCACTTAGGGTTTGAAAAATAGATAGATAATGCATATAAAATTTCATAAAAATCAGTCAAGTCGTTTCGGAGGAGTTTGGTAACTAATATTGAGACACGAGAATTTTATTTATAAAAAGATTAGTGGTACCCACTTCGTTCGCACCGACTTAAGTATTAACATATACTCAATAATGCAATAAGTTATTTTTTCTCTTCAAAAACTATAAAAAGTTTTTTTATATGTTAACACGATGTATAATGTTTAATTGTAGGTACCGAATTTCAATAATATTGGTACAGCGGATAAGCCGTGAAAGCGTAACATGTAAACAGACAGACAGAGAAACAGACTTTCGCATTTCTAATATTATGAAGCTTTTAAGGATTTTGAGTTCAAAGCTTCATATTCATTCACTGGGTAGTTAACTATGTTAAATCAATGCCATCGTTGTAAAAAGCATAACCATAAACAATCGATCTATGGAGTATTATTATAAACCATCGTGTTTAATCAAGTTTTTCTTATAAATTAAGTAATAACTATTATGCTTATTTTTTTCCGATATTCTTACATCAGATTCTGATGTTGACATAACAAATAATTACATATGAACTTTCTGTAAACGGTAATCATGTTATTAAAAACATATTATTATTATTTCTACATGCTATCGCAATAGCATTGATAAGAAAGTTTATGTTATTTTCTTTTAATTCGTTGGTTACAATCAATAACAGGATAATATTTAGGTAAACACTTCTAGACTTACAGTCTATTCGTTCTTTTCTGATAGACATCAAGGCATTTTTTTATTCAAAATATTCTTTATTCAAATAAACTGTAAACAAGTGCTTTTGAATCGTCAACTCGGAAAGCTGTTCAGACCGAGAAGAGCCAACAAGAAACTCGGCGGTTGCTCTTTTTAAAAATATAATTCTTATTACTAGTTACATTAGTTATTACTGTCTTGTACAGGGTCGAAGAGTAGCTACATCCACGCATTTTTATCATCCAAGTATTTCTCAATAGTATAGTACGCTTTCTGTATTAGCCTTTTATTAATAGTGTTTTTTTTTATATTTTCATATTGTTTTTTTGTATATTTGTTTTTTATTAGTATTGGAATTTAATTTTTAGACTGCATTACTGCAAGAAAAAGAGATGGATTGTGTGACGTATGACATGCAAATAAAAGGAGTAGCGCCTGAATTGACGAATGATAGGAGAGAATGCAAGCGAAAACATGATGTGCCGACCCCACTTAGAGTGGGATAAGGGCAGGAGAATATGCATATATATTTGCATGTCATACAGACGTGCATATAAAAATACTAAAGTATATAAACAATGTTTGTCGAATAAGTACAATATATTTTTTTATTTTTCCTGTGTAAAGTGGCTTCCGGGATAATTTAATGAATTAGTTAGCTATGCGTAATTTTAGTTTATCCTAAAATAATTTGCTTATATCTAATATGGTGTATAGTCTATGTTACAGCTACGTTTAAATATAAAACCATATTTATATTTACACGTAGTATATATTTTTTATTTCTTTGCTCTACTCTATATGGAGGCATAGAACACAGGCGACGAAATTTTTTTTTTAAAGATCTATATTTTTAATTTCGCCCATTGTGATACCGTATTTCAACCTCTATCGCGACAACTACACATTGCTTTTGTATTCTGTTGATGTAGCACATACACTACACTAAATATTTAGTATTTAATTCGTAGTGTTTTGACTTTTTATTCGTATAGAAGTCTCCGTTATTAGAGTATTATAGTATGGTATATACGGATAACAAGGAATATCCAGTATCTAAATGTCACTTTCAGTCTTATATGAACTTTTTAGGCGCGTATAGCCATTGTATGAATTTATGGTAAAGAAAAGAATTGCTTAGATATTCACGTAGAAGTGATGGAAACTGGGATGACTCAGCGGTTATCGTTCACAAATTCGTAATTTGGAATTGCCAATACGACATAATCTAAGTTCTTGTTGATTGTTATAATATTTGAGCCTTAATTTGGTTTTTTTATGTTTTCATTATTCTCTTGTGTTTATTTTTAATGGTTTTAATTGTAACATTATAACTAAGAATTATGTGATTTCCTATAATTAGTACTGCATAATTAATTTAAAACCTTTACCTTTACCTTTTTAAAACCTTTACCTGGGGTGAAAAATTCCTTAGTAATTTTTTTAAAGATAAAAAATGCAATAAAAAAGCACCGGGTGTGGGAATCGAATCTAGGTTTCGAACTTTTTTTTTGGTCCGCGCGTTACCATTAGGCTGTCACAGCTTTGTATTTGACAGCTCAAATATGCTATCTATTCCTATTTTCGTAGTTTTTTTAAGTGCCCAAAAACTGGGATAAAACGATTTTTTTTTAATAAAACCTAGCTAGAACGATTTTTCTCCCCCAAAACTCCCTATCTACATACTGAATTTCAGGAAATTCGTTGGAACCTTTTCCGAGATTCCAAAAATGTATATAGGTACATATAAAATATATACATACAAGATTAATTCATTTAAATATTAAAGATAGGATATTTTTGTTAGATTTATTTATTCGGAGCTCCAACGGCTATGAATAAATAAATAAACAATAAATTAAATTCGAATAATACGAGTTGAGATGAAATATAAAGAAACAATAAAATGACTTTTTATATTGTGATAAAAAAATGTTTTGAAGAAAACTCATTATCCTCAGGTTTAACTAGTACTAATAAGAATTATATTTTTAAAAGAGCAACCGCCGAGTTTCTTGCTAGCTCTTCATGGTAGGAACAGCTTTCCGAACCAGCAGTAGAGTTGACGATTCAAAAGTACTTGTTTATAAGTTTATTTGAATAAAGAATATTTTGAATTTGAATTTTAACTGTGAATCCATGAAACGTATCACGATAATCACATGCTTTAACCTTTAGGCCAACACAGCTCCTACAACAAAGCGGTATAAAGCGATTTAATCTTAATATGTAACCTTTGGGTTAGGGGATTAATATACCAAGATAAGGAACGCAGTAAGCGTGTTCCATATACCAAGATTAAAATCATAAAAGCAGAAAAGAATTTGTCATTTTTTAATTTTCGAACGAAGCAACGAATTTTTTCATGAAGTAGGGACTCATAGACAAATCTTTGAGTGCGAGCTTCTAACAAATTATATTAAAGGGAAGATGAGAGAGTTTAAAATCATAATGCGTTTTTTTTTTGCAAAAAATTTTTTTTTGAAATTTTCTGATATCTAATTTGATTCAAATAACTAAAGCTAAGTAAGTAAGTAACGGCCTGTTACTATCCCACTGCTGGGCATAGGCCTCCTCTCTCCATTTTTGGAGAGAAGGGTTGGAGCTAAGACCTACCACGCTGCTCCAATGCGGATTGGTAGGTTACACATATCCCCGGAATTCTCTAGAGATATGCAGGTTTCCTCACGATGTTTTCCTTCACCGAAAAGCGTGTGATAAATTGCAATTATCAATTAGACACATAAGTTTTAATAGAAAAACTCATTGGTGTCTGCCCGGGTTTGAACCCATGATCGTCTCTAGAGATTAACACGGTCGCACCGCTAGGCCATCACAGTACTAAACTAAAACTAAAACTAAAGCTAATATTAATATAATTATAACAATCCATACGCAGGCGGAAAATAAAGATAAAGCGGAAAATAAAGTGACAGGTAAGTAGTTTAATTTGCTTTCTCTTTTTTTCGATGAACACATTTTAATAGAACACCCTCATTTCTTACCGAGGTATCGTAAGAGGCGACTAAGGTAAGTTGACCCGCCGAGTGGTGTACTACTTACTATAAATATAATAGTTATTGAACTACTGTGGAATACTTTAACGCTCATTATGTGACTATTCTAAAATATATGCATAGATTATAGTTTTATCTAAGTAGGTTTCACTACAATAGTCGATATTATTTGTTTTGCCAGAACAAAATTATTAAAAAATACAGCTTTATAAAATATGTGTTAATTACAAGAAGGCGTTCCAAATTTATATTTCCTCTTTATTTTTTAGAATGATAAGAAAGTTCATTCGAGTGTCATAAAACAGATAAATCCAGTATCAGAATGGTATCTTTATTATATTACATAAATATATATAACTATACAATATAATCATGTATGTAAATCATATTTGTGGATGAACGTTGTACTGTTTGTCTCAAATCAGAAAAAAGGGTAAAGCCTAGGGAACTAAATAATTAAGCATTTCCGGCTTAGTATTCGATAAATACATCATAAACGAATGGACATTTGGAAATATTGGTTCTTGAATATTCTGACTTGAGGTAATAATAATAATAGAAATAAGGTACATTAGATAGATAGTGATAACAGTTTCTCTTATGTCGCAAAAAAATTGCATACACATTAAAATATTAAAAATAATTAAAAGTTAAAAATTAAAATTCATTGTTAAAATTAATACAAATAATATAAAAAAATAACCATAGTTTTACAATTGTAAAAAAATAGGTATATTAAAATGACAGTTATACAAGTAATATCATTAATTATGTGTAAATATTCCTTGATTGTCAACTAGACATCGTTAGAATTTAAAAAATCTTTGACTGCATAATAACATCATAAATTAATAATTTTGAATAATTTTCTTTTAAATTGTGTAATCGGTAATGATTTAACATCTCTTGGGAATTTATTTTTATGCTCATAGATACACAATTTTTTAGAACCAAATTAGTCCTTGGAATGTGACCAAAGACTAATCTATCAGGATTCCTCGTGCGACCACTATAAATATCCTGTGCTTTACCTTAATAAACACCTCTATCTTAGTACCTTAGTAAACAACTCTCCATGTTTTAAAAAAATGTTTGGTAACACGAAGATGCATGATCTCCAATGGATAATCTTCATAATTGATGATTAAAATGCTTCATGCCTGCTCTTCACTATTGGCGATGATCGTTGATCGTGTAATCATCTATAATTGGCACGATCATCGTGCAAGTGTACTCACGATAATACGTATTATGATCCGATACAAAGCATACGAATCACCCAGCAATTGCGTTTGATGCGTGCCCGAAAAACTGTCTACGGCGAAGTTATAGCCCATAGAAAAGATGATTAGTGAGTATGCCCTCTACACAAACGTAATCACGTTTAATCTTTTGTATTCGCCGTTTATTAAGCGGAGCTATCAAGTAAAAACTCTATTTTTCATTTCAAGCAAGTAGTGGATAATTTGCAGATATAAAGCGGCGTAGATTTCATTATGCCATAACTTCCCGAACCGAATTTCTATCACTATCTACATAAATGAATATAATATTATGATTAAGGTGAACGACAACTCTTAATTTAATATGGGGATTATACTTAAAACTCTATAAGCGATAATTGCAGTATAAATCATATCCTATCCTATCCTGTCCTACTAATACTACAAATGCGAAAGTTTGTGGATGTGTTTGTTACTCTTTCACGGCCACCAACCGATGAACCAATATCGATGAAATTTGGCACAATTATTCCTTATATACCGGGGTAACATATATATATATAGGTATAGTTTTTTTTTTTTTTTTTTTCGAAAAATGACTTCTTGCTGTTAGCCAGAGCGGCTTTTACAGCGTCACCGGGAGATTGGGGCGAGCGCAGAAGCATCGCCGGTATAGGTATAGGCTATAGAAATCCTGTTAATTCTACAGGAATAGCATTGAAAAGCACCATCTTTAACGATCTATCACGTGCCGACAGTCCACTCGAACGAAGTTGCGGACAAAAACCAAGTTGTTTCATATATCGCTCGTAATTACTTAGTAACATTAGAACAATCTAATTAGAAAATAAGCATAAAAATTCGTACCTTCAAGGAGATTGATAAGTAACAAGGTGTAGAGGTCCCCGAACGCTTTATACATGTATTATGTTTGTTTGTTGTATGATGTCATTAGCAGAAGATTAACGAGGTTAAAATAGCTATTTATCATTTGACACGTGTCTCCTACTATCGCTATTAGACTTCTTATATACCGTAATATTGTATGTACTTATACTCTCTACATTCTCCCGTATCATAAGTTTAGATTTAGCATAGGTGATTTTCTGATTTGTCTTCGGTAAAAAAAAGTGTGTCAAGTGTAATTCATAATTAATTAAAAATTAATTTTTCTTATGGCTCATAAAATAGCTATTTTTCATTTGACACGTGTCTCCTACTATCGCTATTAGACTTCTTATATACCGTAATATTATGTGTTTACTTATACTCTCTATACATTCTCCCGTATTATAAATTTAGCATGGGTTATTCCCTGATTGGTCTTCGCTAAAAGAATGTTAAGAAGGATAATTTAACGAATTAAAAATAATTCGTAATGATTAAAAATTTATTTTTCTTATGGCTCATAAAATAGCTATTTTTCATTTGACACGTGTCTCCTACTATCGCTATTAGACTAAGGTTTTATACGAACAATCTATAGTACCAGTCAGTAAAAAACCGATAGACAGCTTCGCTTTTCGCTTAACCTTTAAAAGTTTAAAAGCGCTTTTAAAAGCCTTTTAAATAAAGTATATTTTGATCTGATTTAAATGGTCATGAATATAGTGGTGTGGTATCCGGCTGAGTAGAATAGACCACCCTCATTTCTTAACGAGGTGTCGTAAGATACTACTAAGGCAAGTTAACGTGAGGTAGGCGGCCGATCGTAAAATACAAAGCTAAATCCTGTGACATGTTTATAACATGTTGTGCCGGCCCCACTTAGAGTGGGATAAGGGCAGGAGAATGCTTGAATATTCACGAATAGGAAACATTAAGAGTCTTTTCTAGAGGATTCTTAAACAATAATTTAAAAAAAAATGTTTAGCTCCATCAGAGAGGTTCCCGAGATAACGCAGTATAAAGAGCTCATGAATAAGTGCCCCGGATGGGCTCGGTCTAACCTGATAGAATATGACGTAAGTATCGCACAATAGTTGAAATAAAAAGAAAGATAACTAGAGGTGAAGGATTATAAGACGTTTCCAGGTACAAATACAATAGACAAATAATTTTCAAAAGAAAAATTTGTAAAGAATTATTGTGTGTTTTATCACAGTAAAATCAATTTGTTGATAATGGTTACACACAAAAGATTATTTTCAGCCCCTCTCCGTAACAAACGACTAGATATTCAAGATATACTAAATTATTCACATATGTAATTGTTATTATGATCATTTATTTTATACCACGTTTCTATTGTCACTGCTGAACATTGTATTCTATTTTTAAATGTTTATGTAATAATAAATCAAGTTTTATTACGTTTTTCCGGTGCAATTTTTTAATCTATTTTTATTGAATTGCTAATTAAAGATATATGTATGGCTGCCTCATGAATTTCTTATAGGTCATCTTACCAATCACCTGAGCTAGATTTCAAATCATCTGAACTAGATTTAATAAAAATGGAACCAATCTGTACATATAAAAAGCAAAAGCATTTTTCAAACCGAAAAATCGGTAAAAAAACAGCAAAAAATCCATAGCAAAAGTAGATAAATTTTAATAATCATGCCCACGTGGGCATGATATGTATAGTCCTAGCGTGTAAGTAATTTAAGATATATACCTATAACTTGTACATTTTTGTTAACAATAAAATAAATCGAATTCAGATTAATAAATCAATTCAATAATAGAATTACAAAAAAGTATAATCATACAACTACCATTATTAAAAATTCAAAAATTAATCGAAAAAAATCACTATCTTCTTTCTAGTAGGGGAGCCCGGGATGCTAATAGTAAATTTGCAGTTACTAAAGGATTATGAAGATTAAGTCCTGAAAGGAAGAAAAGTTTGATTGCTTTCGTTGCTTTATTATATTCAATTGACTCTTAAAATAAAACCTTAATCAAAAACATATTTTGTTCTATGTTTTTACTTGTACTAAACAGCAATGATTTTGCGTTTATCGATTGTATTCATCGCTGAAACAACCTAAAGAATATTGGCGTTATGTTTTCGCGTAGGTTCAGTGTATTTGACTCAATTCCTTGCGAATCTTCGCATAATTGCGTAATGTGACTAAAACCTTGACCCATTGAATCTGCGTTTATTGTATTTCTTGGTAATCGAAGTGTAATGATAGCCATATCAATAAAAAACCCAATATATAAAAAAAACATGTTTGTAAACGAAAACACGCCGTCTGGTATCAGGCCGAGTAGAATAGACCACCCACATTTTTACCGAGGTGTCGTAAAAGGCGACTAAGGTAAGTTGACCCACCGTGTGATAACCGTTTAAGTAGAATAGATCATCCTCTTTCATACTGAGGTGTCGTAAAATACGACTAAGGTAAGTTGACTACAGGCAAGCGGCTGGTCGTAAAATAGGTAGCCAAATCATGTGACAACATGTTTATAAAATGTTGTGTCGTCCCACTTAGATTGGGATAAGGGCAGGAAGATGATGTAAAAGAAAAAAAAACATTTTTATATACAGCTATGATAACAGCAGAAAATATAATTAGAACATGCTTTGTTTAGTGGATTTATTTAGTCGATTGAAAAGTTAAAAGTTATCAAGATTGATTATGTCTAAGTTATTTGTATTTTTTCTATTGTAATAAAATAAGCTAATATGATGAAATATTATGTACTTAAAGATTTATTAATACTTAAATTTATAATTTTCCCAACTATTACTAACGAATTGCTAAAAGTGATTTAAACATGAATGTGGATGGATATAGATTAGAGAGGCCGAAAAAAGGATGAATGGATTGTGTGAAAAATGACAGGGATAAAAGGAGTAGCACCAGAGTTGACAAATTTAATAGGAGATAGTAGAGACTGAAAGATGAATAATATTTTGTGCTGAGCCCACTTAGAGTGGGATAAGGGTACGAAAAACACTGTTAATTATAATAACATAGTACCATAGCTATTGTAACATAGTTTTGTAATACCCATTCAGGGTAAAACAACATAAAACTTTATAAATATTGTCAACTCATAAGGGCCCCGATAATGTTAGGGGAATGAAGAAAATACGATGACGAATATGATTGACGAAATAAGGCGAAATCGCAGTTTTTTGATGAATTACGTGGGTATGTTTTTAAATAATTTATAGAATTAGACGTAACTTTGCGGAGGTCCATAATACAAAAGTAATGAGAATATTATTTTGCTATAATCCGCGATAAAAGAAAATATATGTAATGCTAAATATAGTGTACTATCCATTCTCATACCTGATACATGCAGAATTTGTAAAAACTCATGCACTACCCGACACCGATAACACAACAATACACAAGCACTGCACACATTCACCACCACAATCTCAACAATTTTGCCCTGTAACCGTAGCATCGTCAGGAGATAGACTCCCCGACAAAATCGCAAAGCTTTGCGAATAATAATATATTCTCATTATAATAATTTTCTCATTACTTTTGCTTTTGGGTATGTTTTCTAGATTTACTATCATATTCCTATGTAAAATTATTTCATTAATTCCTCTGTCACATGAATATTGAACTTTACGTCATTTAGAATCAAATAGAGCCCAGTAGCGAAATCTTGCTAATAATAATACACTCAATGACATCAAAAAGAAATAAAACGCGATTTGATTTATAGATAGAATTTAGATAAGACATTTCAATATACGAATCACAGTGTATTTTGTGATTAATATCCGATAACAATGGGCAGATAATTTGTAAACAGTTGTTTAGTACAATTACAGCAGTGCATGCGAAAGAAAATAAATTCAATGTTGGAGAGAATCAACAAAGAGTGTTGTGGTTCATATCCGAATCGGAATGTAAGACGTTAGTCGATACAAGTGATACAAACTGTAATTTACTTTGATTTGATGGGATTTTTAGATCATGTGCATTAATTTTAAGTGTCAATTGTTTTGTGTTATGAATTTAAATTATGTGGACAATCAATAAGGTATTATTTGTCGCATTCTCTTTATGGATTGGATGTCATGCACAGGTTGGTATGCGAATAAGTAACGTTAAATATTTAATGTGTAAAACTGACTGAACAATATGTTACTATACTTTCATGGAGTCGAGAAAAAACGCGCGCTTATTTAGAAGTCGAATAACGTTTAAAAACACGTGTATATATTAACTGCATTCTTCTTCTTTAGGTGCCTCTTCACTACTGAAGTTAAGCATATTTAATGCTACTCTATCCTTCGCAAGACGAAACAATTAACTGCATAGTGAGCGTATATATTTTGCAAATTTTATAAATATCATCTTTATCCTTCTGACATAATCAAACTCTAAGTGCGTCGACACAACTAGAAATGAGGGTGGTCTATTCTACTCAGTAGTATACTACACGGCGGGTCGACTTAACGTAGTCGCCTTACGACACCTCGGTAAGAATAATTTATAGAATTAGGCGTTACTTTGCAGAGGTTCATATGCAAAACTAATTAGAATAATATTATTTTGCTTTGAATATTATTTATCGCGGATTATAGCAAAATAATATTCTTATTAGTTTTGTACCTCGGTAAGAAATAAGGGTGGTTTATTTTACTCAGCCGGATATCACTCGGCATATTATTATTCCAAACAAAATAATGATAAATTCCAATTTAATCTTGTTAGCTTTGATTAAAATTATTGAATTAAAAGTAAGTTTGAAAGTGACACCGCTACTTTATAGACTAGCAGCCTGTTACTTTATTTTCGTATTTTTTAATAGCAAAACTGGAACGCGGTTAACTAACTCTAGCTTATTCTTATCTATGGCAATTAGGTGGAGGGTTATTTTAGCTATGGCCTCAACCCCGAGAAAGTGGACTTGAGTGTATGGCATCAGCGGAACCCTCGAGTGGCGATGAGAACAAATGATCAGCTGGCTTGTGAGAAACCCGACATATATATTTGCGAAGTAAGAAATACAAGTATCTTTAATATTTAGTAAGTAGTAAGTAAGTAACGGCCTGTTACTATCCCACTGCTGAGAATAGGCCTCTTCTCTCCGTTATAAGAGAGAAGGATTGGAGCTGAGACCTAACACGCTGCTCCAGTGCGGATTGGTAGGTTACACATATATCCAGAATTCTCTAGAGATATGCAGGTTTCCTCACGATGCTTTCCTTCACTGAAAAGCGTGTGATAAATTGAAATTATCAATTACACACATAAGTTTTAACAGAAAAAATCATTGGTGTCTGCCCGGATTTGAACTCGCGACCTCCTCGAAAGAGTCGAACGGTGTTACCGCTGGGTCATCACAGCTTTAATATTTAAATAAGTTAATCTTGTATATTTATATTATATATTATATTTTCGGAATCTAGGAAACGACTTCGACGATTTTCCTGAATTTCAGCATGTAGGAATGTTTTTGGGGGGAAAAATTCGATCTAGCTAAATTTCATTTTAAAAAAATGTATTTTTATCCCAGTTTTCGAGAAAAACAAAAAATTTACGTTGAATTGAAAAGACACTTTTTGCTGTTAAACGTAAAGTCATGGTAGCTCATTTGGAGAACAACGGTCTAGAGAGAAGAAAGTACCTAGGTTCGAGCCCCACGTGCCCAACTATATTTTCCTTTTATTTATTTTTTTAATAGGTACCTTTTAAAAAATTATCAATCAAGGCTCTGTCACACAGGTACTAGATTATTATTTGAGAAAATGACTTAAAATTGTAGTAAAAAAACGGTTGCCTGTAAAGTCGGTTTTACGGGCAAAGATTTTACGTGACAACGTCTTTTTAAATGTGATGGATTGGAGTGGGAGAGAGACGCAAGGCATTCGCTAGTCCGGCGGGCCTCTCTTTCGTTCGGTGACTCATCGTAACAGATGTGAGCGGGCGTTACACTATTTCATGAGTGACTCCAAGCCGCAACCTAATTTAAGACGTTGTCACGTCAATATGTAATATAAAGTTCTTGAATTTATCTGTTTTTCATACATTATTAGAACGAAATATATTTTTTTCAGGAACCTCCAAACTTGGTACCGATTGAGACCAACAAAACTTGTAATTACCGTAATGTATGGTACCACGAACAAGTGTTCCGCTGGGTTGCAGGGAGGGGATGTCTACTCTATACTCCGGATTTTCTCTTTATAAATGGTACCAATACCATCAATTTGAATGTAGGGTGTGTGTATGGGAAATTTTTCGTGCCATGTTTGGAAGCTGTAAGTATATTGTAGTAAAGTCTATTTTGCGAGAAAACGCTATCGCCGTTTTGTTTCAAACTATAATTATATCGTAAAAGAGGAAGTATTTATGTTCCTCATATAGACTACGTAACGGCAGGGCCGATTTAAATGACATTTTCAGAGAATATTTAATAGATTATTATAATAGATTGACCCAGTGGATAATCTTATAAAATTTGATGGTGATCGGACCATTTTTTTTAACTGTCAATAACAGTTTTCTTTCAAAAATACAATGAGAAAATAAAATCTATAAAATTTTTATAATTGATATCGTAATATTGACTGGCCAGTTGCTGCAGTTGTTAGTTATCCTGCCTGCAGCTGCACGGCTTCGATTCCCGCCGATGGCCAACATTTTTTGGAAATAATTTGTTGGTTTTTCGATCCTAGGTGTATATTTGTATTTAACATTATATATGTATATATTTACCTTGTCTTTCACCCATAACACAAGTATTAATTACTTACTTTGGGGACGATAATTGACCCATATACATATTTAAAATATCAATAGCGTAAGGATCATAAAATTAAAGAACATTTCATTTCCGCCAATAAGCAATTAAGGTCAAAAACTTAAAAACATCAATTGTAACAAATTTACATTTAAAGAACCTTAGATATGTTTATAGTTATTTTTATTTGTAATTTCTAGTATATCAGTCACATAAGATAGGAATAGGTAGCTTAAATATAGTTTTTCGTAGTTGACATTATTAGGTTTTTATCTTAATTTGTTTACGACGATCCAAAGAATTTATTTTATACTGGCACAAGTGAACGTGGTCGCCGTGTGGTATCCAGCTGAATAGAATAGTACCACCCACATTTCTTACTGAGGTGTCGTAAAAAGCGACTAAGGTAAGTCGACCCGCCGTGTGGTATCCGGCTGAGTAGAATTGACCAACCTCATTTCTTACCGAGGTGTCGTAAAAGGCGACTAAGGTAAGTTGACCCACCGTCTGGTATCCGGTTTAGTAAAATAGACCACCCTCTTTCTTATCGAGGTGTCGTAAAATACGACTAAGGTAAGTAGACGTCAGGCAGGCGGCCGGTCGTAAAAACGCAGCCAAATCATGTGACAGCATGTTTATAACATGTTGTGCCGACCCCACTTAAAGTGGGAAAAGGGCAGGAGGATGATGGCACAAGTGAACGTGGCTACGTGGAATGTATTTCTCGTGGCTGAAACAAATAAAAAGTACTTGCAATTATCGATAAACAAAGAGTGATTTTTAACTCTGACTATTTTGTTCAATAGAATGTAAAGTAACAGAAAGTCAATTAGTTAAATGTGATAAATACCGACTCTTAAATGCGACTCAACCTTGACTAGTTGTGGGTCAGACGATGCTTATTATCTACTATTAAAATAATTTAATCATAATATATCAAAATATTGTCAATTAAGTTTTTTTTGTCTAGAACCTGTTCTTGAACTCTTACGAATTCATATACCTACTGATAAGCGAAGTTGCAGTATTACATAACACTTTGAGCGTCGCATATGGGTTTCTAAAATTTTTTTTATACGGCTGTACATTTTCCCATCTACTTAAACTTATTATATTTATTCTCCTATTTCTAATGGCTAACTCACAATAACTGCTCTTAAACATAAGAATTCACGAATTGAAATATTGAACACAAAATTCCAATTCGTGAATTTTGTGACACACTTAAATCCACGCGGGCGAAGCCGTAAGCACCGCTAGCACAAAACAAATTACTAATAATGTCGTACTGCTTTTGATAGACGTGTACTAAAAAGAAAAAGCTTGAAGGAATTAACACAAGCTTCAGCCGTTTATTCCCGAAGTTTAAATACAGACTTTTTTGCCGACGTGTTAAAACGTTGTGTCAATTAGCGTTTATAAAACTTGACGTATAAGAACGTCGAAAGTGTTAACCATAGATGATACACTATATAGGATAACTAACTGGTGTTAACTAGAAACGGGTAATGCTCATAACTGTCCCGTACTAGTAATTTTAAATCCAAGGTGTTCCCAGCAAGTTCTTTAAAACATTCATGGAAAGTCATTTGGTTATGATAGCAGTTATAACTCCTTTATTCCAACTGCATACAAAGTACTCCTCGAGGTTTTTTTTAACTTGAATAACATAGAGGACTGTAAAAGGCTTGTTGAGCTGGAATTTTCGTTTCTTGAAGGATCCTAATAGAGAAGATGTAGGGACTAAATAATATATTTCCAATAAATATTAGCTGTGATAGTCCAGCGTTGAGACCTTGCGACTCTTTCGAAGGGTCAAGAAGAGTTTTCTGTTAATATGTCTAATTGATAATTGCAATCACCATCACCAACTCAACAATCGTTTCGCTCCACAACCGAAGCATCATCAGGAGATAGACTCCACGACAATGTCGCATATTCAATTTCAGGTCAAAGAAGATGGCACTTGTGCATGTTATCCATTCGATCCAAGTTTTGAAGAAGTGGCCACAGCAGTGCGGAAAGCGTTGGTGCCATCTATTCATGGGCGTTGGGAGAGATGCTTTTACGTAGCCAGCGACTGCTGTAGCCACTATATGGACGAGTATTCTCACTTGCAAGGTAATATGTTCAGCGGCTCCAACGATTTTTATGAAATTCAGCATGTATAGGTGGGAGAATCAATGAACCTACGTTTTCTAAAAAAAATAGTTTTATCATTGTTTTCGGGCATTAAAAAAACTGCTAAAAATAGATTGTAAAGCTTAAATTTTCTGTCATTTGTCAAGTTGTAATAGCGCAATGAGAAACGGGCGGATTAAGTATGTGAAAATACCTGTGTTTAAGTCTTACATGACACCAACTCTTATTTTGTTATTTTTTTTTAAGTGCATTTTTTACATCATTTTATGAAATTATTATATAAACTACGCATTAGATAAGATTGTAAGGTTTTTGTTAATTTGTTGAATAATTATATATTGTTCCAATAATTATTTTTAAAAATCTCGCTGGTTTTTCTCGGTAATAGCACCTTTTCGAATCAGTGGTAGGTTTAATATTTGACGATTCGAAAAAGCCTGTAAAGCCAACTTGAATAAAGAATAATTTGAATTTAAACTTATAGAGACTGAATACCTATATATACTTTTATTTTGCAGAAAAGTATGAATGTCCTCCGACATATGACGGCTGGACTTGCTGGCAGCCGGTACCCAATGGATCCATCGCTAGTTCTGTATGCCCTGAGTTCGCCTACTCGAATTCTGGACCAATATGTCATCGTATGTTTTCCTAGTACACCTTTATGATCTTTGTAATGTAACGTCCCCAATATTGGGCATAGGCCTCTCCCTTCTAAGAAAAAAGGGTAGGAGCTAAGACCCAGCACGCTGGTCCAATGATGATGAATGATGGATTAAAAGGTTACACAGGAATTCTCCAGAGATATGCAGGTTTTCTCACGATGTATTCCTATATAAATTATTATTATCAAATAAGGAACAAAAGTTAGAACAGAAAAGTTATAACAGAAACAAGAGAAGGAAGGGTTAGAAGGAAGGTTTGGAACGGTCGGGCTTAACCCCTGACCCCTGGAAGTCACCATCCGGCTATCACAGCTCTACTTGAAATTTATGGATCCCTGAATATCAATTTCAATTATATAGAGTTAACCATTGTGCGCTACTCTCTGTGCTTATGGAATTTTGAAACACTTTTATATATAAATAAAACGTTGTCGCAAATTGATCCTTACGCTAAATTTTGAGTTTTTCAGATGCAAATAATGGAAAATAAATTTTAGTATGTAGAGATTTTGTCTATTAAAAATTATAATGTACGTAACTGCGATATACCCTTACAAGTCTTATGGAATGAATTTGCTTTATATGCTTATAAATTATATGCATGCACTTCACTATCAGCGATGATCGTTGATCGTGTGATTGTCTATGATGGGCACGATCATTGTGAAGTGACCGTACGATCATCCTTAATGTCCTTAATCCTAATCCTTTTGAAATTTGAATTTGTAGGCAATCGCAGGCGATCACAGACGATGATTGGCAAGTACAACTGAAAATGCTCTTTACACGATTGTGCGTAATCACGATTACAAAGACCAGCCAATATGTTGTAGGCAATCATAGACAATGATTGGCGAGTACAGCTGAGTATGCCATCTACACGATTGGCTCGCATTTAAATGTTTGTAATCGCCGATTATGAATAGAAGCCAATATGTTTTCGGCGATCACAGCTGAATATGTCCCCTACGCGATCGTACACCCACTGAATCGTTTGTAATCGCCAATTATGAAGAGGAGCCAATAAACTTTTAAATAACTGACTCTTACCTACAGATTTTAGCCATAAAGAATGCCATAGTGATGGAGAATGGGAGCTGCAAACGGACTACAGCACTTGCAGTATCACACCTCGACTCTTACGTCGTTACCGCTATTACACAGGCGTACTTACCTTTTCCGTAGTTACGGGTTTACCAGCCATTGCTATTTTTATCTTCTACAAGCGTTTACGGATCACCAGAGTTGCTCTACACAGAAATCTTCTGACAGCTATCGTTTTGAGAAACATAATTGTTATCATCAGTAGAAATGTGGTAAGTCTTTGATATTCTTAGATATAAATATATATAAGACTCTGTTTGATTTGATCATAGCAATATGTAAAAAGAGTCTTAAAGGACAGTGGTTCTAAAAAAGCTTTTTAAATTTTTGTTTTTGCTTAAATGGTTGTGGTTTCAAAACTTTGAAACGATAACTTCGCGCGGAAAAATACAGCATTGGAAGACCTCTCATTAAGTATACAGAAGACCTCTGATAGGTCGTAGGAAACCTCTGGAGTTTAGAATCTAGCTGCTAGCAGTACACATTCATTTAAGATCCTCCTTCCTTCCTTTAAGATAAGAGTCCTTTATGACTGGCCCATTGACGTAGTTGGCAGTGACCCTGGCTTCAGTCTAATGAGTTGCGGGTTCGATTCCCGCCGAGGGCCAACATTTTCTATAAACAATTTGTTGGTACTTCGAGCCTAGATATATATTTGGATGTATGTATTTAAAATTAAATACAACTATGTACATATATATTTACCACTTGTCTGTCACCCATAACACAAGTATTGAGTTACTTTCTTTTGAGACGGTCGGCAATGTTTATAAGTGTCCCATAATATAACAATACTTTAAGAAAGTTATGTCTGATAGCGGACTTTGGTTAAAGAGAGCAGAAAGTTTCGTTAATGCCTGAGCTAAAATTTCCCGACAGCTATTTTACAGATGCTATTGCTATTATATTTTTAGGTAGCGATGAAATTGGCACTTGTTTATTTTTAGATTTATATAGACGAACTAACAAATGCAGGTGAAACGATAATGTCACAAAATGGCGTCGCATGCCGCGTCCTGGGCGTGGCAGAGAGGCTCGCTGGTAACATTGTGTTTGTATGCATGTTGATGGAAGGAATATATCTGCATAGACTTATTGTGGCAGTTTTCAAGCAGAAACTAAGGATGAAATTGCTTTATTCAATTGGAGCATGTTAGTAAGCATTTTTTGAAGCTGGTATCACAATGTCCATTTTTCACTGTTTATACATCCTATTTGAATCTTTGAACTTCGACTAATAACAATGCCTCGTACGATATCTGTGTACGCTAACCTCTAAAAATGCTTTAAATGCGTGAGTGCAATTTCTTCATTCAATTTATTCATTAGTGTAGTCTTTCAACGCCTGTGGTAAAGTGTTTGCATTTTGCGTGTTTGCGTGTTTTTTGAATATTGCTCGCAAATTTCTATAGTCAAGAGGATCAGTTTGATTGAGCTTTTGCAAGCGTACACGACATGTATAGCGTTGTATAAAAAATTGGACTTAGTGGACTATATACTTATATACATATAAGTCATATTCATACTTTACAAAGTTAGGCGTTACTTAGCGGAGTTAAATACAAAAAAATATTCAAAATATTAAAAACCATTTTTAGTGTACCCCCCCCTCCGGTGTAATGCGCGTTCCTGTCTACTCCAGTAATCTCCCCAACCGATTTTCACTATATATAGATTTATACATCATCATCATCTTCCTGCCCTTATCCCACTCTAAGTGGGGTCGGCACAACATGTTATAAACATGCTGTCACATGATTTGGCTGCGTTTATGATACGGCCGGCCAACTTACATTAGTCGTATTTTACGACACCTCGGTAAGAAAGAGGGTGTTCTATGTTACTAAACCGGATACCACACGACGGGTCAACTTACCTTAGTCGCCTTTTACGACACCTCGGTAAGAAATGAGGGTGGTACCTACTATTCTATTCAGTCGGATATCACACGGCGTTTTACTAATTTTATCAACATTTTAACATTTTTCATAACCCGGGTCGTGCCCCTTAAAGCATAAAGTACATCCCCCCTCAGTGCGGGGGGATGTATTTTATGCCACGGATTTCTGTTTTTGTCAAATATATACATCACCTTTATCATACGTGAACTTTTCTTCAGTATTCGCGATACTGCCTATAATCGCGTGGTCTACATTGATGATCTTGTTGAACGACCACTCTTGCTGGTTGGTGTACACGGTAGAGCACGTGCAGTGGTCGCTGGATGCTCCTCGTTTACTGATCCTGGTGATAAATGCCGTGCTCTACATCGACGTGCTCAGAGTGCTATTCACTAAGATACGAAACAGCGAGAACGCTAGCCAGTTGTGAGTATACTATAAGTACCAGCCTGTTACTATCCCTATGCTGGGCATAGGCCCCCTCTCTCCTTTTAGGAGAGAAGGGTTGGAGCTAAGACCTACCACGCTCCTTCAATACGGATTGGTAGGTTACACACATCCCCAGAATTCTCTAGAGATATGCAGGTTTCTTTGCAATGTTTACCTTCACCGAAAAGCGTGCGATAAATTGCAATTAACAATTGGACACAAAAGTTTTAATAGAAAAACTCATTGGTGCTGCCAAGATTTGAACTCGTGACCCCCTCAAAAGAGACGCACGGTCTCAGCGTGATAACTGCCCTGAAATTGTATAAAATAATATATTTATACTTATATATCTTAACACCATATTTGAATCAAAATTTTTGGGTAGAAATGACTTACCGTTGCTATCATTTGATGTTTTTTGAAGGAGGCCTATGCGCCTTTTTATAGAGAATAGTTGGAGCTTAGACCCACTTTACCATATCCCCAAATTAATCTGAAGATTTGCAAATTTCAACACGATGTTTTTCTTGACCAAAAAGCATCCCGGGTTAATTAATTTCAAAACCCTCAGACATAAAGTGGGATAAGGGCAGGAGGATGATAAAGTTGAGGTATAGAAATTTCATAAGATTTGTGGGTCGTTTTTTTATTTTATCGTAGGAACACAGCGAAGGCGACATTGTTCCTGATGCCACTATTTGGAGTCCAGTTCCTGTTCACTGTGTTTCGACCGAATACTATCAATTGCGAAGCTGAACAGTTTTATTACTTTGTCGCTTACACCATTGAGGCTTTGCAGGGATTCATTGTAGCATTGCTTTACTGCTACATTAATAAAGAGGTAATAAATATTTCCGCTTCTATTTCACTTAACGCAATATTTTGGAGTAGTGTTCAAATATATTTCGTTGTCACAGTACAAGATTTTCATAACTGTTAATTTATGTTTATAAAATAAAAAGACGTCATAGAAAAATCTCTATTATATTCGCATTATCATATGAAATAAAATCTATCCAAAGTCATACCAAAAGTTGTGATTTAAGTATTACCAACTTCATAGTTATAAATCTTATAAACTAATATCATAAATATATATTAAAAAAACAAAAAAAGATTCCGGGTCACTCTGTTTGCGATATACCTACTCAAAAACTACCTAAGGATAATTATGCGGTTTTTACTCATAAACAAAATGGTTCTTAAGAAAGGTTTAGATGTGTTTGTTGAATCGCGTTAAATATGACTTTAATAGTTGATAATAACAGTAAAGTTCAAGCTGCCTGGGAGCTTCAATTAAAAACGCTATATTATATAAACTCCTTTACACTAGGTCACGTAAATAGGATAAAGTCACGCTTATGTAATTTATTTTATACAGGTCCATGCACTGATCAAGGCTACATACAAAAAAGCTGAAGATACTGTCACGTCTCGTATCAGAAGTACCTCTAATTATCCTCGAGTCAGTGGAGAGCATACCGGTGATAGAAGATTCACTTACAGTACAGCGCTGCATACAAATAATGCGGACGATGTGAAAAGCCATTACGCAAGCATGAAACCAAAATTACATGTCGCCGAAATAATATCAATACAAGCGAGCGAAAGACTAGCTGAAATACTAGACCCAGTTTATGAAACTATAGATAACGGTCTTATCACTGAGGGATACGATTATTTAGAAAGATCGGACGCGGACAATGATTCTGGCTTTATAAGAAACAGAAATTCTAAAGTCGACGAATATTACGGTTTCACTAATGCGTCGAGCGTTTCTATAGGTTGTCCGGATTGGTTGAAATGTGTATCTTCGCCATCGAGCAGTATTTATAATAATTCACTTACCGCCTGTGATGTTATACAAGAAGGTCCTGGAGATGCAAATGTTGAAACAGCAAATATACTTATTCAAAACGGAGCCGAAAATATACAAAAATTAGAAATAAGTGACTCTGAAAAGGCAATCAATAAAGATGCTGACTATGAAAATATTTATCCAAAAGGAGAATCAGATAAAACCCAAAAAGATGTTACTTACACTGAAACAGATATTAATAATGGAAAGTATGATGATATGCTGGATGAAATTATGCAATGTATGGAAAACAAAGACAGTGACGATGTTACATTAAATCCAGACTTCATGTCGCCTAATAGACCGGAAGGAGAAAAAATTGTGTTTGTGGATGAATAAATCAAAACAGATTATAAAAAAGTAACATAATATACAATGACTTTTAAATAAAGAGTCAATGTTTGTCTTATATCGTAACTAAAGTTGTGCTTTGCAAAACTTGTTGTAAGATTTGTTACGAAATAAATTTGGTTTTATTTTTACTGTAGTTTAGCTAAGTTTCGGATATAAATGTTTAACACTTTGCAATGGAGCTATTATACTCACATAGTTGTTAATGAGGAATTTCAAAAATATGCATTATTACAAAATACTGTACCTAATATAGCAAACTGAAAGTAAAGTTTTTAGCTCAAGTAAAACAATAACCCACGATTAATATTCTTTATTGAAAATAATTGGATTATTTAACTGTAGAGATGTCGTCGTTTGAGATTTTTTTACTTTTATTCATTTTCATAGCCCGTTAGGTAGTATCATTCAATTCAGCTCATTTCAAACTCAAATGAAATGCACAAAGTAGTACAACAGAATAGCATGAAAAAAAAATACGTGTTTGAAAGTAGGATTTAATATAATGCAGCCCCTAACATTCTACTCCTACATTATCAAAGGAAGATCTTATAATAGCTACCTTGAATTGAACTAATTTAGTATATAATTTATCGTAAATAATTTGTCTAAATGCTTTTGATATACCTAAGATATTTGCAGACGCTATTAGGCAAAATAATTAAAAAAAGGTTTGATAAAAATACTTGAACTTCATAGAACGTTCTACATGTTCTAAAATGTTTATCCTTTCAAAACTAAGTTACAAAAGTGAGCGTATTTCTATCCGCACACGCAGTTCATATTGAATCTTTGAGTGAAGATTACTCAAACTCGGTACATAGTCCTTCGTTAATCAGTGTCCCCCAATATACGTTTATAGAAATGGTGAAATTCTTGCTGGTTTTGTTAATTTGTTGGGTTGTGGAAGGATTTCCTGATGGCGCGCCAGTGGATGCTTGCGTAAAGGATCGCGCTAATCAACCAAATCACGGCCAACACCGTACACAGCCGTTATCCAACTTGCCTTACAGGGTGGTAGCGTCTTCTAGCACCTATAGCCCCAATTCCAAGATAGCAGGTTTGTTTCATATTAATTTGTTAAAGAAATATACATAAATATACAATGGTAATTACGTAAAATATATTTTGAATTAAACTACTCAATTTTATTTCAATTATAGTAATTTAACAGGGCTTAGTTAGTTAGGTTGTTATACCGAATTACTTACGGCTATAGACCCTATAGAATGAGTAACATCACAATCATATTTTTAAAAAAAGCTCTCAGATCTGTAATGAATAATTATTTATGATAACATGGACAACAAAATCTATCAAATAACAGTAGCTTACTAGTACTATTCCACTGACGGATTCAGAGCTCGTCTTTTAAGACAAAAATTAGAGCTTAGGATTTACCACGTTGCTCACGTGCAGATTTGCGGTTTTATACAAATCCTATTTTTTTGTAACGATATTTTACTAAACCTAAAAGTTCATGTTGAATTGAAAATTACAATGACGAACAAGTTTTATAAAAATCCTCATTGATCCTTTTGTGGGTTTGAAGCCGCTACTATAACATTCGTGGTCTAACCGTTAGACATATCGATGTTTTTCACTAGATAAAGCTAAAGACTAAGATACTAGAATTAATATAACTACCTGGTTGACCGTGCCTTGCTCGGTAATTTTTACATAATAAAAAAGACTTAAAAAAAAAGAAATAAACAATTATGTAGTTGGGAATCGACCCTAGGGTATTTACATTTCTCAAGACTACCCGTTCCCCGAATAAGCTACGCTGACTTGACAGTTTATGGCAAAAATTCAATTCAATATAAATTTGAGTATTTTTTAATTCCCAAAAACAGGTATAAAACGATTTTTTTTACATAAAACCTAGCTAGATCGATTTTTACAAATAATAAGTAATTAACTTCATAACCATAGATAATATATGTTCAAAACAGTTCAATTCAAAACTGATTGACTAAGACTGAGATGAGTTTAAAAGATACTTTTATTAAAATTATAATATATTTTTACCCACATTAAGCTCTTCAAAGTTATCTATATCAATGTTGTTGAATTTGGCCTTTATTTTGCATACAATAGAACATCACGGTTTGTAAATTTCAAAACATATTCGGCGTTGCATAATTGTTATTGCGGAGATTTACAGGTCAGGGCTTATGAATCGTTCACATGAAAGTGTACATCTAATGATCTTAAATTAGCTTTAAGTGATTGCTATGTTTAACTTGAATAGTAACTATTAAAGATTAGTTGTGATGGTAGGAATCCGGTAAAGGATTTAGATGAAATATAACTTACGAATATGTTTGTTTGGAATTTCTTTATTGCACAACTTAATATTCAAATTCAAATGTATTTTCAATCAACATCATAAATAAATAAATAAATAAATATAAATATATGGGACACTTACACACACGGTTGTCCGTCCCCAAAGTAAGTAACTTAATACTTGTGTTATGGGTGACAGACAACTGGTGAATATATACTTATATATTTTTAAATACATACTTAAATACAAATATACACCCAGGCTCAAAGACCAACAAATTCATTTATAGAAAATGTTGGCCCTCGGCGGGAATCGAACCCGCGACCCGCGGCGCTGAAGGCAGGATCACTACCCACTGCGCCAACGGGCCAGTCATAATGTTAGTAATAGATTTATAACTATGTTAGTAACGTATTATCTACGATTTTACATAAAAAATACATAGAAACACAAAAATTTAATAAGACGATTCAAATTTGCCTACGAATATAAAAAGAATTAAAAAAGAACAACTTAATGATATAAAAAACTAAAAAAAGTAATATTAAAAATCTTAAAAAAGAACAACTTTAACTTAACTTTCCTAACACGACAAAATGGCGAATTTTAGTGATTTTATCGTAGAGTGTATATCCTAATATTGTGGTATAGTTGTTTGTAATGCATTTTTTTAATTCCGCATGTATAAGGCGTGAAAACGGATAGTCCACTCCACGTTTAACATATATTATATGTCCATTTGTTTTATCGCAGATTATCGCAGTTATAACAGACAAAAAACACATATTGCATTATTGAGGGTACTTAAACGCTTAAGATGGCGCGAACGAAGTCGCGGCTAGTTCTAGTATATTATAAAAATCAATACTTTTCGGTATTAAACTATAGTATTTACTATATGCGATTACGCAAGTATAGCTGATGGTATTTTAGGTCAAGCGCTTATGGCGAACTCACTTAACCGGTAACGTTTGATATAGATTTTTCTACACTTTTCCATTAATACATACTAATTTACAAAACGTGTAATCCAATGTCAATGAATACTTTAAATGATGTTAAATTACATATCTGCGAGCAGTGCTTTATTTTAAAGGAAATAACGCAATGCGTAGGAAGTCATAACATTTCAATCAAAAAACGTAAACATTACATAAGAAAAATACGCATTGGGAAATATTCAGTACTAGCATTTACCCGCAAATTCAAAACTAATGAGAATATTATTCTGCTATCGTCCGCGATAAAAGAAAATATATGTAATGCTTAATGTAGAGTGTACTATTCGTTCTCATAACTGATACATGCAGAATTTGTAAAAACTCATACACTAAGCGACACCGATAAAACAACAATACACAAGCACTGCACACATTCACCACCACAATTTCAACAATTGTTTCGCCCCGTAACCGAAGCATCGTCAGGAGATAGACACCACGACAAAATCGCAAAGCATTGTGATGTGTGCAGTGCTTGTGTATTGTTGTATTATCGATGTCGGGTAGTGCATGAGTTCTTACAAATTCTGCATGTATCAGGTATGAGAACGAATAGTACACTCTAGATTTAGCATTACATATATTTTCTTTTATCGCGGATTATAGAAAAATAATATTCTCATTACTTTTGTATTGTGGACCTCTGCTAAGTAACGCCTAATTCTATAAATTACCCGCAACTTCGTTCGCTGAACTGTTATCGCGTGATAGGTTTGTATTAGATGGCGCTTTTCAATGTCATCCTATTCCTGTAGAATTAACAGGATTTCTATGGACTATATGTTACCTCGGTATATAAGTAATAGATGTGGCATATTTCATCGATATTAGTTCAGCGGATTCGCCGTGTAAAAGTAACAAACACACATTCATACTCACAAAGTTACGCATTTATAATATTAATATGATTTTGGGATAACATAAGCAAATAATAAAGAAAGATAATATTTAAATCCCGTGGTATATAACATTATGAATTTTTATACTACGAAATTTTCAATCAAAACCAAAAAATATGTTTATCTATTATTTAGTTATTAATAAAAAATAAAAAAAATATCCGGTGTTATTTATTCAAAGATATTTAACTTTCTTTTGCTTTAATACGTTAATAATAATTTAATAAGTTAATATGCAAGCTAAGATCTTCTACATACTGCCATGATTGACGTAAATATTTTTTTCTACTTATTTAATTCAATTTTAAAATGACGCCGTGTGGTACCCGGCTGAATAGAATAGTACCACCCTCTTTCTTACCGAGGTGTCGTAAAAGGTGACTAAGGTAAGTCGACCCGCCGTGTGGTATCCGTTTAAGTAGAATAAACCACCCTCATTTCTTACCGAGGTGTCGTAAAAGGCGTCTAAGGTAAGTTGACTCACCGTGTGGTATCCGGTTAAGTAGAATAGACCACCCTCTTTCTTATCAAGGTGTCGTAAAATACGACTAAGATAAGTTGACGTCAGGCAGGCGGCCGGTCGTAAAATACGAAGCCAAATCATATGACAACATGTTTATAACATGTTGTGCCGATCCCACTTAGAGTGGGATAAGGGCAGGAAGATGAAGATGAAATTTAATTTTAAAAATGATTCTATTGTTAATATTAAACGTAAAAATGTTTTTTAAGAATATTTAGTTTTCATTTATTGATTCTTGTATTAAAAAAAAGATAAGCATGGATTAATTAAGCTTTAAAGTAAAAATCTTTATTATTTTTAGTGACAATCGAAGGTGCTGAACCTTTCAAAGGTTTCTTCATTCAAGCACGCTCGACTGAGAATAATGAGTGGTTGGGCTCGTGGGAGGACACTCCGAATACCAGCCCTCTGCCAGAATGCTCAGCTATCACTCACGCGGACCCCAGAGACAAGATCAGGGCCACTTTGTTATGGAAAGCACCACACAATTCACATGGACGTGTGTACTTTACGTAAGTATTTCACTTGTATGGCATTCAAATTTCGAAAATTGACCTCATATATCCAATCCAAACCAAAGAATAGAGAATACATACAAATTATTATTTCAAATTCATTGTACCAATTTTTTTTTATGTAGAATAATAATCATTTATATGTTAGACTGAAAATAATATTATGCAATTCAAAATGTAAGCTAGGTTGGTAGGTGGTTTAAGGTTCTATACGTTCCATATTACGTACGTATTACATTTTTTGTTGCTCTGATTAAAATGTTGAGATTTATGATTTTGTTTTTCGGTAATATGCTGTGGTGTAAATAGTCAAAACAAATAGCTTATTATATTATATAATATTTGAGCTTAGATCCACGCTACTCAATTGTTTTTGTCAATTTATATGGTAGAAAATGTCTAAAGAACTGCAGATTTGATCGCGATAGAACCGACACTCCTAAGCTTTCTGCTTTGCGCCTTGCAAAAGTACGTAAGTCGTTTGTGGGTTTAGTTATAAGATTCTACAATAAAATTCCGCAATAAATTTTAGCTTTGCCATTACAGCAGTTTAAAAACACTGTTTAAAAGAAGCCGATACAGAAAGAATACTATACTTTTGAGAATTAATTCGATGATAAAAATGTGTGGATATAGCTTGTTCGAAGTTGTACAAGACAGTAACGACTAAATGTAACAAGTATTAAGGATTATATTTTTAAAAGAGCAACCGCTGAGTTTCTTGTTGACTATTCTCGGTAGGAAAATATTTTCGAACCAGCAATATAGAGTTGACGATTCAAAAGCACTTGTTTATCACTTGAATAAAGACTATGTATTTTGAATTTTGATGCTTACAGTGAAGGACTGTAACCTTAAGGTGAATGTAAATAAATTATAGGGGCTATCAATAGGGATTTGAACCCAAGAATCCTTGGCAAACATTCCGTACCATTTCGTCATCAAGGATTTAACATACCTAATATTAAAACTTATAATTAAAGTCTTACAGAAAAATGATTTTATTACTTAGTTCATTCTAAGCACCTCTCACTTCGACCCATATGACGTATGTCGTAACATACGCACTCGTATCGCAGACCTTTATATAAAGTTAAACGATAAATATAGGTTCTCGAAAATCGTGTAACAGTAATTACTCACTGGCTAAAATTTATACCAATCTCGTTATCGCCTTGTTACCTATTTAGCTGTCAGTATGTACGCTCACCATGATTTCTTAATATGACACACATATGCGCAACTCCGCTTGCTGGCAACCGTCCTCGCACCAGATTTTAAGTATGTATATATGATAATAAATTGAAACGAGAGATCTTGAATGGAAATAAATCATATGTCTAATACGAAACAGCATATTTTCATACGTAAAAAACAGCATATTTTTTTGAGTAATAAAAAAAAATTATTTATTATTTTTTACCAGACTGAGCCACATCAACCACGCGTTGATGTGGCTCAGTCTGGTTTTGAATTCCCATTGAAACAGATCTTAAAAGTTAAAAAAATGCTGCGATTGCCACCAAACTATGGGAATATCCGTTAGGCCATTCTAAAGATTGTCTGTAAATCTCATTAAAATCGGTCCAGCCGTTTCGGAGTCTATCTATACTAATATATAAAGCTGAAGAGTTTGTTTGTTTGTTTGATTGACTGATTATTTAAACGCGCTAATCTCATTAGGAAGGCTTTTATAGGCTATATAACATCACGCTAAGTTAAATAGGAGAGGAGCAGCAATAAAAAATAGTACGAAAACGGCAATATTTAAAGCTTTCCTTGCGTGCGCTGGGTAAACGGTAATATGTAGTTAATATGTAGTACCTACTCAAAAATCATGTATGTAAGGTTGACCCACTTTTACCATTTTTATGGTTATCAAAAGACTATAATACGGTTCTAATCTTTCCACGCGGGCGGAGCCGCTGGTGATTGCTAGTAAAGGATATGTCCTTTGACGTGTACATGTGCATATTTGATTATCCTTGTTTATATACTTAACGATACATACTGTATTAATCTCACTTCTTAAATGAACTGTCCAGACCGACTTTGGACTCTAGAACTAGGTTACTATGTTATTTTACTTCGTTGTCTAGCTTAAGTTTATGGTTGTGCGGTATCTACTCTTTGACTTGATTTTAAACACTTTTCCTAATATTTTACCATTGAGCGCAATATATCTTTTGCAAACAGTCATACTTTTTTTCTGTAACTATTCTAATATCTTACCTGCTTAGAAATGCTGACTGGCACGTACTGTGTGTCTGGCAGTTGCGCAAATCCTTACTTTCAACTTATTTGTTAATTATTTAAATTTATTTTTTATTGCAGAGGCACAGTGCTTAAGAACTATGGAACATTCTGGGCGAACCTTATCGCGGAGGCACCGCAGGACCCTGCGTCTCTACAAGTTCTCTCGCAATTTTAGTCTTAAGAATGTAATGTAATAATTAATTTAAATATGTTACCACAGAACATTTTTTATGTAAGTGTTCATCTGCGATATCACAGCGAAGAAACATGAATTATAGAATTCATGGAAATATGATTTTAACCCGCTATAATTTAGATGCTTTTGAATAAATAGGTAATACATGTAAGGGTAGACATGAATATGTAGTTTAAATTATGAATAAGAACTTTTGCTTGTAATTATTCATTAAAAAATATCAGGATAATAGGATAAATATTGCCTTAAGAACTTTATAGCCTTATATCTTAGGGAAACATAATGCAAGATGCATTGTTTAATAGGTTTAGCAATGAGTATAAAAAGTAAGAATTGGATACAAAAATTCAATCAATAATAATAAAAATTGACAGAAATCTATACTCAGTAAATACTTCTCTACCTTACATTCACCGCTATACTGATTATCAGATAAACCGAAAAGACCACAAGCATCTGCAATGTTATTTAGGTAAAAGATTAAAATCGCAAAATTCATGGCTTTTAAGCCAGAAATTTCGACCACAAGCATCTGCAATTTCATTTATTCATATCATTTCATTTCCAAAAATTTCGCGATGCAATTGTGTTAAAAAATAAGTTCGGTCAAAACAATGTACTTTTGCTGTTAACAATTAATGCATTAATTACAATTATATGTAAGTTATCAATAATTAAATCCGGCTATGCTTCACTTTGACTCAGTCTAGAGTTTCCTTTCATGCAAGTAAATTCGGAATAAAACGTCTATAAAACTATTCTATTTAATAAATGCATAGTTCTCTATAGGTGTTGATCAGGAACTACGAAAGCATCAGATTAAAACATAAAATCTTATCGGTATCTGATGGACTGTCTAGAAAAGCATACAAAGCAAATGTACTTCTATTTAATTATAAAACAATAAGTCTGCAGTTTTATGTATAATAATGTAAGAATTGTAAATAAAAGAGTTGTTATAAAAAAACGTATTTTATTGACATACGAGTTTAAAACATTACTCAATGTAAATTTCGAAATTAAAAAATATTGTGCAAATAATACTCAGTTAATAAAGATAAAATAAATATTACTCTGTAGAGGCACTAAGCAACATATATTCTCCTAGCGGAACCTATATATTATCCAAGCTTGCATATAAAGCATGTGGTAGTATAAAATCACAGATATTATTTTTGTTTCAATACGGGGCGTTTTATTCCCATCAGATCACAGATCTCATTTCTAATCGGCCTCAATTCGTTAACGTCTTTCTCCCAATCAGTCTCAGCTAGAATTGTCATCACCTGAAAGTAATATGGTATTTTACAGTAGGTTTGCTCCCGGCGTCATCCAACCTTATAGGAGGTACTTTTAAGACGATGTACTCCTAATTTAGTAGTGTTAGGTCACTTTGCATTTCGAATTTTCGACATCGCTTATAATCGACTTAGGCGTAAGATTTTTGTCTAGACACATTATACGTTATTATTGAGAATAGATAAAAAGCGTTAGGTTGTCATAGAGCCAGTCTCCAGCTTCGAGCGACTATTAGATGCCCTGATATCTGGGTCGTGTGCTGAGCTTGTGTTGTGCTGAGCCAATATATTGTATGGTGATGCAGTGTATCTTGCCGATACAAATAGTTGCCGCAATGGACACAACTTTTTTGTGTCACACATTATTTTCTGTTATAAATGTAATTTTCTAAATATGCTGTTAGACAATAGCATTGGTACGAAGTATGGGGATTGGAATGTAGAAGAAAGAAGAAAATAACGTGCTAAAGTTACGAGATATTGTCTTTGAACTGTACGAGTGTACAGCGAAGTGTAGTGGAAGACAATTGTGGACTGGCTCTGGCTCTGGCGTACGGAAAAGGCTCTGACGTACGGAAAAACTCAAATGTAAATATTATGTAAACTTAATTTAAACTGGGTGAATTATTTTACCAGTTGAATAATAAGTAGTAATAACTATTATACCTGGTCAAGAGCATCTTGTTCTATCGCACATTGGTCTCCGTAAAGAGTTAGCGCCTCGTACAGTCTTGCGGCGGCGCAACGACGCACGTACCGGTCCGCATAGCACACGTAGATCACTAACTGCCCTAACGAGCGAGACATCACCACTCCACCCACCTGTATCGATATCAAAAATCTCATCATGAAAAAAGATTCTATAATAAAATTCCACAATCAATTGCCAGAGTGGCCTAATTGACAGTCTTTCAATAATGTGTTTAATTCAATTAATGAATAAGATGCTTAGGATTAGTAAAATCACTTGAGAATAAAGAATATTATATAATAGAGTGTAAGACGGCAAATATTTATGAAATATATTAATTTGCTACATTTGTTTGTTTTAAATAACGACTAATTGTTTTTCCTTAATACTATAAACTTTTGTTTATGCCACTCTGTTAAGCCACTCTGGCTCTCACTGCCTCAATTGTCGCTTTGCCATTACAGTTTTAAAAAAAAACTATTAAAAGGAAGCTGATACATAAAGACTAATACTATTTAGGATTAGTAGGAGGATACAGGTATTCTTCGATAAGATTTTTAGCTTTACTTTACAAGTGTAATTAAATAAATAATAGTTTGTATTTGAATCTGGAAATATACGAACCAGTGGTAGCTAGATTACGTCTCATTTGACATTTCTTTGTGTTAATCAATGTACGGATTAATGCTTTCATACTGCCGTTTAGTTTTTTCTCAGTAATGGAAAAGTTTTTAATACATCTATAGTATTGATAGTCTTCACAACTAGCCATAACACGAGCTATAATCTCTCCCACAATCCATAGGATTTTTATGGCCTTTCAATCATACTACGAACTTTCACTTCTAGCCTCGAAAATTTTTATATAGGAACCCGTTCGAAATATTCAACAATTCACTTACTTGAATCAATTGGCACAAAACATTAATAGAGTCTAGAAGTTTGTATATGTTTTTCCCTCCTCTTAATTCTAATTGTAAATATTTCAATATGTCCATAGCAAACGTTGATTCCGGATCCTCTAATATGGGATTTATTGAACCTGTTAAAGGGCGACAATAAAATGAAATAAATAACTTGACAATTAAAAAAATTATCAATCAAAACACCTTTTTTAAATTCGATCACTTTAATATTATTTATTTATTAATTTATTCTTTTTATACATGTGTATATTTAGAAAAGAGAAAGAAAAATTAAAAAAAAAAATACATGTCTAAAGGCGGACTTATCCCTAAAAGGGATCTCTTCCAGTCAACCTTAGAGTAATAGAAGGAAAAGGACAAGAATTGAAGAAGAAAGAGAGTGAATAATTAATAAAGAATATTAAGCGTGCGATACACGCCATAACAGGCGTGAATAACTGTAATTAATATTATTTATTTATTCTTTTTATACATATATTTAGAAAAGAGAAAAATAAACATGTATAATATGAATAACAAGTCCAAAACGCACACTTTTTAGGGCGCCATAAATAGGTTTATATTTGGTATACGTTCAAGAGAATTATTCAAATATTCAAAAGTATGTATGTGTGATATAAAAGACTTATCGACTTCACTGAAATATTTACCATATAAATTAGGCAATCCTTATGCCTATTATGAAAAAACATATAAAAAGGTCGACTTATCAACTGATTCACGCCTGTTACAGAAATTATGATGAATTATACCTGAACTGAGTAACCTGTCCAAAAAGTTGAACATAGGCCCCGTAATTCTTTTCACATGCAAGTTATCAGCGAACACTTGTATGATTGTCTCGCATATACTTTTTAACATCTCCTTGTCTTCATCTAAGGTCTTTAAATACGAGAATAATGATTGCGTTGTATGTTTCACCTGAAAACATTTCAATTAATATTATTACTTAGTTAAAGATCATGGCATGATATAATTTTGACCACCACACGACTCCAAACAAAAATTTACTAAAAAAAAGCATAAGACTTTTTATATTTGTAAGTGGACTGTTACATCTTAACATTTAGTAGAATAGTCGATTTTAGTAATGTCTTTATGAGATCCAATACGAAGGCAAAGACAAGAATAGAGATAGTGTGTGTGTAAGAGAGAAAGAGAGCGAGATGGAGGGAGAGAGAGAGAAAATAAAGAAAAAGACAAAACGTGTAAAAGTGAAGCAAAATGGTTGACTTGAAATCCAGTAAAAAGATTTCAATCAGAACACGAAAAATTTTTAGTCGGGTAGATTTACAACATAAATAGCTTCTGCTAACGAATTATGTGCGAATTATACTAGATTTTTGAATATTTATTTGATTATCCAATAACAGATAATATTTTAGTAATCCAAGATCAAAGGTAAAATCGGTCACGGTGTCATTATATGTAGGGTAAATTCCTTGAATCGATGCACATCCACTGCTGCACAATAGTCTCTTATATGCAACAGTAGATTGGTTGGAGAAGAAACTTATTATATGTTTTAGGAGATAGTATTATAATTTACTAAGCTCTAAATTTAACTTACCAGGCTTTCGGTTAATTCTCCAGCGCTAACCACTAGTCCCTTTATAACGTGATACCGGTACGCAGGGAATGAAAGGAGCTGTACGAATCTCGGCATCGTGTGTCCGGGGAACAACCACAAAACCACTGCAGAGCTTTCGCTAACCGTTTCCGCTTCATCACTCTTCCGCATTTCCACCTCCTCGCAGGGGAATATGCGTTTTAGTGCGTCGTGATGCGGTATGTTTGAAATGGGCGGATCACTAAGAGAAATTGAAAATTACATTTATTCATCATTCTCGGTGATGGATGTCCATTTGAGGAACTAGATGTTCCCGCGCTTTTACTTGCTTGGAAATCAATGAATCACAAAGTTTCCGCGTAGAGCTTTAGGATAAAAAGTAAGTATATTTTGTTCCACAAACTCCTCTCAGCAAAATCGGATTAGACGTTCCGGATTAAGCACTGTTTAAACCTTCCTTAAAAATTAGACCTTTTTGTAAAAACTGTACAAAAATCTGGTCTGTAAATTTTGAGCTTTTGGAGACGTTGTTTCATAATATGTATAGATATTCGGATTAATTGAAAGATTTATATTCATGCAATATGTCATCGATTCTATAACAGATGATACCAATTTCAACGCAATTAGCAATGCAAGTACTTAAATTACTTCGGTTGAACAGATCTAACCAAGGATGCCCTCGTTGTGTGGCCAAGATGAGGCAATTTAGACATGGCTATTTCCATGGCTCTGAACTTACGTATGTTACTTCAAACCAGCAAATATATTTGTGAAACACGCCAACACAAATCCAACTAACACAACACAACGCAATGTATGATGATTTTGATATTTAAGTAAGGATATCTATTTTCTCGATATAATGAGGGATGAAAATCATTTCGTTAAACTAGTGTGGATGGATATGTGACTACAGGAAGGCAAAAAATTGATGGATGGATTGTGTCAGGTATGGCATTTATATAAAAGGAGTAACGCTAGGACGAATGATAGGGGGAATGAAAGAGGAAAAATTTTTTAGAGTGTGACCCTTTAAAATTTTTTTAGAGTGTAACCGTTAGAGTGTGACAAGGGCAGGAGAATAAATATATTATATTGATATTCTAAAGATTGACCTATCTATTATCCCACCGTAATATAATATAACAGGTCGCACTAACTTGTAAATGAGAGCAGTAAATATCCTCCCAGCGTGGGCTCTTGTTCGATCTATTTTCTCTACCGCTTGTTGCGCTATGCCACAAGTAGCCGCCTTCACTGCCGCAGGTTCATTTAGTTGCGGTGCTTGGACCGCACATTGGCGACATAGCGATAATAAACCTTCAACCAATTGTTCAATTAGCGGAATTAAGAACCCTTATTTTCCTTAGGGAAAATAATACAGATATTAGGGTAATCTAATACAGATATTAGGGAGAATAATAACAGAATAATTGCAAAAATCTAAGAATATACTTTCATATGTTTCGAGTTGTATAATCCATAGGTTTAGGTAATTAACTTAATGTTACAGTTGTGTAGTTGACTCATGGGACGATTGATATAAAAACTTCTTTTTTGGGTTAAACCTGGGCGCGGATAGTACTGTTTAACGATAAGCGGTTGAAAACAATGGAAAGAATAAGAAGGGTTTAAACACTTATGTTGCCCGTAAGATAACGTATGGGTCAAATTCGAAATCGTTGGTCCAATAGTAATGAAATTTGGCACAGTTAAAGCTAATAAAACGAAGTAACATATAGTATGAAAAGATCCCAATATGATTCGACTGCTTTAATGCGTTTTAACTTCTCTTATTCCCCTTAAAATAGTTGCAAGGTTGGAGACTGGGCTATCAGTTTTTACTTATATGTTATACAATAATAGTTATAAATGGATAAATTAAATTTATTCAAGAAACACTTATACAAAGCTTTGCATTGAGAATGGACGTAATTTATACGTACTCAATGCAAAGCTATTTTCCCTAAGTTGGTTAGAGTTTATATTTTCTATTTTTTTTTCTTCTAATTGTAGTTATAAATAGTTATTGTACGTTTTTTACCTTTTAAGCACGCTGTGACTACCTTTAAATTATTAGGATCGCTAGGAAATATAACCGTGTTACTCTAGTTAGACATGTAATTCTGTTGGTAGTTCTTTGGAATAAATAAACAACTAACCTGTCATGCTAGCTTCTCTGACCCAAGCGCCAATATCGCCGCGCATATCCACCGTGTACTCCGACAAGCATTCCAACAAGGCGCCTCTCATATCAGCCACGTAGCGCTCCAAGCCACCGCCGAGGCCCAGTGTCTGACACACGTCCGTGAGTCCGATCACCGCGTCACGTCGAGCCTCGGCCCATTTGTGGGTACCCTCCGTTAATTTAGTACAGTCTATAAGGGACTGGATTACGAGTTGCATGCTTTCACTGAGCACGAATTTTGGTAAAGCACCTAAAAACAATAATTATTTTAAATAAGCTTTATCGAGCACTTTAAATCGTCAAGAATCAATATGATTAATGAAGCTACCATCATCATCCTCCTGCCCTTATCCCACTCTAAGTGGGGTCGGCACAACATGTTATAAATACGTTGTCACATGATTTGGCTACGTATTTTATTAGTACAAGCTAGCGGGAAAAATCATGTTTTCACGTAAACTATCTCGAAAAATGTTTTTTCAAGAGGTAAGTTGACCCACCGTGTGGTATCCGGTTAAGTAGAAAAGACTACCCTACTCTTTCTTACCGAGGTGTCGTAAAATACAACCAAGGTAAGTTGATGTCAGACAGGCGTCGGTCGTAAAATACGTAGCCAAATCATGTGACAACATGTTCATAACATGTTGTGCCGACCCCACTTAGAGTGGGATAAGGGCAGGAAGAAAAATAATCTTCAGGTCTAGAATACATATAATTACCTAGCGCCCGAGCATATCCCATTCTCAAAAACAATCCATTAACTCCAGTATTACTCAACTGTAGACAGTATTTCTCCACTAACTGCATCCGTTTCTGCTTAGCCGTCTGTTTGCCATAGTCCATATTGTCCTGCAAATATTGTTCGAAAACATGTGGCAACGCGTCGATGGCTTTCTCGCGTATTGCTTGAACTTCGTGCGACAGACACTCTTCGATCAAACTTAGCCATTCATCTGGAATACACCTTTATTAAATATATAATTCAAACTCCAATTCAAAATATTATTTATTCAATTAAACTTGTAAACATGTTCTTTTGAATCGTTAACTTTATCGTTGGTTTGGAAAGCTGTTTAAGCGAGCAAGAAACTCACCGGTTGCTCTTTTCAAAATATAATTCTTATTAGGTACTAGTTACATTTTGTCATTACTGTCTTGTACAGGGTCGAACAGTAGCAATATCCTCACATTCTTATCATCTAAGTAATCCAATAAAGTAAAAGGCTTTCTGTATTTTAACATAAACTCTTTTAAACAGTGTTTTTAAACTGCTGTAATCACAAAGCAAAAATAATTGCTAAATTTTATTATAGACTCTTATACCCAAACCCGCAAATGACTTACGTACTTTTGCAAGGCGAAAAGCAGGAGCCGTAAGCTTATGTAGGTTTCTACTTTGTCTATTACATACATCGCCTGTCGTTTTATAATGCTTAATAGCTGTGCCCACTTGTGTCATAACGATTTTTTTAGCATAAATCCAGCCCTATGATAATTTAACCTTAATGTTCTATTAACTGAGGTTAATAGAACAACTGAGGTTAATACAACCTTCCTCAATAATTACAATATCTTTTTGTACAAACCGTACACAAATCCCTTCAGTACATTGTGAGAAAATCGATGACAAGGAATGTTTCTGAGGATTAGCGGCAAGCTAATTTGGACTCTAATGAGTCGAGTGTTAATCGTAACAAACTATTTTTGCATGTTCGTTATATACGAAAAGAGTTTGTTCAAAGTGAATTAACTCTTATTAAACAAAGGAATTCAATACTAACCGACAGTGTCCTCATTTTGAACTGGGGTCTTGGCGAGAGCTAGTTTAGCGAGACAATGGCAGGCGGCCTGACGCATTAGCTCTCCTCCCAATCCTCGAAGTAACTGCCTCGAACGTAGTTCTCCTATGAGACCTCTCACGCGAGACCATAATTCTTCGTCTATCAATGTATCACCTTTACGGCCTACGACAAATTAATTAAAAGTTTTATGCCATGCGATTAGCTATGCCGTGTGGTAGCCGGCTAAGTAGAATAGACCACCCTCATTTCTTACCGAAGTGTCGTAAGAGGCGACTAAGGTAAGTTGACCCGCCGTGTAGTATCCAGTCGAGTAGAAAAGACCACCCTATTTCTTACCGAGGTGTCGCAAAAGGCGACTAATTTAAGTTGAAGGCAGGCCGATCGTAAAATACGTATCCAAATCCTATGACATGTTTATAACATGTTGTGCCGACTCCACTTAGAGTGGGATAAGGGCAGGAGGATAATGATGCAATGCGATTAGCTCACAGCTAATCAATATAAAAACTTTCAATACGAAAACGCCTGAATGCCAAAAGGGTGCACTCCAAAAAGATTCCCATACTAATATTATAAATGCGAAAGTTTGTGTGAAGATTTTACATCAAATCGCCTTGAAATAATATACTCGTAGATAAGGTATGATACAAGTGAAATGATACAACTACAACTGAATGCTATACACGTTTAATGAATGTTATATACAAAAAAAAACATGTTTTCCTCCGTGAATAAGACGCATAGTACATAGTTAAGACTGAAAAAATACAATTTGACTCTAATGAAGTCACGGGTGTTACACGGGTGTCACAACTTAGTGTTTTATTTTTTTCTGTTTTTTAATTTAGGGATTCTTATAAAATATGTATATGCCAGTCCCATTTTCGCCCATACAATTTAGTATCATGTTTGTATCACAACGGATATCAACGAAAGGATTACGGTCATAAGGTAATTAAAAAGCGATAATTTTGTCATACGATTTTGAGATGCAATCCGAATTAATTTGGGAATATTAAATATAAACGCAAGACTGTCAAAAAGGATGTTGAGAAAGTTATCCAATTCTACTATCATATTTGATTATACGAATCATTTTACTTTTAATACCAAATAAAACCAAATCTTGCAAGTATGATAAAATATGTTTTCATTTCACACGTCATACTATGCTATGCATAAATTTGATAATTATTTTATACCGAAGGAACTTTCATTTAATCTCAGGAATATATTACCCACGTACATAATACTTAACAAGCCATGATCCCGAATAGTTTTGTGATGTCCACATATACAAAAAAGAAGCAAAATAAATACTGCCAAAAATTTTTTTACATAGTGAATGCGCATTTACTTCTACTTACCATTAGATAATTCAGCTTGAGATAGTGCGTATATAGCCTCTCCTATACCGAGAATTGCTCCGTGTCGAATGTTGAGATCGATTGATTCAGTTTTTTTCACTAATTCGGGTAAAACTTCTCTGGCAACATATTCGGGTATCTGTAAATATAAGGCAAGTAATACTTGAGAAGTCAGGTAACTTAACTTAACAGGTAGATCATGCGGCTGTTTATTTGCTGGATAGCAAATACCTATTTCAAAATGGCCGCTATTTTTTTTTAATTCTTCACTTTTTAGAGTCTCTGTTTGGAGACATTTATCTGCCGCTGTTAACTATCCGACACTTTATTAGTAACTTGTGAAACAGGCCCTAAATATTAAAGCAATAGTTGGGACACAAGACACACTATACCAAATATTATTAATATTTATAGAATAGATATATTAGGCTTTATCAAATATACGTTGTTGACTCACTTTGATCAATGCTGACATAAAAACTGTATTATCGAGTCTACTTTTAATTCAGAAGTATAAAACTGTAAAAGATATTGTAAAAAATAATGTAAATATAAACTTTAAGTTAACCTACCCTAACAGCTATTAAATATTGTCTGACAAAGTCGTCAATCAACATTGGTTGTCAAACACAACAAACATTCTATTTGTGAAAGAAAAGAGTTTTCTGCTAGAAAACTTATTTAATAAAGAAAAATAAGAACTAAAACTTATTTTATGTTAAATGCAAATTAAAAATGATCTAGCAAAGCACTAACATGGTGACCACCATAGAGTTAATATACTAGAGTAGATGAGCCATACAGGTCTGTAAGTGTCACGATAAATAATGAAAGGGAAGATTAGATTTGTTTACTCATCTGTGTTTAATTACACCTGCGCAGTGAAATATTCATGGAATGTCTTAATTTAAAAAAATACTTAGGTCATCTTAGTACACCTTCAAAATGCTTCCAGCACACGTGCAAAAAAGAGATAGATGATATACCTCAGTTGCTTACTCTTTATTGTAATATAGCACATTTTTGCTGGCTTTCCTAGTATAATTACTCTATGGGTACCATCAACATTTACCCAGTTTTTAGATTGCACCACAGTGGGACCACTAGCACTTACTTAATAGTTTTCAGATAGTACCACAGTGGACCCTGACACTTACTTGATAGTTTTCGAGTGGCACCACCGTATGGACACCGGTACTTAGCCGATAGCTTTCGAGTGGCACTACCGTATGGATACCGGTACTTACTCTATAGCTTTCGAGTGGCACTACCGTATGGACACCGGTACTTACCCGACAGCTTTCGAGTGGTACCACCGCGAGGACACCGGTACTTACCCGGTAGTTTTCTAGTGGCACAACCGCAAGGACACCTGTATTTACCCGATAGTTTTCGAGTGGTACTACCGCGAGGACATTCGTATTTACCCGATAGTTTTCGAGTGGTACTACCGCGAGGACATTCGTATTTACCCGATAGTTTTCGAGTGGTACTACCGCGAGGACATTCGTATTTACCCGATAGTTTTCGAGTGGTACTACCGCGAGGACATTCGTATTTACCCGATAGTCTTCGAGTGGTATTACCGCAAGGACATTCGTATTTACCCGATAGTTTTCGATTGGTATTACCGCAAGGACATGCGTATTTACCCGATCGTTTTCAAGTGGCACAACCGCAAGTACACCTGTATTTACCCGATAGATTTCGGACAATGACGGATAGAGACAATGGGGCCAACGGACAGCATAGTGTTGATTTCTTAACGATTTATATTATAACTATTAAACAACTGTGTTAAATACCTTATCTGTTAGTTTATTGAGTGCTTTGGCGGCCAGGTCTCGTATAGCACAGTCCCAATGTTCCAGCTTCAGGTTAACAAGATGATCAAGTAACGGCCTGGTGTACTCTGGGAATGTCGCCACGTACGGTGCAACTACAAGGTACGCGTGGTTTCGAGGCCCTACTGATTGGAAATCAGCTGCGGTGAGTACGTCGATGCCGTGAGGGAATAGTCCGTGGCGACCGACATTTTCTTGATATGCTGCCGACGCAGCACGACGACAGTTTATCTAACAATAAAATTTTGAATTTAAATTTCCTTGACATTGAATATTTGCATCCCACTGCATACATCAATCTGTTAAGCTCATTTAAAAGTATTTTTTATACAAGTTGCTTCTAAAACCACTCCCAATTATCAAATTAAAATGAAGCTATCACTTCTAAAAGTCCTCCTACCAAGAAGAAACTAGAAACTCAGGGATCACACTTTTCAAATATATTATTTAATTTTTTTTAATTATTTAATTTTTTTAACAATTTATATAAGCTTACAATCTAATCTGGCGCGTAGCGTTTTTGAACTTAAATCCAAGCTTTTTATCGCGCAACATAATCTTCAATAGTATAAAAAGCTTTGTTAATAAGTATAATAGCTTTGTTAACAACTATAAGTACCCTAATTGTACGGCCAGATAGAAAATTGTATTCACTGCAGGGACCTATTTTGGATAGTCCAGTCCATCGAAACGCAATTGCGTCAAATTGTGTTGCGTTGTGTCAAAATTAGAATTTTTAAATCAATTGGTTCATATTGTATGTGGCTTTCAAATCCAATCCAAATGCACAAGATATGAACACACAGTATATATAGCTTTATGTCTATTTTTACATTTTTCTACATTTAGCATTATATATATTTTCTATTTTATTTCATCGCGGATTATAGCAAAATAATTTTATTATTACTTGCGCAAAGTAACGCCTAATTGTATAAATTATTTAAATTATTACTTCTCTATCGAAGCAAGCCGTTGCAATAAGAGCATTAGCTAAGAGATCTGCGTGCGGCGCTAGGGCGGCCGCGTCGTACGCCCTCGCTATTGCCCACGCGGCGTGACAGGCGGCGTCCCTAGCAGCCAAGCCCCCGCCCCCACCGCCGCCGCCCGCAGCCCGCGCCTCGTCCCGAGTCAGAGCCGCGGCCGCACATTGCACTGCCGAGCTGAGCTGACGGGGAGATATCAAACCCCGGCGACCTGACGAAAGACAATCACAATCAACTAAATCCGCTTAATCCGCCGGCTCATATAAGGACCGCTTTGAACCCGACACCGTAAGCGTCGCGTGCACAAACTTCATCCGTGCATGCGATGACGAAGACCAGAGCGACAGGGAACACTTGGAAGAGGCGCGGCCACCGCCGCCACCCACGAGTCGCACCCAACGAGCTGCTGGACGCAGTTCCCACCGCGATAACGTCGTGTAAAGAGCTCATGAATAAGTATGGATGGGTTTGAAACTAGTCGGGCTAACCCGATAGAATAAAACGTGAGGATTGCCGGTTCTATACATTAACTATGAATACTACTCACGATAGTTAAAATTAAAAAAAATATATATATTATATCATATAGAAAATAAAAGAAAACGCAGTGATAGTAATATCTACTAATAGCAAAACTAGGTTATAGGGAACTAAATAAATATTACACAAATATTTTTATACCTTTAACACAATATCACAGCTCATTCTGTTAAAAGTATGATAAAGGCACTATAGTTTTAAGCTTTTGGGCAGTTGTTAATAGATGGAAACAGGTAATTACAAATTTATTTTTATTAGATATAACAAACAAAACGCTTATTATTTAAAATTTCATACAAAACGGTCAACTACTAGTACATGGTCAATTACTAGTGCCCTTACCATAAAGAACTTAATCTTGTATATCCTATGCTACTAATATTATCTAGAAAAGCGGTCGGTCGCTAGTAAAATTAAAATTCGCAACACTTCGTACTATTTGCGTGAGACCTTATATAGAATTTATATCTCCAATATGTACTAAAAATGTTATATATTCATATGTTAGAAAATATGATGCAAAAACAATATAGTCTAGAATTTTCTACTTATGATGGGCACATAAGTTTTAACAGATAAACTCATTGGTGTCTTCCCGGGGTTTAAACCTGTGAAAAAAAGAGTCGCACAGTCTCACCCCTGGGCTATAACAGCTAGTAGTATATAATTGAGAGTATTTTTAACATTTAAATTGACGCTAACGTCACGTGTTTAGCTTTTATTAATAAGTGAACTCACCCAATTCTGCCATGGCCATACAACCACCGTGCCATGCCGTATCCCGTTCGTTCTCCGCAAACAATACAAGAACACTCTCACAGACATCGGCAGCAGCCAACGCTGGTAATCTAGCACCGATACGACCGACGCCCTTCGCAGCCGACCATCGGACCACGGTATCGTCATCACGAAGTGAGCATAGCAGGAGCTCTACTACATCTTCGACCTTAAAACATATAAAAAGTAAATTAAAGTAGCGGCCTATTACTAAATCATACTCCGAAATATTGGAAAGCTATATGAATAATAGAGCGTTTAGAATTAGACAAGAGGACAGTTATTCAGAACTGAAACCAATCAAAGCTGGGGTGTCACAAGGAAGTGTTCTGGGGCCTGTCCTGTACCTCATATACATGTCATATACATTGTGATATGCCAGTAATGGTACGATAGCAACTTTTGCCGATGATACTGCTATTTTAGCAGTAGGAAATACGCATCAGGAAGCCGTGGAAAAGGTACAAAATCTGTAAATGAGCTTTGCGGATGGGCTAAAAAGTGGCGAATAAAACTTAACGAGTCAAATTTTATTCATATCATGACGAGTCTAATTATATTCAGACTTTACCAACAAAAGACCACAGTTTTATCCTGTTTTTATAAGTAATCATAGGATACTCTATGGTAATACAGCTAAATATCTTGGAATGTCTCTTGACGCTAAGTTGCGCTGGAAAGCCCATGTCAAGAAAAAAAGGGAAGAACTAAACATAAGATATAAAAAAATTTATGGGCTTATTGGCAGACATTCTACGTTATCAACTGAAAATAAGGTTCTCTTATACAAACAAGTCCTTATGCCGATATGGACCTATGGTGTTCAGTTATGGGGCTGTGCTAAAAAATCAAACATAAATATAATCCCACTGCTGAGAATAGGTCTCTTCTCTCCGTTTTTGGAGAGGATTGGAGCTAAGACCTACCACGCTTGATTTGATCATTGCAATATGTAAAAAGAGTCTTTAAGGAAAGTGGTTTGGAGAAAACGTTATAATTTTTTTTTTTTTGCTTAAATGGTTGAGGTTTCAAGATGTTGAAGTGATGACTTCGCGTATACAGTATTGGTAGTAAAGTAAAGTAACGGCCTGTTACAATCCCACTGCTGGGCATAGGCCTCTTCTCTCCGTTTTTGGAGAGATGGATTCGAGCTAAGATAAATTGCAATTCGGTTTTCGGTGAAGAAAAAAATCGTGAGGAAACCTGCATACCTCTAGAGAATTCTGGAGATGCGTGTAACCTACCAATCCGCATTGGAGCAGCATGGTAGGTCTTAGCTCCAATCCTTTTCTCCAAAAGACTACATAAATCAGTTCCTAAGCACTAAAATCTTGCAATTTGTCAATTATTACAATTCATCATTCTCTTACCCTTATCCCACTCTAAGTGGGGTCGGCACAATATGTCTTCTTCTTCCATTCTCTTCTATCATTCGTCACACAATCCATCCATCTTTTTTTCGGCCTCCCCCAGCCATACATCCATCCACATTCATATTTTAACACTTTTGGTGACATGATTTTCATCCCTCCTCATTAAATAACCATTCTTGTAGTAAAATTGTTTGAATTTATTTTAGAAGGAGGCATTATCACACCTCTTGTGGTATATCCTGGTCATCGTCATCTGGTGGTGAGGTGATAGGTTCAGTAGTATCGCCTGCTGCGGCCGCTCCTCCGCCTAATGTGACTGCCAGAGATCGTGAACCACGCGTGTACCGCCACGAAGCGACCCGAGGACGTAAGAACGTCAAGCCTGGTTAAACGAGTAGGTTTTTTTTTTAAAAACAATTTAAACATATTATTCCTGACTTTTTTTTTAATGACATATTATTTATACCTATTCTCTGTACAATCTTTACACCATACTTTCTGACCAACATGGCTTTATGTTGCTGATAATTTTGTGTTGTGACCCACTCAAGCAATTTAGGTGTAAACGGTAATAAGTCATCCCTCTTCCCATGTTTTAGCACAGCAGCAACAGCTGCTAATACACCATAATGTATAGATTCCTCCTCTTGCAGATTGGAATGTAAATCACAGGCCCAGTCAAAGAAAGAACTCATGTACAATTCCTTCACATCTGACCTGAAATGAATAAATTATTTAATATCACTAAGCTCGTAGATCGTAGAAAACTTTTAGATTTGTCATTCCTCTATAAATTATTTAACAACAAAATTGACTGTCCACTTTTATTGCAATCCTTAAATATAAGTGTTCCGAGCAGGTTGCCTCGCAAACCTCTTGACTTGTTGTACCCGCCGCGCTCAAGAACTAACCTTAGGCATTTTCTGCATTAAGTAGGTTATCAAAAGAATATAATGCAATTTGCGAATCTATCGATATGTTCAGTGATTTATTAAGTTTAAAAAAAATATTCTTAAGCTCCAGACATTGGAGCCGTAGTGTTACATTTAGCTTAGTTTATTTTAGTTAAGTGTTGTCCTTACACATAATGATGTGCATGCTGTGGCACCTAAAGGCAGTGCATTTAATGCCTTTTGTAGCGTATTTAGTTTATTCTGTTTTAATGTAACTGACACTGGTTGTTCCGAATAAATAAATAAATAAATAAATAAATTATATTTTATTCAAATTAAATCAGAACAATTTTGGTATCATAACATATTGTGATGTTTGAAAATCAAAATATTAGAACAAAAGGGACCTAGATACCTAAAGACCCATAGTTACTATTTTTTATTTATTTAATGTCTGAAATAATACATACTAAAAAAGTAAGTAAAAAAGTAATAAGTGTAAAAGGAGAGAGATAATATACATATGCTATTGTAAACTTGTTATAACAATGTGTAGTTTCTAATCTTCTTAAAAGAAATTGTTTATTGTAAAAAAAGCTGGAAACAGAAATTTGTGTAATAATTATTTGTCAAATATTTTGAAGAGTTGTGTTGATATTGATATTTTTTTTCTTTATATTGACTTAGTCTTAATGTAACTAAAAGTTTAAAATATTATTTTTATTTCTCCTGCCCTTATCCCACTCTAAGTGGGGTAGGCACAACATGTTATAAACATGTTGTCACATGATTTGGCTACGTATTTCACGATCGGCCGCCTGCCTGACGCGAACTTACCTTAGTCGAATTTTACGACACCTCGGTAAGAAGGAGGGTGGTCTATTCTACTAAACCGGACACCACACAGTGGGTCGACTTACCAGCCGCCTGCCTGACGTGAACTTACCTTAGTCGTATTTTACGACACCTCGGTAAGAAGGAGGGTGGTCTATTCTACTTCTACTACCGGAAACTAAACGGTGTGTCAACTTACCTTAGTCGCCTTTTACGACACCTCGGTAAGAAATGTGAGTCTATTCTACTCAGCCGGATACCACAAGGCTGGCCGACTTACCTAAGTCGCCTTTTACGACACCTCGGTAAGAAATGAGGGAAGTCTATTCTACTCAGCAGAATAACAAACAGCTTTAAAAGCTTAAAATATAAATTTATTAATATCCTACCTTATCAAAAATTTGGAAGCCAAATAAGCACTAGCTTCTGCACAACTGTCTTTGCTCAGTGCATAGGTCTTGCAAATGTTAAATATTCTCTCCATAACAGTTAGTTTTTTGGAGCTACTAGCACCTGTAATATAAAAAAATTATCTTTGTTATATCATTAGGATTTTGTATTACCGTTTACGATTTTGTCGTAGAGTCTATCTCCTGTCAATGCTTCAGTTACGGGGCGAAACAATTGTTGAGATTGTGGTGGTGAATGTGTGCAGTGCTTGTGTATGGTGTTATCGGTGTCGGGTAGTGCATGAATTTTTACAAATTCTGCATGTATCAGGTATGAGAACGAATAGTACACTCTACATTTAGACTCTCTACATATATTTTCTTTTATCGCAGATTATAGCAAAATAATATTCTCATTACTTTTGTACATTATTGGGAATTTATCTATGTAATAATATGAACAAAAAATTCATTATTTTCTAAATGTGACAATACAACAGTAACAGTAACATGTTAAATATTGTAAATAAAAATCTAACTTCAGTTTTAATGAAAAACTTTATATAATTGATATATTATCTTGAGCCTAAATATTCTATGAACTCAAAGTTCAGCTTTCAGGCTTTCAGCTTTTACACAAATTTTCATTAGTTAAAGATACAATTTATATCAAATTTATATTTTAATCATAATTTTGATTCTAATATTTCCATAGGCCTACACTTTAAAATGTACTTATTTGTATTATCTTCTTAGTATTATGTATTATCCTCCTGCCCTTATCCCACTCTAAGTGGGGTTGGCGCAACATGTTATAAACATGCTGTTACATGATTTAGCTGCGTTTTTACGACCGGCCACCTGCCTGACGTCAACTTACCTCTGTCGTATTTAGGTAAGAAAGAGGATGGTCTATTCTACTCAACCGGATACCACATGATGGGTCAACTTACCTTAGTCACCTTTTACGACACCTCGGTAATAAATGAGGGTGGCACTATTCTATTTAGCCAGATACCACATGGCAGAAAAAAAATGTACTTATTTGCAGTATTCTTTTTTATATTTGCAATAATTATAATATTTAAATTCTTGTTTCAATACCAGGTTGTTCAGGAGCAAATCCATCAAGCCTGCTCATATGGAATGGAATTATGACAACAATAGATAACCACAGCAACAGAACAAATCTGCTTCTCCATGTTTCCTTATCATTTGGATCTTGAGCTTCCAAATATGTAAGAACTGTCAAGAGATCTGCAACCTGTGTTGAAATAAAATATAATTTTTGTTATACAGTAGAATCAGGTTATAGCAACTGCCAAGGGACCAGTGATACTACTTCGTATAAAATGAACAGCTAATTTTAATTTTTGATTTATCACATTCCTAGATACATACATAATATACATATTTATTAATATTTAGATGACCAGAAGAAAAAAAAATTGAATAAGTTTTCCTCCCAAGCACTTTTAAATTGTAATATTTTATTTGGTGTTAGTTTATACAAAAATCCAGTTTCATATGCTTTAAATTTATCATCATCATAAAATTTTGCTCGCAAATTAGGCCAAACTGTTGTTTGCCACTCAGTCCTTTCTTTAATAATAATAAAAATTAGACAAATTATATTTAACCTAATTGAATTGAATTAAACGATTTTAGTACTGCATCATGATCAAAAAATGTCTGCTCACCCTTTTTATGATTAAGTAAGGTAAAAGTGATCTTTTAACAGTGATATAACAATTTACATCTAAATTTAATGTCACAAATTAAAATATGTAGCAGCATTGAGAGTACATTTGGAACTGTGATCTCCTACATACTTATCATACTTGGTTATTGGCAAAAAGTTTTATATATAAACACTTATTGATACTGTTATGACTGGAAGTCAGTTTCTTTGTAATGTCCAGATACATATTAGACACATTAGTGCATTTCTAAGTTCGATAGCAGTTTTAAACATTATTAAAAATAACAAGCAATTTTTAAAAGTATTAGACTTGATGACAAATAATACCTCATGTGGGAGATGTCGAACAACCACTTTGTAGCCTCTCACTCTAATAATTTGATACATATAATTAAATGTAGCGTGCTTTAACTCGAACGGAGTTCCTTTATCATTAATTATGTTCATAAATTTTGCAAGCATTTTATCTAAATGCGGGTCCAAAAGATGAGGTTGTTCATAATATTGTTTTAAAATACTGTAAAGTTTGTCGTACTCTACTTCGAAAGCTGGTGTGTTATAGATATTTTTCACATTGTCTATCATATTCAACACATCTTCTACTTCAGAAAAGTGCTCTAAAGCGCATCCAAGGCCTATATTGTCGCAGTCGTCGTCCCTGTTCACTTCCATTTCAAGGGCCACCATGTCCGCTAACTATGTTTTTATTTGTATTAAATGTATTATATCTTTGAAATGAAGGTATTCAATCTGAAGTAAAATTAATATGTATCTTAGATAAGTATCAAACGTTTAAAATTTTATGGTATTATCCCTAATGCTATCGCTAATTTAAGAATTAATAATTAACAACAAATATGTATGACAAATTACTGTATTTCCTACATATGACATTTGATTGACAGCATAGATTACTAGCTAAAATATTGACAGTGACAAACAATCCTAGACGAAAAATATAACAGTCATAAACGACTTTATATGACAATCATTTTTAGTCAATGCAAACTACGACTCGTTTGCTCTTATATAGGACAATTTTATTTTTGGATGATCTTGTTGTATCATATTTGGATGATTTTAAGATAAGAATATAATAATGATTTAAATCTATGAGACAGAAAACAATTAGGTTTTTCCTTTGCTTTTTTAAATATTATAATTATTCATTCTCAATTTTTATTTTATTTATATTATTAAAAGGTTTGTACGATACAGTGTGATTCTTTTCTAATTTTAAGTAAGATATCTATTAATTAATTAATATTTACTATCGCGTGTGTTTCTTTGTGGTCTATTGTTTGTATGGATGTGACTTGAAGTAGAAAAATCGATTAATAAATAATCGATTTTTTCCTTTTAATTTTTTCGCACCAAAATAATCGATTATTATTAATTGTTTTTTTCTGACTATATGAAAAGTTGCCTTTTTTTAATATAAATAATTAATTAGAATAAAAACTTATTAAAGTGGACAACTACCAATAAATAATCACGGATGAGCTGTGTTCAATTCTATTAAAATGTGTAGTATGGCTACATTGGTTTCATCCGACAGTGCATTTAATATGTTATCTTAAGAAACTAGAAAAAAAGAGTTGAACGAGAAAAAGGACGATTAAAATAATCGTTTTTTTTAAAATCGATTCTTTTGTAAAAACTAATGGATTATTATAAAAATCGATTATTTTCGAAATGTCTCTAAATTTGTTTGTCGCATAAGCTATTTGTCTGTGTTGAAAGCTTTTTCTGTTTTGCTAACCAAAATTGGCAATCAAAATTGCAAAGAATTTGCATTGAAAAGTATAAATTGTGAAGTATAATATCAGACGTTATGTGACAATAATCTATAATAACATTTTCAGGACAATATGAGTAATCGTAAGATAACACAGAATTACCAAGTTGAACGGCATTAAGTTTTGTTACCTACCGATTTTGATTTCGCAATTCTTTACAGAGATCCGAGGTCTTGCGAAACGTAAGGTAAAGCCGGTTGAGCCCCAGTCCTTATTAGACTTTGATCTTGGAGAAGGAGAGAGTTCAGATGATTCCGACTTTCGCATTGAAGATCACCCAGAGGAAAGTGATGACTACTCAATAAATAGTGATGATGATGACAAAAGTAAATATTGTTTTTGAATTTATACACTAATTAGTTCTTTCCTTCAATTAATTACTTTATTCCGTATTAGGAAAAAAATATAAATAAAATACACACACACACAGTCGTCTGTCTCCAAAGTAACTTAATACTTGTGTTATGGGCGACAGACAACTGCTGAATATATCCTTATATAATTTTTAAATACATACTTAAATACAAATTCTTTTTATAGAAAATACAAATATACACCCAGACTCGAAGACCAACAAATTCATTTTTAGAAAATGTTGGCCCTCGGAGGGAATCGAACCCGCGATCCGCAGAACTGAAGGCAGGATCACTACCCACTGTACCAATATTTTTGAATACTTCCTAAAGTGTGATAGCTTAAAGATCTAATTTGTTTGTGAAAAGAGGTTTATTTAAAAAAAAATTGTTTCTCTTCTTTAGAAGGGGGTGCAAATAGTGCCAGTTCAGAGGAACAATCAGGATCAGAAGCTGAAGATGAATACAAGAACTCAACTAGAAAGTTGGGTGTGGAAATGTGTGTTACGGATTTACTTGAAAAAGCTAAACAGCAAGAATTTAAGGTATCTGTATCATTATGAACATTGTAGTTTTAATTATTATGATAAATTATTAATTATGATAAAGCTACATCAATAATAACAATTTACATTTCATCATCTTCCTGCCCTTATCCCACTCCAAGTGGGGTTGGCACAATATGTTATAAACAGGCTGTCACAAGATTTGGCTGCGGTTTTACGACCGGTGACCTGCCTGACGTCAACTTACCTTAGTCATAATTTACGACACCTCGATAAGAAAGATTGTGGTCTATTCTACTAAACTGGATACCACACGGCGGGTCAATTTACCTTAGTCGCCTTTTACGACACCTCGGTAAGAAATGAGGTTGGTCTATTCTACTCGGCCGGATCCCACCAACGGGTCAACTTACCTTAGTCACCTTTTACGACACCTCAGGAAGAAATGAGGTTGGTACTATAATATTATGATACCACACGGCTTTATCATTGTGAGCTTAGTGTTCATATAAATTATACTACCTTCATAATATAGTAAGTGTATTTTATCTTTCAGTATCCAGAGTTAGTGAATGTCCTAATATGTGCTGGTTGCTTGGGCTCAAGAAGTGATGATTTTAATGAGATAGTGGAATGTGATGGTTGTGGAGTGACAGTTCATGAGGGTAAGTTACAATAAAAAGTAATACATTTCTTCTTCTTTGTCAACCGATGGACATCCACATACATACATACACATATGGTCATGATTTGTTTGCGTTTTTACGACCGGCCGCCTGCCTGACGTCAACCTACCTTACTCGTATTTTACGACACCTCGGTAAGAAAGAGGATGGTCTATTCTACTAAACCGGATACCACACGGTGGGTCAACTTACCTTAGTCGCCTTTTACGACACCGCGGTAAGAAATGAGGCTAGTCTATTCTACTCAGCTGGATACCACATGGCGGTTTGACTTACCTTAGTCACATTTTTGGACACCTCGGTAATAAATGAGGGTGGTCTATTCTACTCAGCCGGATACCACACAGCTATGCTGTACTCTCCTCTTATTTACTAGAAAATATTGATAAATAATTAAGTTATATGATATTAGTATTGATCTTTTATGAACTGTTTAAACATAAGTTCTTATTTTGATACAGGCTGTTATGGAGTATCAGATGTAGCTAGCGAATCAAGCACAATAAGCTCAGCCTCAACAGAACCTTGGTTTTGTGAAGCTTGCAAAGCTGGCGTTACTGATCCTAATTGTGAACTATGTCCAAATAAAGGTACTGCTTCCATTTAATTGAAATAGCTAATGAGATTTTTGTTTTCATACTTTTTTTTTAAATCTTTATTGCACTATTAAGATATAAAAGTACAAAAGGCGGACTTAACACTAAATTAAGCGTTCTGTACCAGTCAACCTTAGGGTCAAACGGAAAATTTAGATAGGTGCAGCAAGCAAACAAACAGAAGAAGAAAAGTAGTAATAAACTGTCAAGTCAATAAACTGTAGCGACGTGCCTAAGCAAATAATAAATGAATAAAAGGATAACAATAAACAACATAATCCATAAAAAAGAAGATGGTATAACAATATATTTAGCGGTTAAAGAAAAAAAAATTAATTGTTATAGGTTATCAGTTCTGACAAAAAAAGATTCTGACAAAAAAGTTGGATTTTTTGGATTGTTTGAGCGCCAAAACGTTCAACGATATGTATTTTTTTTAATAAATAACTGTGTTCTAAAACATCTCTTGTTTATTGTGTAAATGTAATAAATTTTAAAAATGTAACTTATTGTTGCTCACTGCATTAAAACTTTTTCTCCATTATTTTACATGTTAATATTGCCCCACTGTCTTACACCTATTGTTCATTACTGGCAACACATTCATATTATTGAGATTACAATGGCAGAAAACATTTAACGAATAAACATTTACTACTATTAAATGTTATTATGTGTTACAGGTGGTATATTCAAAGAGACAGAAGTTGGAGCATGGGTTCATCTAGTATGTGCCCTTTATGTACCAGGAGTTGCTTTCTCAGAGGTATTTACATTTTCTAACTTTATTATGACTACTAATTTAAAAAAATTAAACAAGTTTGATTCCTGTATCCTTAATCCTATCCTATACAAGTTTGATTAAATTAAAAAAAATTACTGGCCCGTTGGCGCAGTGGGTAGTGCTCCTGCCTTCAGCTCCGCGGGTCGCGGGTTCGATTCCCGCCGAGGATCAACATTTTCTATAAAAAGAATTTGTTGCCTTTGAGCCTGGGTGTATATTTGTATTTAAGTATGTATTTAAAAATATATAAGTATATATTCACCAGTTTTCTGTCTACCATAACACAAGTATTAAGTTACTTACTTTGGAGACGGACGACCGTGTGTGTAAGTGTCCCATATATTTAATTTATTTAATTTAATTTCCCGCGGTTTCACCCGCGTACATACCGATCTCATGGCAGTGGAAAGTCTACTAAATCGGACTGTTGTTTTATTTTTGTTAAATATATCATCAAATCATCATCAATAATGAAATAGTATACTAGTCTATTCGTCTCATAAGTGACATGGAGAGATTGCTTCAAGATATAAAATCGCCTTTACATGCTCGTTATTAAAATTTGCTCTTGTCATTTTAATACATCGTTCTTATATAGTTCTATTGCAATGATTCTTTGAATTTACTAACAAATGAAGTTAATTAAGTAATTATTAATTTTTCGGTTTATTTTATTTATTAAAGAAGTACCTGGTTGACCGAGCCTTGCTCTGTTATTCTTTACAAATTAAAAAAGAAACTTCAAAAAAAAGAAAAAAAAAATTACTTAGGTGGGGCTCGATCCTAGGTATTTTCATTCCTCGAGACCACCTGTTCCCCGAATAAGTTACGCTGACTTGACAATATAGGACAAAATAGTCTTTTATATTAAATTTAAATGTAAATAATTTTTTTATGCCCAAAAACAGGGATAAAACGATTTTTTTCAAATAAAACCTAGCGAGATCGATTTTTCTCCCTCAAAACCCATTTATGCTAAATTTCAGGAAAATCGTTGGAGCCGATTCCGAAAATATATATATATATACATACAAGATTAACTCATTTAAATATGAAAGATAAAATAGAAAAATAAATATAAACACGCCGTGTGGTATCCGGCTGAATAGAATAGTACCACCCTCTTTTCTTACCGAGGTGTCGTAAAAGGCGACTAAGGTGAGTCGACCAGCCGTGTGGTATCCGGCTGAGTAGAATTGACCAACCTCATTTCTTACCGAGGTGTCGTAAAAGGCGACTAAGGTAAGTTGACGTCAGGCAGGCGGCCGGTCGTAAAATACGTAGCCAAATCATGTGACAACATTTTTATAGCATGCTGTGCCGACCCCACTTAGAGTAGGATAAGGGTAGGAAGATGATGAGAAAAATAAATATAAACACGGGTAATGTTTTGTTTTCAAGGTCGAACGATTGTCAGGAGTGACATTATTCGAGATGGCATATTCTCGCTGGGGCGCTCGCTCCTGCGCCCTCTGCTATGATGCCACGCTGGCTCGCACTGGAGTATGTGTTGGCTGCGACGCCGGCCTCTGTAAGACGTTCTTCCACGTCACATGGTGAGATAATTGTAGTAATATAAAAAATCCGGCTTAAAGGACCATTATACACCTATACAATCTTCGGTTGATAGATTTAGATACAGTGATTACAAAATTAAATTTATAAAAAAATATCAATGCTAGTGTGGATGTTGTTTGTTTCCTGTATCCTTAGTAGCGACGTAATGTGTAACAAGTGTATTTAAGCTTAAATTATGCTGGTCGGACTAGCAGTCTAACGGTTTAGCTTCGATGATTATAGACAGACACGCATACAGATTTTTACATTTATAATAACAATGACAACATAATTTTTACATAATATTAATTACATTTTGCTTATCAAATTTATAACGCTTATATATTATAATAAACGACGATATTTCTCCTTTATTCTTATTCAATAAATAAAAAGCAATTTTCCCAAAGTCAACTCATTTAGTCTTTTGCAACAACTCAATGACACATAATGACAGCCACAATACTTTTTCATATTAATGACCAACTCTATGAAGGAGGTTTGTATTAAAAACATGTAACAATATTAATGAATATATTAACGCAAAAACTAACACGGAGTGAAAAAGAGAGAAAAAGAAAGAGACAGCGTAATATATTTCACATTCACTCACTTTCACACACGTCACCACGTACGCAAGAACGTGTTTTTGCACGCACGCATCTGCGTTCCGTACGCTCGCATTTGCTCGCACCTTGAACATCCTTTACAAAGTGCCTTGACGGTAATAAAAATAATAATAATATCTTTATTAATCATCCAAATGTACATCGTGCATTGAAGCCCTAGTTCCTGAACTAGAAGAACTGTGTTTCAGGAGCTAGTACCTTCCCTTATCACTTAAAATAGAGCAATTTGGCATATACAAAGATAAAAAAATATATATAAAAGAATAACGTTTAAATGCAAAATCATCACATGAAAAACAACCATTAGCTTTAACAGGTACTAAAAATGGAAGTAGTGTGTTCAGTGTATGTATGAGTTGTATGAATGAATTTGTGTGACTTCTGTGAATGAGTTTGTGTATATGTGTGTGAGTGATGCCTTAATTACATGTATAATCATTTTATTTTATACGGTGATGGCCATATCCGCGTCGTTCATTTAGTATATATTCCTGAGAACCCGATTTCAGTGGTCAGCGAGAAGGTCTATTGGCTGAAGCACATTCTGAAGAAGCGGAGCAAGCTGATCCTTTTTATGCGCACTGTCGGTTGCATTCAGACAAGACACTTGTCAAAAAGCGCAAAAGAAATTGGTTGGCGTTGCAGCTCAGGACTGAAAAGAGGTAATCTGTTTACTTGTTTTTACTACTTTGGTCCTAACTTTATTATATTCTCGATATAAGCCAGTCATTCTTTTTTATATTCCATATCATCATCCTCCTGCCCTTATCCCACTCTAAGTGGGGTCAGCACAGCAAGTTATAAACATGCTGTCACATGATTTGGCTGCGTTGTAACGACCGGCCGCCTGCCTGACGTCAACTTACCTTAGTCGTATTTTACGACACCTCGGTAAGAAAGAGGTTGGTCTATTCTACTAAACAGGATACCACACGGTGGGTCGACTTACCTTAGTCGCCTTTTACGACATCTCGGTAAGAAATGAGGGTGGTACTATTCTACTCAGCTGGATACGACACGGCGGGTCGACTTACTTTAGTCGCCTTTTACGACACCTCGGTAAAAAAGAGGGTGGTCTATTCTACTAAACCGGATACCACAAGGCGGGTCGACTTTCCTTAGTCGCTTTTTACGACACCTCGGTAAGAAATGAGGTTGGTTTATTCTACTCAGCCGGATACCACACGGCGGGTCGACTTACCTTAGTCGCCTTTTACGACACCTCGGTAAGAAAGAGGGTGGTCTATTCTACTAAACCGGATACCACAAGGCGGGTCGACTTTCCTTAGTCGCCTTTTACGACACCTCGGTAAGAAATGAGGGTGGTACTATTCTACTCAGCCGGATACCACACGGCGGGTCAACTTACCTTAGTCGCCTTTTACGACACCTCGGTAAGAAATGAGGGTAGTACTATTCTACTCAGCCGGATACCACACGGCTAATATTTTCCATATGTGACGCCTAAACAATTAATATACCGCTATAAATAACGGCTGAGCTTAAAAGGTTTGGAATACACGAAAGGTACAGTATAAAACTATTCAAAGTTAAGTTAACGATTATAAGCGGATATTAGTGATAAAAAGTAAAAGTAAGTAACGGCCTGTAACTATCCCACTGCTGGGCATAGGCCTCTTTTCTCAGTTTTTTTTTTTGGAGAGAAGGATTGGAGCTAAGACCTACCACGCTGCTCCAATGCGGATTGGTAGGTTACACATATCCCCAGAATTCTCTAGAGATATGCAGGTTTCCTCACGATGTTTTCCTTCACCGAAAAGCGTGTGATAAATTGCAATTATCAATTAGACACATAAGTTTTATTAGAAAACTCATTGGTGCCTGCCCGGGTTTGAACCCTAGACCTCCTCAAAAGAGGCGCACGGTGTTACCGCTGGGCTACCACAGCTTTATATTAGTGATAATCCATTTTAATTGCCTCATTCTAAATGTTAACTTGGGTTACTATTATTTATATTACGGTAAGGTATATGACTAGCTTTTGCTCGCGACTTTGGTTGAATTTCACTACAGCGAATTTTTTAAATATATCTTGGTTAAGATGATTGAACATTCCCAATAGTGATCCAATTTTTTTCAGTCAATATTATATTCAATTTTTAACAGAAAGATGGATTTCCAAAACAAAGTCAGCACAGAAGAGAAGAAAAGAATACAGCGGAAATTAATCAAGTACAGGAAAAAGTATTCACAGCAGAAAGAAAACAGGAACCCACCATGGGGTATATGATTAATATTTTAATTCATCCTCCTGCCGTTATCCCACTCTAAGTGGGGTCGGTACAACATGTTATAAACATGTCACTTGGCTACGTATTTTACGACCGGCCGCCTGATAACTATCAACGCCTGTCAACTTATCTTAGTCGTATTTTATGACATCTCCGTAAAAAGAGGGTGGTCTATTCTACTCAACCGGGTACAACACGGTGGGTCAACTTACATTAGTCGTCTTTTATGACACCTCGGTAAATAATGAGGGTGATCTATTCTACTCAGCCGGATACCATATGGCGGGTCGACTTATCTTAGTCGCCTTTTATGACACCTCGGTAAATAATGAGGGTGGTCTATTCCACTCAGTCGGATACCATACGGCGGGTCGACTTATCTTAGTCGCCTTTTACGACACCTCGGTAGAAAATGAGGGTGGTCTATTCTACTCAGCCGGATACCATACGGGGGGTCGACTTACTTTAGTCTCCTTTTACGACACCTCGGTAAGAAAAGACGGTGGTCTATTCTACCCAGCCGGATACCACATGGCATATGATTAATATTTTAATAACTTTATTGAATTTTTGTTGTTTAATAAATTTATAGTATTTATGTAGAATACCTCGTCCGTTCCCAATCAGAATTATCTAAAACAGAGTTTTTCAGACTTAGTTCTCATTTGACTGGCCCGTTGGAGCAGTGGGTAGTGACCCTGCCTTCAGCTCCATAGGTCGCGGGTTCGATTCCCGCCGAGGGCCAAAATTTTCTTCGAGCCTGGGTGTATATTTGTATTTATGTGTTTGTATTTAAAAATTATATAAGTATATATTCACCAGTTGTCTGTCACCCATAACACAAGTATTAAGTTACTTACTTTGGGGACGGACGACCGTGTGTGTAAGTGTCCCATATATTTGTTTATTATTATTATAGACTACTTTAAAAATTTAAATGAATATTTTTCTCAAAACTCGACAAATAATTGTGAAAGTCAATTTTTTTTGTTACGCCGATGTCGTCCCCTTTTAGGTCGACCTCAACTACTTTAAGAATTAAGTATCAAGAATCTGATGAATATTTTAACGCCAATGTAGGCGGTTACATAACAAATATATAAAAAAAGCTAGAACCGAATAAATAAAACCAAATAAAGATAGAACCATAGTTTTTTTACTTTTTAAATAAAGTTATAACCAGATTATGCCCTAACATAATGAATGTCCGAAGATAGCACATTTCTGCATTATATGATTTAATAAAAATGTTTATATAATTTATAGAATTAGGCGTTACTTTGCGGAGATCCATAATACAAAATTAATAATAAAATTATTTTGCTATAATCCGCGAAGAAGTAAAATAGAAAATATATATAATGCTCTGCGATTTTGGTCGTGGAGTCTATCTCCTGATGATGCTTCGGTTGCGGGGCGAAACGATTGTTGAGTTTGTGATAGTGAACGTATATAGTGCTTGGGTATTGTGGTGGCGGTGGTGGAGGTTGTTCATGTGTTTTTACGAATCCTGCATGTATCAGGTATGATAACCGATTGTCCACTTACATTTAGCATTATATATATTTTCTATTTTACTTCTTCGCGGATTATAGCAAAATAATTTTATTATTACTTTTGAAAAACGTTTATTCTAATTATTTAGTGCCGACGCAGAAGATGGCGCGTATGGTGTACAGCAGTGCGTCAGCTATGCGGAAATTTCAACGCAAGGCCGAGTGTATGGGCGTCGATACACACGCCTTGGAATTTCAGGACGCCCAGGTGATACTTGTTATTTAACATAGATCCAGGGAAATTAGAAAATAATTAAGATAAATTTAAAAGATTTGTGATGACGCCGTGTGGTATCCGGCTGAATAGAATAGTACCACCCTCATTTCTTACCGAGGTGTCTTAAAAGGCGACTAAGGTAAGTTGACCTACCGTGTGGTATCCGGTTGAGTAGAATAGACCAACCTCATTTCTTACCGAGGTGTAGTAAAAGGCGACTAAGGTAAGTTGACCCACCGTGTGGTATCCGTTTTAGTAGAATAGACCACCCTCTTTCTTACCGAGGTGTCGTAAAATACGACTAAGGTAAGTTGACGTCAGGCAGGCGGCCGGTCGTAAGAACGCAGCCAAATCATGTAACAACATGTTTATAACATGTTGTGCCAACCCCACTTAGAGTGGGATAAGGACAGGAGGATGATGATGATGTTAAAAGCTTTGTGATGATATTTGGACACTTTTTATGATTTGTCGCCCCGTGGTCGAAATTCGGCCATAAATCGACAAAATAATCAACAAAATTGTTATTATAAATATGTTGTAACTGTCGATATTCGTATCTAAGTACATATATCATTTGAGGGTGTATAGGTGCAACTAAAATTCGGATTCAATGGGTCAAAATACGTACTATTACTTAAAGCTTATTACAAAATTGAAGATTATAATTCGAATAATAAAAATGCTTAGATTTTAAAATGCATTTAGCTTCATACAAGACTACGGTTTAATAATGTTAAATTAAATTTTTTTAAACGATTGACCGCCGAGTTTCATTCTGGTTCTTCTCGGTAGGAGCAACATTCCGAACCAGTTGTAGCTTCATTAATCATATTGATCCTTGACGATTCAAAAGTACTTGAGTGAGCTAAAGATTATTTTAATTTTATATATTATTGTAAATAGTCAAACTTTATTTAGTGGATAAGCAATCAAAAGAGCAATATCATAGGATTTAACTTAACTTATTTCTTTTTCAAATATTAATTTTAAGTATATTTAAAGTTTTAAGTTTTCGTATGATTTTGTAATAACATTTTAGATAGTAAGTAATTTATGTCTGTTATTAGTCTAAAAAAGTTCAAGTTGTGTTTGCCTTAATACGATTGTGCATAGTCATAGTATTATATAATAATCTTGTATCTTGGAATAACATATGTAACAATCACTGGTAAATCTTAATAAATAAAATAAAAAAATAAATAAATGTACCTCATCCAGTGGCGTAACTAGTATTTTTGGGGCCCGGGGCCAATTGTAACCTGGTGCCCCCCCCCCCCCTTCTAAAGAGTCTAAATAATTTTAGATTTCAGAACGCAATGACTTTAATATATAAATTTAAATTGGTTCAAAATGATAACTATATATAAAATAACATTAGATTATGATAAAATTTATTTAGAAATTTTTAAAACGAACTTTCCTCGCTTTTTGAGTGGCAAAGTCCATTGTTTCTTCATCGAGCTCTACAGCTAAGAAACTTTTTTGTGTTTATTGTAGACAATATAATCATACAAAATCAATGTGCAAAAAGTTGAATAAGAGTCTTATTCAACTTTTTCTGAAATGATTTCATTTTTCATCAAAAAAAAAAATAATTATCAAGTTTGGTGCCCCCCTTGCCTGTGGTGCCCTGGGGCGACCGTCCCTCTCGCCACCCCCTAGCTACGCCACTGACCTCATCAATACAGTTTAATATTTCCTAGATGGCAGCACTAAAGGACGTGTCCCGGCGTTGGCACGTGCCTCCAGCGTTCTCTGTGGAATTCGTTGGATACTACCTCGAGAGGAACACCCGCGTGACGTCACTGAGGAAATCACTCGAAAGACTTACTAAGGAGAACGAGAAGTTGGTGGCCGAGGATGAGAAGTTAAGGACGGATTATGATGAGGTGATTTTAGAACTTTTTAGACAGATTTTATTTTACTAAGACAATGATAGATATATGATTATTTTCATATACTTTATTTTTACATTTTTACTTGATAAGCTGTCATAGCCCAGCAGTGAGAACTTGCCACTCTATCGAGAGGATGACGGGTTTGGCTTGTAAATAGGATAGTCCTCTCTGGAGGACATTTAATAAACACAATTAAATAAACATTGTAAATTTCAATTTTAGGTACTAATTTAGAATAAGTAATTTTAAATTAAGTAAATAACACTATGGACACATTGTCTGAAATAAAGAATAATAAATAATAAAGCCCCGGGCATTAATAAGATTTTTTGTTTAAACTTATGTGTTTAATTGATAATTGCAATTTATCACATCCTGTATATGTCTAGAGAATTCTATTGGGTTATATGTAATTCTATGGGGTTATATGTAATTCTATGGGGTAATATGTAAGTTACCAATCCGCATTGGGACAGATTGTTGCGTATTTCGCCAAGCACTCTCCAAAAAGAGAAGCGACCTATTCCCAGCACCGGGAAAGTACTATGCCGTTACTTTTTACGTTACTATGAACTGAGGAAAACAGTTGTTGGTATGTGTGAATCTGTTCATAAGAATTGTCGGTTAAGTAGTCGGTCATAGCTTTAATTTTTCTCTCCAAAAAGAGGAGATCTTTCTCGAAACATATTTTTTTGTAATATTAATTTTGCGTTTCTTCGTGAAACCGCGATTATATTGACGTCAAATACGTAAGGCTACTTTTTTAAATTAAGACAATCTATTTTAAACTTGGTTTAAACTTAGGTTTCAAAATTAGTTTTATATACTTTTTTATTATAAGTACCATTGGCTCATAGGATAAAGTAGATTAGGTATTATATAGAGAATTCATACTACATATATTTGGTGATGTCTTTGAACTGTTTTGTACATGAGACGAGTTTCACAGGCGTCCAAAGAAAACACCGACGCGTTAGAAGCGCTGACGTCATCACGACAAAGCCTTCAGAAGATCTACGATGCGATAGTCGCGATATCTCCCAAGAAAGCTACCCCAGCTATATTAGAAGATAAGCCTCTCTTACCGCCCGTCTTAGCACGCTCCACTCCCAAAGTAACGCCACAACAACTGCACAAACGGTATAGTATAACAGTATCCTAAAAACATGGCTTCATCAAATCCAAATTATCCTTTATTCAAGTAAGCTTTGACCAAATATAATATAATAACTAGGTGATTAGAAGCATACAATATTCTTAAGTACAAGAGTTTGTGGACTTTGATAAAAATACCTGGTGATTCGTTAAAATAACTTTATTCAGCTTTTCACTACACAACTAGTACTACCAAATACTGCAGTCCGTTGTCTAATAATTAAGCCGATTTTATCACTTTTACTTTCGTTTCTAAATTTGTTCTCGATTCTCTGTGCTATTCCCAAACTGAATCCTCTATACCACCGCTTATATAGTGAACGAACCATTCGAGAATGTTCTGCTTCTCAATTACTTGCGAGTCGTAGCGGGGATACGGAATACGATTTGTAAACAACGTGAATGTTGCGGACAGTTAGACGTCACGAGACTTTGAACTCTATGACATAAACATTACAAACTCTTTTTGCACAATATCGATTCATATTAACACATATATTGCAATTATTTCATATACGGACTTCCCTCGACAGAGATCCGACAGAAAATCCTTGTTGTTAGTATTTTATTTACCTCCAACACTAAGCTGAGCCAGAATATTTTCATTGGCACAACACATTCAATATTTACTTTTTATATAATTTCTTGTTGTTATTACTACTCTATGTGTAAACTGCTTATTTTGTGTTGTGTGAATGAATAAAACTTTTATTTTATTCTTTTCTACTCTATTTTAAACTATTTTGAATAGTCAATTGAAGCTATCCCTAGTTCGGTACTCTTTCCGATCAATTCAATAGATAGATTCGTGATTATATAATACTTTATTTATTACATATACGCATATACTATACAAAATATGCCCACGTTTAATGGTCCCAAGAATGCTGGCAGCGTTTCCGTGTTGTTTTCTAAGCTGATTCTTTGTGCGAAAAATGAGCCAGCTTTCTTGTCACCAGAAGAGGCATAGTGCATGTTTTTTTAAGTAGGGCTGAGTCATAACCAAATTTCTGATACCAAAACTAATGCTGATTTGAAACAATAATTTAACCAAATTTCATTACTAGAATAATCATGTTTTAGATTTAAACGTGAAGTATCGATATATAATTTTGATATTGTTTCTAAAATGAGCAAAAGTTGACTTATACATACCTGTATTTCGCCAGATACTTTCACATGTCATTTAGTGGCATGTAATATGAGATAATATATTGTGTGGAGATCCCGTAAAGATCTATGGCCAGCAGTGAACGTCCATCGATTAAAGAATAAGAATATGATAAGCGCGAGGGCTTCAATACTGGCAATGTATTAAATGAGTTTACGCCATAGCGGCTTATCTTTGACCAACCTACTATGTTCTTGAACCAACTTTCATTGTATTCTTGTTGCATTTCAGAAGAAAACACAAATATTTGCTTTAAATATCTCTTTTAAGTCAATCATTTGTCCTAACTTTTCTTACGTAATAAAGCCACATACACCTCTATATGATATTATTTTCTTGACATTTCACTTGATATATAAACTGACACGCAAGTTTATGGGATTTATTGACATAATGAAAAATTATCTACATATTAAGACTGAGTTTGTCTTCATTATATAGATATTACTTGCGTAATGTTAGGTTATGACTCAGCCTAACGGGGAGAAATTATTAAGTATCAATCGCAACAATGTATGGTACCCTTACGTTAATAAAAATACACGTTATCTTAGTATATTAAGTTTTCAAGTTTAAGGGTTTTATACATTGTCGCAGTTGTGTATGAGGTTGTGGTATATTGGTACACAATGTTCACATATTGTAAACTGTATGGTCGGTGGCCAGCAGGTCAATTTCTGTACCCACTGCGGCTGCACTTAAGATGGGCGTTGGTTTTCCTCTTAGCGACAACCCGGACGCTCGCCAAGGAAAAGTTTTGTCTACTTCTTTGGAAGGTGAGTACCTCAGTATTCTTTATGAAATTTTGCCTTTGAAAAAAATAAGAACTTTTTTTTCTCATCGCAACATATAGTATTTCACTGTAATATGATCGAACGAGTGTTAAATATGAATTAGGATGGAATGTGATAAAAGGGAGGCCGAAAAAGAAATTAATGGATTGTGTGAAAAATGACATGGGTATAAATAGAGTAGTGAGTGCTAGAGATGACTATTGATAGGAGAGAATGGTAAAGAAAATCATGTACTAACCCTATTTAGAGCGGAATAAGTTTAAATGGTTTATGAAGCTGTAGTAGCCCAGCGGTAACACCGTTCGACTCTTTCGAGGTCACGGTTTAAACCAGGGCAGACATCAATGAGTTTTTCTGTTATAACTTACTAAACTAATTGATAATTGCAATTTATCATACGCTTTTCGGTGAAGGAAAACATCGTGAGGAAACCTGCATATCTCTAGAGAATTCTGGAGATATGTGTAACCTACCAATCCGCACTGGAGCAGAGTGGTAGGTCTTAGCTTCAAATCTTCTCTCCCAAACCGGGGGAAGAGTCCTATTCTCAGCAGTGGGATAGTAACAGGCCGTTACTTACTTACTTAAGTTTAAATGCGAATATGCTACATATGTTTTCATTTTTATAAGTTCTTCATAATTCTTTAAGTTATAAAACCGTGTAAAAGAAAAATCGTGTAGGTAAATAGGGAGATAGGAGGGAGATATGTGCCGATACAACAATTATTGCATATTATTATTGATTATGAGTACGCCGTGTGGTATACGGCTGAATAGAATAGTACCACCCTCATTTCTTACCGAGATGTCGTAAAAGGCGACTAAGGTTAGTCGATCCGCTGTGTGGTATCCGGCTGTGTAGAATAGACCAACCTTATTTCTTACCGAGGTGTCGTAAAAGGCGACTAAGGTAAGTCGACCCGCTGTGTTGTATCAGGTTGAGTAATATAGACCACCTTCTTTCTTACCGAGGAGTCGTAAAATACGACTAAGGTAAATAATGCGAATTCCACACCTTCATATAAACCCTGCGTGGTTTTCGCAAGGTGTGTTTATATATGTTTATATTATGTCTTATTATATTGGATAATAAATAAAAAAAAAATAGGGCGATAGGAGGGAGATTTGTATCGATACAACAATTATTCCATATTATAATTGATTATGAGTACACCGTGTGGTATCCGGTTGAATAGAATAGTACCACTCTCATTTCTTACCGAAGTGTCGTCAAGTTGACGTCAGGCAGGCGGCCGGTCGTATAATACGTAGCCAAATCATATGACAACATGTTTGTAACAAGTTGTGCCGACCCCACTTAGAGTGGGATAAGGGCAGGAGGATGACGGTATAATTGATCATGGATTATGGAATGTGTGGATATAGCTCTCTTTGAAGCTGTACAAGACAGTAACGACTTAATGTAAATAGTATTAAGAATTATATTTTTAAAAGAGCAACCGCCGAGTTTCTTGCTGGCTCCTCTCGGTAGGAACAGCTTTCCGATCCAGCAGTAGAGTTGACGATTCAAAAGCACTTGTTTACAAGTTTATTTGAATAAAGAATGTTTTGAATTTGAATTTGAATTATGAGCGGTAATGTTGTGGTGTCTCGCTGGTCAGCCGCGGGCGCACTGGCCGCGCGCGAGTGCGCCGTGTGCGCGCGCAGCAGCGAACAGCACTTGATGGCGGCGTGCGACACGTGCCGCCATCACTACCACTTGCACTGCTTGCGACCGCCACTGCAGCGGCCGCCCAAGAAGAGCAAGCTCTATGGTTGGTGAGTATCGTACTGACATTAGTTTCACGATATTTCGGGTTAAAATTAACTAAACATAACTAAACATAACTAAACATATAAATATTGATCGAGAACGATAACTCAAGTTTTATATATCAAATCACAAAAGGTAAAAAAAATTTCAGCTACATACGCTAGAATCGCGACGTAAACAACACAGTCTTGTCAATCTTTACAAAATTATTCATTCAACACTTGATTCACCATGTATTGCTTTCCCTAATTAACTTTAATACACGCAAACCGCACAATAATACCTTCAACTTACCTGTTCTTTCCAATAATACATCTTTTAACAATCCGATTATCAGAATGTGTCGCTATAACAAAGATTCTGTTATTAACAATTCTTCTCTGGACGTATTTGATAACAATTATAAGTTTCAAGCACACCTAAAAAAAGTTTCTGTTTAATTTTTTATTTTTAATAGTAATTTTTGCATTATTTAGTTTTATATAGTTTCATTATTTTAATTTGATCCCCTAAGTTTACAGTATATCATAATGTGTACACATATTTTAGATTACTGTCTAGTCTTAAGTTTATATATATTTATATTTTTATCTTGTACTTCTCCGACAGGACTCTGTTTTTTGTTCCCCTTAAATAAATAAATAAATTATTATTAATATTTGGTTGTTTGGATATCAGTCCCGGGATAAACAGAAGCTCATATTGATTGAAGTATCTTTATTATGAAAATCACATTAATAGAACCATTTGGACGTAGAATAATATTATTTTATAGTCGTAAATTATATTGTAATACATTACTGCACTTAACAATTTTGGATAGTAAATTTTGGTTGTATCATAAATTTGCACGTTTGTATGGTAGAAATATGACTGTCGTATTGCACAAAAAAAATCGGTTTTACTAGAAAAGTCAAAAAAAGTCGCTTGTTCTCACTTTTACGTCATCGCAGCTATAATGTTTTTGTGTTACCACTTACAATATTTTTGTAAAACAGGCAATGTTCCGAATGTGATAAAACATCCGATTCTGAGCCAGAAGTACTAGAAAAGAAAGTACCGCGACGTTCTCGAATTCGATACAGCAAAGACGGAGCAATTATATCGGAACCGCATAGTCCGGGTTCCATACCAAACTCGCCGCCCAAACCTAAACCAGAAAGATCGCATAAAATAGACAAACATAAGATGAACGTTTCCACTGAGAACATATCTCCTATAAAAGTAACAATAAAACCATTCGAATTTACTAGTGAAAATGAAAGTTGCGATTTGAGACCGTTGAGAAAAGACAAAAAGGCGAAATCCAAGAAGGAATATATGTCAACGTCTGCTGGAGAAAGTGAAATTTTAGCTAAGAAAATCCATAAGCGAAGTTTTACTTCGCCCATCTTAACCAATACTCCATTAATGTCAATAACACCGATTGTAGCTGACAGTCCCAATGATTCGCACAACGAGCATTCAAATGATTCTACGAATGTTGTTCCAGCAAAGGATTCGCATTTCTATGCCCAAAATTTATCATTCTCAGCTCTTCTGAACGACTCAAAAGAACGAGATAGCAAAACTATAGAGAGTTCTATAGAAAATACTCTCGCGAACTTATCATCCGATATCGCTATGTACAAAGCGAATAGGAAGAGAAGGAAGGAAAAGCATCGATCTAGATACTCTCCAGATTTGTTACGAACGCCATCGAAGTCCCATAAACACAAGAGAAAGAAGAAGACACAAGATTTGGAAAACCCTGATCCACCGCATCCTCGAATCACGATAAAAGTAAGATTTTGTAATTTTTTTATTTTGGAATGTAATGTTTTTGAAATATTTTTTAACATTTACGTTTTTTTCCCAGATCAAGCCAATTCCCAAGCCAGATGGGTCGTTAGACACACAAATGTTCTATGTTCCAACGGATAGCAACGATGGTCCGCCTCCATCTGTTATTAAAAAGCACATCAAGGTGATTTTTCAATTTCTATTTATCTACCAATATCTCTTCATCTGCCCTTTATATCTGTGTTTTGTTCCTATATTGTGTTTTAATGATAACTTATACAGTAGCTCTATAAAAAAACAATTATTAATTATAGTTATTTTTTTGTTTGTTGTTGTATAGGTTTTACGAGTGTATCTATTAAGATTGTTCTTGGCATCATAACGTTCTAAACGGATGACTCAATTTGTGGATTGTCCATGTTCAAGTGAAAAGTGACTATCATTATATTTCAATCTTCATATTATCTTATATATCTTCATTATATTCAAATACTTCAGTCGTTTAGATATATTTAGTTGAAAATGTAGCTTTCGGTCATTGTTTTAAATATCCTGAATATCGCCTAGAGGCACAACTCTAGTCCATCCCAAATCAAAAAGAAAAGGTGCTCTTAATATTAATCTTAATATTTAAGTAAAATTAATTTTAAAAAATATGAAACTAAACTAGAATTTTGCAACTTTCGGATTTTATAATTGTATTATTTAAATTATGTATTGTGTAATAATTTACGTATGGTACCCCTTGTAAGGATGCTAGGTTCACATCTAGAAGACAACAATTATTGTAAGCCAATTATTATGTTGAATTTTTGATATCCTCAATTGTATGTCAGTTTTGTGAACTAAATAAAAAAAATAAAAAAAATCCCTTTTATAAAATATTTGTCGAGTTCGAACTGTTTGTATTATATGCATATTTTTTGCATTTGACGAATCAAAAATACTCGTAAAAGTCTATTTGAATTTAACAGTATCTGACTCTTCTTTCCTGATATTTTTACTCGGATGTCTCTTGCAAATGGTTGTATATTGTTTAACTGGTTTTCTGTATTTTTATTAATTTTGTTGCTGTTTTCATGTAATTGTTATGTTTAGCATACTGATATTGAAGCGTCCAAGAGTCCACCGTCGTTGGCGCCACCATTGCCCCTGAACACTCCCGATCCTTTGGCCACCACACCTGTAAGTATATTTTACGAATGAAATCAAAAGAATAATTTTACGTGCAAAAGCTAAATGTCCTATATTTAGATATATTTTTAAAATGCCCCACTTTAATGCGTCAAATTTTAAATCATGGAATTGCTAATTCAATTATTAAAATACAATTTTGACTATCTTTAAATCACGTAATTTAAAAAAAATTACATTAGAATTTGGAGACTCCAGTTTATGTAAAAAATAATTTTACGATATACCATATAATTACATCTTAGAAGGTATCGTTAAATTAAAACTAACTCTTAACAGAATAATAACGAGACGGGAAATGAATAGATAGAAACAGTAATGCGTGTAGTATAAATTAAACTAAACTAATCTATACTTATAATAAATCTGTAGAGAGGTCAATTCTGTAACTGGAATATATTTCCAAAATAACTATCAGGGGGTGATTAGGGATCGATACTGATGCCAAAAATGCAATCAGTAAAAATTTTGTCTGTCTGTCTGTCTGTCTGTCTGTCTGTCTGTCTGTCTGTCTGTCTGTATAACCGTTATAGAAACAAAAACTACTCGACGGATTTTAACGAAACTCGGTACAATTTTTTTTCATACTCCTGGGCTGGTTATAGTATACTTTTCATCACGCTGCAATCAATAGGAGCAGAGCAGTGAAGGGAAATGTTGGGAAAACGGGAGAAGTTACTCCATTTTTTAAGCTTGCGTCGCGTGTGCAACCTTGATGGTTAAAGCTACACAGAAATCATGTATGACGGAAATGTTCTCCTTAAAATTATATAAAAACTATCCCACGACAGCATATGTCTATCTTTTATTGTTGACTCACAATAACTCGTGTAACTCCCGATAGCTTAGCAGTTCGAAGCTTTCTGGTTATATTTGTCTACTCCTACATTTATATCACTCTCAGTCATCCCTAAATAAAAAAGTGAATAGTATTAACCATTGTATAAAAAAAGAATCATTGAAATCGGTATAGAAACACCAAAGTTATACATGAAGTACGCTCATAATAAGCCATCGCGCGTGAATACTGAATCATGCTATAAGGATTATCACTACATAGTATAAAACAAAGTCACATTCTTTGTTTGTCCCTATATCCCTATGACTGCTTAAATCTTTAAAACTACGCAACAGATTTTGATGCGGTTCTTTTAATAGATAGAGTGATTCAAGAGGAATGTATAATAACATTCAATACGGAGTAGAGAAATACTGTAATTTTTGAGGTTTCTAATGTGATGTCGTAAATAATTACTTTTTTCCCCGCTTACATTGCAAACGCAGGCTAAACCCTACGAGATTTATCAAAATGATGTACTAAGTAAAGTCCGCGATGGTATATGTCTAGGGCTTCGCCCTATTGCACTTCGAATTCAGCAGCGATCGGACGCGCAACTAAATGTCGCTCTTTTAAGAGTAACCTCTAAAGAAAACATGTTTTGTATTGTCTAATGATAACAAAGCTATGAATGTTGTATATAAAGACATTCTGTTATTAATTTTAAACATAAAATATATAGGGAAAAATGTAAAATGTAAATATGTAGTACATGAATTTAGACATTCTAAAGATAGCAGGAAATTCTTGGTATAGGGAGAGGGAATTGTTTTTCTCCAAATTTAACGCTTGCGGGCCACAGGCAGTAATGAATAAATCAAAACTACTGGATCGATTTTAATCATTTTTTTCACTGAGTGACATAGGCTATATATTTTATACCCGTGCGAAGCAGGGTAGGCCGCTAGTATTATAAAATACAAGTGTAATTTACTAATATACATTACTTATACATGGTTACTAAACATTGTTTCATTGCATTTGTATTAACCATGTATTCCCAAATATTAATTTTAAATGTGTTGCTTGCAAGCTTCCTAATAATCAGGATCCTAAGGATTTAAATAATCCGGAGAAAGACGATATACGACCAGAGTCTGTAACTACAAAACCAAAGGTAACTTTAAAAAAAAATTAATTTTTTTTTACTTAATTTTTTTTTACTTTTTTCTATATAGCAACTACAAAAGTTATGCAATACTATAGAATTATTTTGCTGTAATCCGTGTTACATAAGAGAATCTACTAAATTCTTTTTATTATATTATTGGTATTATAGGGAATATACAGGGAATCCTAGTTCAGGCGTCAGTCTCCTTCCATAGTAATTCAAATGTAATAACTTATGAATCATCAACTAAGTAGATACAATCGGTGTTTTAAGTATAATTAAAATAGAAACTTAACTTAATTACTTATGATTATAAGAAATACCATTGACATTGATTAAATGATATGAATGAACAAACTGTGTTCTCGGCCTCGCGTGGATATTAGTGTATCACAAAGTTTTTCCCACGTAAATCTACACCCAGCGGATATTTAGGATCTAAAGTAGCATATATATTGCTCCTAAACCTCTATCTTTCAGTGAAACCATCAAAATTAGTTTAGCTATTCTGGAAAAAGTACTGCCAACATAAGCGCTCCTGAAAACTTGCATATTTTTTTGTTAAAACCGTACATAGCTGTCTATTATAGCTTCTGGGTACTTTGTTCTATAATATGTATAGATTTATTGGTCCTTCTTTGATTATGATTTATTACTTTTTCTTTAGTATCAGAATAATTATCGTCCTTTTCAGGCAATGATTTTGAATTTATTCATTTCGGAACGTTTTATTTGTTAACAACAAACAGCTATGTGAAAATTTTAACAAGAGCATCATTTCGACGAAAGATTCGACAGAGAAAGACTTTTTAAAGCGACTTCATCCTTTGTAGAAGCTAACAATACGTGATGCGATAACAAAAGCCAGTTCCCCTCGCCTCGCATATAATAGAGCTAATGTGTGAAGTATGTCTTCCGTAAAACGCCGCTCGTAACTTGACAACTTTCGCCTTGTGATTTCCAACTATATGAACATTTATAGATATTTCTCTTATTATCATAACATGGGTTGGCAATATAATATCATAACTTATATAGCAGATATATTTTGTTCGTGATAAATGATACTTTGCGAAATAAAATAAATAAATATATGGGACACTTACACACACGGTCGTCCGTCCCCAAAGTAAGTAACTTAATACTTGTGTTATGGGTGACAGACAACTGGTGAATATATACATATATAATTGTTAAATACATACTTAAATACAAATATACACCCAGGCTCAAAGACCAACAAATTCATTTATAGAAAATGTTGGCCCTCGGCGGGAATCGAACCCGCGACCCGCGGAGCTGAAGACAGGGTCACTACCCACTGCTCCAACGAGCCAGTCATAAGTGTTAATTTTTTAAATAAGTGTTAATTTTGTCACATTAAAATTGTTTCTTACTGTTAAAACTATTATTTCTAGCTCTTACAGTCAATCTAAGCCGGTACCAATAAAGCCCTTTTCTATAGTTTAGGAAAACTCACAGTTCTTTTAATTATATTTCTTTATGTTTTTTTTATAATGGACCAAACGAATGTTTTATATAGCTAAATGGAGGCTGAAAAAGAGATGGAATGTGTGAAGTTTGACATGCATATAAAAGGAGTAGCGCCAGAGAGAATGAAAGAGAAAAACATATTGTGCCGACCCCACTATAGAGTGAGAAAAGGGCAAATGAATAATGATATTTTTACGATTGTAGGGAATTAAAATTGTTGTCAGAGAAATTGTTGCTTCTCAGAATCTTCTATTATTATTCTATGATGTATTGTTGTCTAAGCTCAAACATAAATAATAATTGAAATTATTATTGTACCTAGGTAGGTAACTTTTATATGTTTATTTATGTACACTTACTTAAGATTTTAGCACCGCCGTGTGGTATCCGGCTGAGTAGAATTGACCAACCTCTTTTCTTACCGAGGTGTCGTAGAAGGCGACTAAGGTAAGTTGACCCACCGTGTGGTATCCGGTTTAGTAAAATAGACCACCCTCTTTCTTACCGAGGAGTCATAAAATACGACTAATGTAAGTTGAAGTCAGGCAGGCGGCCGGTCGTAAAAACGCAGCCAAATCAAAATGTACATGTTTATAACATGTTGCGCCGACCCCAGTTAGAGTGGGATAAGGGCAGGAGGATGATAAGTTCCTTAGATAAGCGCGTTCAAACAATCATACAAACAAACTCTTCAGCTTTATATATTAGTATAGATTATCGTACTTTGGTAGGTGACTTTTATATATTTGTTTATGTACACCTACCTTAAGATTTTAGTTGTTTATAAATAGTATTTAAAATGTTTGTTTAGCGTTCAAATCGTACACGCCGTAGTGGAGCCGATTCGGAGACCGCCATCACCACAAACCCCCTTACCCCCATGACACACTGCGACGTGTGCCAACAGCCCGGCGATACAAGCAACCTCGTGAGGTAATGTTTTTACGGTACTTACTAATATAGGTACTAGGTACTAGGTATAGGTACTAGGTAATATAGGTATAGGTAGGCAGTATAGGTATAGGTAGGTAGTATAGGTAGGTAGGAACTAATTTACTATATAACCTATAAAGAAATACTGAATATATAAATACTGAATTAAAACTATTTGAATTAATCGTTTCATTTGGTCCATACTAAACAATAATTCGTATTTATTAGGTTGTTTTATTTACAGCATTATAGATATGTAGGGCACGCCGTGTGGTATCCGGCTGAATAGAATAGTACCACCCTCATTTCTTACTGAGAAGTCGTAAAAGGCGACTAAGGTAAGTTGACCCACCGTGTGGTATCCGGTTTAGTAAAATAGACCACCCTCTTTTTTACCGAGGTCTCGTAAAATACGACTAAGGTAAGTTGACGTCAGGCAGGCGGCCGGTCGTAAAAACGCAGCCAAATCATGTGACAGCAGGTTGTGCCGACCCCACTTGGAGTGGGATAAGGACAGGAGGATGATGATATAGATATGTAGGGCAAGACAATTTCACCTTCCGTGATACACAGTTGTTAACTAAAACTAAACTTTAACACATAACAATATAGAACAAAAACATATCAATAACATAAAAAAATATCATATAAAAATACTGCATATAACAAGAAGAAGAAAATGGCTCAGCTCAGTATAAATTGAGCGACAAAATTCTATCTTACAACACTGTTTTTCAGCAGTAGCCAGGAGCGACACAGTTTAATTAAGTATATATTTGTATAATTACTTAAATCACAAATATTTTAATATACAGATAATGATAATAATTAAATTGTGATTATATGATGATGGCATCGTTTCTATTATTTGATATTAAATTTATATATAAAAATAGGTTTTGTCCCTGTTTATGCAAAATAATATTAACTTCAAACATTAAATTGATTATTATTCAAATTATTCCCATATTAAATTTTTTTTATAGCGCACATTCCGCCATAATTATAGGGTTTTAGATTTACACCGTTTTTTAATTACTCTTGTGTTGAATAACTAAATCTTATAATATTTCTTTAAATAACACTAATGATGCACTAATTTAATCAAACAAATCGAAAGATTCTTATGTTTAAATACAAAAAATATACGGAAGAGCGCAATCGAAACATCTGTTTCCTTTAAATGGATTTAATGGGCATTTAAACATTCAAAACAAATTAAGTTTCGAACAATTTTACAATGCAAACAACTGCGAAGTATGTTCGGGGCAAACTTTCAGAGTTGCATTGAGTTAAAAGGCAAGTTAAAAGGGAAATAGTACGAATTCTTCGGTTCGCTGCCAAGTAAAAATAGGTGCATAACGGTACCTTTACATTGTCGTTGCAAATGCGAATCGTTTAGTCTCTGGTATATTAAATAATAAATGACAATAGATTGTCTTGGACGACTACTAATGACGTCATCCATGCTTGCTGAAGTGCGTATAGATATAAGTACCTGGGTGACCGAGCCTTGTTCGGTTATTTTTAAAATGATGTAAAAAAAATAAAATTAAAAAAAAAAATTATAAGAAAATAAAAAAATAATAGGGCAGGTGGGGCTCGATCCTAGGTATTTTCACCTCTCTAGACCGCCCTTTCTCCAAACGAACCACAATGACTTTACGTTAGACAGCGAAAAATTGTGATTGTATTCAACGTAAATTTAAAAAAATTTTAGAGCCCAAAAACAGGGATAAAACGACTTTTTTTTAAAATAAAACATATCTAGATAGATTTTTCTCCCCCAAAACCCCCGACATGCTGAATTTCAGGAAAATCGTTATCTGATCTGTGTCGGCTACGACACAGGAATAACCATCGTTATCGAGTACTAAGAGTCATTTTAATAAATTAATATACGATAACATTCGTAACTACGATGCATTTGTTGTCCAATTATACAATTAACATTAAACAAACTTGCTTGAAATCGATTTTGATATCGATATGAAGTATAAGCATGGATTACTGATGGATACTGTTCATTACCAACTGTTCCTAAATTTAATCTATATTTATTAACTGCTCTGTGCCTTAACTGATTTCTGATTGGTCCATTTTTTCTTACAATCATTCTGTAGTCCCTTAACGTGTTTGATAGACTAACTGTGACCTGCGTAATTGAAAACCGAGTGAAATACTTTATCAGTGTAGTGGGTACCCTCGAAATAATATCGATAAATCCTACGTACACTGTTTTTTAATCCAGTCACAAACTGACGTATATCCTTTTATTTGTTTTTGTGGTAAATTTAATGGGCCCCAAACAGATACGAAATATTAGTTATGTGTCCGTTGTATATAACGGAAACGGATGTGTAGTGTGTTAGTGCTCTAAGTCGACTATTTTTATTTAGATGCGACGAGTGCACCAAGCGCTACCACTTCACTTGCCTCGAGCCGCCGCTGAATAAGAATCCTAAAAAGCGCGGCTACTCGTGGCATTGTGCCGACTGCGACCCGACCGTGAGTAACTGAATTTCCTCTAAATTTATTCATTAAATTTTGAACTATTTGATGCCAGGGTTTTGGGTGACGATTGGCCAATGCCCCCTCTAACTAAACGGCTTGTTTAGTTAGAGAGGGCACTATCTTGCGCGCACTCACTGCCTATCGCGCTCTTTCTCTCTACATCACGCGAGCTCTTTCATTCTCGCGCTCTATCACCCAATCTCTCTCTCTCTATCTCTAATCGTACTGCCCGTATTCCCTCCTACAAAAATGTAAGAACGCTATTGTTCGATTTAAATGGAGCTTATATAGATAAATTCATCATTATTTTTCTATAATTAATCTCCACAAGAGTTTTGTTCTTGCCAATTTTTTGTGGAGCTTTATTTTGCTAACCTATTAAGTTGCATTTTGAAATATAAAGTTGCGGCATAACTACTGTCGGTGCCTAGAGAAGGATTGCAGTTTAGACCAAAGAGGTTGTCCCCTCCTCGTCTCTTGATATTGATGACTTTGTAGCATCTGCGAAGCGTCTTTAATTTTTGCCTTTCGAAAAGTCTTAAGAACATTTGGCTACGGGAGCTTGTGTTCCTGTATTTATTATTACATTCAGAAAAATTTCTAGTGATGTGCAGATTTCTTAACGACTTTTTCCACACGATGAATTGTAAACATAAATGCTTGGATACATAAAACACAAAGATTCTAGCTCTGAGTTTAGTCGCAAACTCTTAGAAGGATCACGCGCTCGCACCGTTTTTGCAACATTTTTTTATTTCACTACTTTATATTGCACTTCTGCACTTATGTGATATTTTCTCTTTGCACATTATTAAACCAAAAATGCGGTGCATATTATATTTTTAATAAACCTACATTTTCCTATTGTCTCGCAGGACTTGGAGGATAATAATAACTGAGACAGCTGCTCGACGTTACGTTGTTCGAAATATATTTTCGCATTTAAAAGTATTAAGTGTAGTATTTAAGAATAATAACAAATTATATTAAGGCTTTAGATCTGTTTTATGTTCTGTGCAAATTCTTATTTTACTTTAAGTAACAGTTACTTATCTCAACTCCTGACAAAGGTTTTTACTAAAGGAACATGGAGCTTACACACACCATAACATTTTATAGCACTTGAGTTCGTATTTTCGGTACCTGTACAGGTACAAAAGTTCATTAATAATTAAAGGCTGGCGTATTCTTAAAATAAATTATGTTTTTTGTATTTTTATTTGAAGTTACATAACTTTGTCATTATTTTAATATCGAATTTGTAGTAAGAGAATGTATTCTGTGGTACAATTGATGATAAAATAAGGATTGTCCTAATTTGGACTTAAGTCACTTCACAACGTGCGTTACGCGGGATACTTAAAAATTATTTTATAAAAGCATTCAATAACTTATAAATATCAAGTAAAAAGTATAGAAAACTCAGTGTTGCCAGAATTTTGAATTCTCAATTTCGTCGATCGTCGATCGTCTAAATTACAAGTAGATCTACACTTTTCTACCTATTAGGTTATCTCTTCTTTATGTTTCGCTTAGGACTTTTCCGGACTAACGAATTGTGCTTTCGTAAATATATTTTATATTAAAATCAAAATACGCTATTCAAATATATTTTACATGAAATTTTTTAAGTTGCCGTTTTAACTTTTACGTCTAGTAGTCAAACTGATAATGTTAAAGCATTATTACTGCTTTTAAATTGCGGTTGCGTCGTTGATATTTGTTAGATATAACAATATGTTAACAAAAGATTTATTGCATTATTGTGCCTGTATCATTGATACAATAAATATTATCTGTGACATTAATTGTTGTTTTATTGCCACCTAATATATGACCTGTATCTTTTAAGGAAGTTGAAACGTAGATAACGTTAGTGGGTTTATCTATTTATGTATAGAAAGTAACTTAATACCTACTTTGTGTTAGCATTGTTCTTGGCCTACGTCAGATACCGCTTTCCTGTTAGGTTTAGATTCTTGCAGAATTTGTTACTGCACGTATCACTAAACGCAGCCACCAACAACATTCCACAAATTCACTAGGACAATCTCTACGATCGTTTCGCCCTTTAACCAATGCATTATCATTGTAATGCGATCATTTGTGTAATGCGAGGCGTTGTGTAAATCGATCTAGATAAGTTTTATTTAAAAAAAATGTCGTTTTATCCCTGATTTCGGGCTCTAAATTTTTTATTAAATTTACGTTGAATACAATCACAATTTTTCGCTGTCTAACGCAAAGTCATGGTAGTCATTTGGGGAATGGGCGGTCTAGAGAGTTGAAAATACCTAGGATCGAGCACCACCTGCCCTATTATTATTTTGATTTTTCTTTTCAATTTTTTTTCTTCATTTTAAAAATTACCGAGCAAAGCTCGGTCATCCAGGTACTAGATTTTAAATAACATTGTGAACAACGTTAAATACAATAGCAAACATTTTAAATCACTGAATCGTCAAAGAATATTTAATCTGACTAATAATTCAACAAAATTTTTAATCGTATTTTATTTTATAGCGTTAAATAAAACAGAAAAGTTCAAGAGTAATCATCCATCATTCACGACGGTGATGGATAGCACCACGGCTAAATTTCAATTGAGGCTAATATTACATAATAATAGATTAATTTCAATTCATTGGGTTTAAGGTTTTTCTTTCCATTAGGAATTAATGAATTGAATTGGATGATGAATCCTTAAGACGTAGACAGAACATTTTTACAATTAAATATTCTAAAAGTAACAATAAAATTATTTTGCGATAATGCAAGATTAGCTAACCGATGCATCGGGAGCGACAGATGCACTGATCGCTTTAGGGACCTTAAGCTAGGCGTCCGATATTTCCCGTTCGGAACGCCCCAAGGTCCCTTCTCAGGGCGGCAGACGATGGGCTTGGGCAAGTGGCTAACACCTGGACTCACCAGAATCAGATTGATCCAAAACGAGAGTTGCCTATGGCTCCCCTACTCTAAGTATAATAACTATGATTACGCCTCACATATGACTCATCTGAGTCTGTATCTACAGATATACTAACAATAAGGTAACGCAAAACCTTCCGTGGCCTTAAAAATTACTTCTATTGCATAAAATAAATACATAAAACCGTGAAAGCAGTCAGTTTTTTAAACTACAAACTTTTCGGCTGTTGACTTTTCTGTGCTGGAAGTAGGCTTTTTATAAAAAGCCTGACCGCATTGCGAAAAGCTATTTTATATATTCCTTTCATAGCCTTATTTAAACGGTGACAAAAGCCTAACTTCTCCCGCCTTTACGTAAAAGTACGTGTAGTGTTTCTACAACAATGCCCCGAACTCACGTTAGTGATTGTTCTTCTTTTTCCACTTAGGAACTTGTACAAAGAACAAGGAAGCCAAAGTTTAGGGAGCAAGATTTAGTGTTCCACTTATACGTTGAGTAATTTTGTTGAAACTTGTACAATGTCGTTCATATCTGAAGTTTGAACATTGTACAATCCAAGAAGTAAGGCTTTATTTATTTCTTTTTTATACATATATTTAGAAAAGAGAAAAAAAATTAAAGAATTAATTATGTATAAAGGCGGAGTTATCCCTAAAACGAATCTCTTCCAGTCAACCTTTGAGTAATGGAAAGAAAAGGACAAGAATTGAAGAAGAAACAGAGTACGGGTCATATAGAGAAAAAGAAAAAGTTTGTATAAATTTAACTATTTAATCTATTAATTAATTTTGGTAAAGGAAATAGATGAAAAGATGCAACTAATATATAATTACTTAAGATAAATATTAATGAATAGCATAATAATATTTATTTGATAGGTTTTTTGATATAATTGGCCGTGCGGTACCCAACTGAGTAGAATAGACCACTCTTATTTCTTACTGAGGTATCGTAAAAGGCCACTTAGGTAAATCGACCCGCCGTCTTGTATCCGGTGGAGTAGAATAGACCACCTTCATTTCTTACCGAGGTGACGTAAACGGTCGTAAAATACCCAGCCAAACGACGACGTCGACATACCTTAGTTGCTTTTAACGACACCTCGGTAAGAAATTAAGGTGGTCTATTCTACTTAGTGGGATCTTACACGGCGGGTCGACTTACCTTAGTCGCCTTTTAGGGTGGTTTATTCTACTCAGCTGAATACCACACGGCTTACATAAAGCAATATAATATTATAAAAATTTATACAATTTGCCCCTTAAAAGTTGAAATTCTTTACTTGCTCTAAATTTACGCAAAGAGCCGCTCTCTCATAAGTTTAATACGCGACGCTTGCCTTTTCTCGAGCTTTAAAATTTCTAAATACCGTGAATTTTTTACCAGGCAGTCACTGCTTTGAGAATATCTTCTTTATGCAGTTATTAACAGACTTTCTCGGCAAAATACCTGATTGCCAAGGTTTAATATTGCGTTTTAGTAACAAAACTAAGTTAACCACTCTTTTAAAACTTCGTTGATTAATATTTTCTAACATAATGAGAAAGTTTGACTTCTTATTTACTGTAGACCACCCTCTTTCTTGGTGGTCTATTCAACTCAGCCAGGTACCACTCGGCGGGTCAACCTACCCTAGTCGCCTTTTACGACACCTCGGTAAGGAATGAGGGTGGTCTATTCTACTCAGCCAGATTCCACACGGCACTTACGTTAGTGGTCTTTTTATTTTACTAAATATGTTAAAATAGAACAACATCACGGTTATTTTTAAAATACGTGTATGCATATAACGTTACTAGCTTTGGTTTATAGAAAATATTTTTTATACGAAGCTCATAAGCAAGGAAAGGAAATATTGAAATAAATGAAATACGTAGCAAAACTGTTTTATTTATTTAAATATTATATATTAAATACATAATCTATAAAATTTTACTTGACATTTGTTCGTGAGGTAACGACTACAGTAATGTTCATGGAGAAATGTGCAGACCTACATGAATGAGCAATAATTTTGTCTCGTACTTTTGATATCGGAATTCGATTTGCTGTAACGAATAAATAATACAGCTATTCTCGAATCGTATTCAGTGAGTACTCTGTAAGAATCGTGTGAATACAGATTTTAAAATTCTTATTTTTATCTTTAGAAAGAATCATATTCTTAAATATTATTTAAGAATAGAACATTGATAAGGTTGAGAATTAAAAAAGAAGTAATATGTCTATGGTTTAAAAAGAATACGAAAAAGGTGGAAAATTTTGAGGCATAATTTAAATTTAGTACATCTACATCCGATTTACTTTACAGGCCAATAAAAAGAAGGATTTAATTGGGTAAATTTCGAAAGGAAGGGGAAGGATTTAAAGGTTTAATGGATCAAGCATCGAGTTTGGACATATTCTGAATAAGGAGGATATACAAAAGAGATTATTGAAAGCTACTCAAAATAAAAACCAAGTTTGAGTTTTATTATCATATCTTGTTGGAATGCTGTTTATTTCTCATTAGTGACTATAGTATGTAAATTATCTTGAGGTAAAGTTAGCAGTTAGATTAAATTGATTATTATTAAAGTTTGGTTTAAAATTGTTATAGAATATTTTCTGAAATGTCTACATTTTTTATTCCTACAGATAAAACTATTAGCTATATATTTAAAAATTATATAGTTCGTATGTAATATAAATATGTATAAGTAAGTATATGGAAGTAAAAAAAGCAAAGGATAGTGTTGCATGCGGGATGTTTCCATTACGACCTTGGTTCTCTGTTGTCAAAAAAAGAAAACACGTTTAAAAAAAGAATGTCGGGGGCACCAAAAGTTGAGACAAGTTAGTATTGATAGATATTATACACTTATCTTATATTTAACAACTTTTATTTTAAAACGACATAAAAATAAAGGTTATTAATAAGAAACGTGATTATTAAAGTAAAAAATTAATAATTTACAATAAATGATTTTTTTAATGTTAAAAATACAATTTATACGTTACTTTTTTCAATTATACGTTTTAACGTTACAAATTTTAAGAACGACCGTCTTTACACGTTCAACAACAAATCATGATTTGTGTTAACTTTTAAAATCATTTATTGTAAATTATTATTTTCTTACTTTAATAATCACGCTTCTTATTAATAAACTATATTTTATTATAGTTTTAAAATAAAAGTTTCTAAACATAAAATTATTGCATAATATCTATCAATATAACTATAACATAACTGTCTCAACTTTTGCCTCGTTACAAAAGTATCGTTATATTAGTGAGTCATCTATTTCTTTCCAAATCAGATTCTCGAGGCATTCGTGCAGACCCTCTAAGGCTTCTTGAGAAAAGCCAGACGTTTTGAAGTACAGGACTACGTGACGTAATCCGAGTTCTTTAGAAAATCAGCGGGCAAAAGAACCAATTGTAGAAAATATTATTGAAGAACAGTAATTGATTTGAAATTTACGAGTTATGCATCTGTTATCAAGCACAGTATAGATTTCACCTTACAACACTAATAATATTATATTGCTATAATCTATGATAAAAAGGATTTTTTGGAATAATAAAATTAATCTTATCATTACTGTACTATGTAATTCTGTTAAACACTGCGTAATTTAATAACGTCCTTGTGGTATCCAGCATCGTAGAATAGACCCTCATTTGTTACCATAGTGTCGTAAAAGGCAACTAAGATAGTTAAATTTGACCCACCGTGTGTTATCAGGTTGAGTAGAATAGTCCACCCTCTTTTTTACCGAAGTGTCGTAAAAGGCGACTAAGGTAATTTGACTCACCGTGTGTTATCCGGTGGAGTAGAATAGACTACCCTCTTTCTTACCGAGGTGTCGTAAAATACTAAGGTAAGTTGGCGTCAGGTAGGCGTCAGGTAAAAAACGTAGCTGAATCATATGCTAACATGTTCACAACATGTTGTGCCGAACCCATTTAGATGGGATAAGGGCATGAGGATTTAAGAAGGACGACAATAAACAACAAATGATGACGAAAATAAATAAACAAATAATAAATTCGTGACAATTGAAGCACTCGAACACACGAGTCTTAAAAGCACATGTTCCAGTTAAGTATATTTGTTTGATTTCAAATCTCTAGTTTGACATATACTTGCAATAGCACCCTTTCCGTTTCCTTCCACACGCACTCCAGTCGCACGTCGCACGTCGCACATCACACGCCGTATTTGATTTTTCGCCGCGCGCGCATAATTTGGCGCGAATAAGAATTATTTCGCATAAGTTCGCACTACACCACTAGTACGTTTGTGTATTCTAAATAGTGTTAACAGCAGTGAATGGACAAAGTTCTGGATCCGAAATCGCAAGTAAGTGCCTACAATCCCCTTTGGCAGTAATATTAATCCCGCCCAGTACAAGATGGCGGCCATATTCCAACTTGTTATCTATACTAAAATTATAAAGAGGAAAAATTTGTATGTATGTTTTGTAATGTTTTTATACAAAAACTACTGGACCGATTTCAAAAAATTTTTCACCATTGGAAAGCTGCATCTAAACAACATAGCTATATTACGTTTAAGTTAGTTTTAGTCATAAAAATCTGTCATCGCATGCGCTGCGGAAACTATTGATGATATATTTAACAAAAATAAATCTATAGTCCACCTTAAAAGACTTTCCACTGCAATGAGATCGGTATGTACGCGGGTGAAACCGCGTGCTATTACTGGTTTGCAAGTATTTTGGGGGTTTCCACGAACCAGCAGTAATAAGAAATATACTCCACTTTATAAAAGCTCGAGTTTTACCACGGGCCACTCGTCCGCATGTCCAAAATCCCACTCAGCTTTGTCCATGTTACAAAATCCCACTCAGCTTTGAAGCCAGAATCTTTAATTATATAACGTTGGTTAGTAAAAGAAACAGTTACTAAGAACTGTTATTTTAACAATTCACGAAAACCATTTTCTCCAGTTCTGTTTTAAAACCTTTGTATAATGAATGAATTTTTCATCTTAAAGTGGGTCAGTAAGTTTGAATAGATTCAAGTTAATATAAATGTATGCATTTTCTTTCGTTCGTTCGTTCGTTTTCTTTCTAGATAGTTGCTTCAGAAGTAGCAGTTTGTAAAAGGTACCATATTCCTTATTCTTAATTAGAAGCTTCCAGAACTTCGAAGGGCTTTTTATTATAGCTGAAAAAATAATTTTACAATGAGTGAAACATTATGAAGTGAAAGATAAACAAAATAAAATATATGGGAAAATACACACGGTCTTCCGTCCCCAAAGTAACTTATACTTGTGTTATGGGTGACAGACAACTGGTAAATAAATCACACTAGTTGTTTCCCGCGATAGATAGCGCTTTTTAGCGTCCTCCTATTTCTGATAAATTAACAGGATTTCTATATGTTATTCCGGTGTATAAGAAATGTGCCAAATTTAATCGATATTGGTTCAGCGGATTCGCCGTGAAAGAGTATTGTTACTCTTTCATACATCCATACTCACAAACTTTCGCATTTATCATATTAGTAGGAGTTCAACGATATTGGTTCAGCCGATTCGCCGTGAAAGAGTAACAAATATACATCCATACTCACAAACTTTCGCATTTATCATATTAGTAGGATATAATTTTAAATATTAACTTAAATACATATATCTATACTAATATATAAAGCTGAAGAGTTTGTATGGTTGATTGAACACGCGTATCTCAGGAACTACTAGACTATATCTATCTACATGATCATCATATCTACATCACGCTGAGATGAATAGGAGAGGAGCAGCAATAAAAAATATTACGAAAACGGCAAAATTTAAAGCTAAGCGTGCGCTAATTAAACCTTGAAAGTTATTAAAAAAATCATGTATTACAAAATTGTACCCCTCTAAATTGCTAAATAAAAGTCTGAGCCGGACATATGCTGTATATGTCCGGCTTTTAAGGTTAACCCAATATAACCATTTTTATGGTAATTAAAATAGGTACTATATTATGGTTTTAATTTTCCACGCGACCCAAATTCGAAGAACCAACAAATTGTTTTTCGAAAATTTTGGTCATCGGTGGGAATCGAACCCGTGATTCGCCGTGCGGAAGGCAGGGTCACCACCAACTGCGTGAACGAGCCAGTCAATCGCGTATTATAGAAAAATTATGTTTTCATTACTTTTATATATACAGAAATAATAACTATACTTTAGGTACGTACATATAACAATAGACAATTTCATAAGACATAAGACAATTTCTTCCATATGATTTTGCCGCCAAAGATTAACATTAAAGCTGGAGAAAATTGTATATCTTCAAAAAGATAGCTTTATTTTCTCGTTGCTTGATATTTGTCATTTTCCAAAAGGCAATGTGCTCATTAGACGGGAAACTAACACATCCAGGGAGCACCTGCGCTCTCCCAATAGAATTCAATGATTGCTGAAACGGATTTCCACCTTGCCTTTTGAAAGAATTTTATTTTGCAGCTGGTTCGATGTCGGTTTTTTCACATTTATAGGAAAACTTGTTTATATTAAACTTACGTGAATATATACGATAAAGGTTAATTAATCACATAATAAAAAAAAAATTATCCATTTGTTACTAGGAGTAAATTATTTCTTATTTCTTCGATTATAAGTTAATAAATAAAACTTCAGAAATAATAAAAAAATCTGAATAAAAACAGTGCGACACTTAAAATTCTTCTGCTCCTATCCCACTTTAAGTGGGGTCATGACATGTTTTTTGCTTCCATTCTCTTCTGTCATTCGTCAACTCTGGCGCTACTTCTTTACATACATGTCACAATACAAACATCTATTTTTCGGCCTCCCTCTAGTTACATATCCATCCACATTCTTATTTAACACTCGTTTAGTCACATTATTTTTATCCCTCCTGTGTCCATGTCAATACCATCTTAATTTTGCACTTCTGGTCTTTTCCATAATAGACGCAACTTTCAGATATACCCACACATATTTATATCGTATGTTATCTTATATTATTCATAAATTAGATTTAACATTCTCATCTAAATTGCATACACTCTTCTTTCATCCGTCTATTTCATTGGCCAACATCCAACATCTGATCCATACAATATGACAGATTTAAAAATAGAACACTTTTATTTAGACAAATAAAGTGACATAGTTGTTATCTGTACATATTATTTGTATATAAAATAGCTTTATCCTCTAAAAGCATAACTTCCTTTATGCGACAAAGTGTATTCGAGTAAAGAACATCACAGAGCTTTCAAACGTTTGCCGTCTCTTTGATTTATTACTTCCAAACAATTTTTATACATCATTTAACTTATTGTACTGGTAAAATATAGAATGCAATTTATTTGCGCGTTTTAGGGAGCTTTTATAGGCACTTAGTGTATTGTATACAAATATGTACAGACAATGGAAGTCTCGAATAAAAATAAACATTTATAGTACAGTCTAAAACCAAATTATGTTATTATTATTTAATTAAAAAACAAATGACTAAACGAACCTGTAGACCAGTCTACAGAAAGGTTTAAATTAAGTATAAGAGATATGCTTATACGTAAAGCTTATTACAAAATTAAAGATTATAATTCAAATGTTTATATTTCATCATGCTTGGATTTGAAAATCATGCTTGCTTCATACAACACTGCGGTTTAATAATGTAAAATATAAAATGTTTAAAAGATTGACCGCCGAGTTTCTTTCTGTTTCTTCTCGGTAAGAGCAACATTCCGAACCAGTTGTAGCTTCATTAATCATATTGATCCTTGATGATTCAAAAGTGCTTGAAAGAACTTATTTGAAAAAAGGTTATTTTGATTTGATTTTAAAGGTTTTTTTTCATCAGTTTACTTAAAGCAAAAACTGTTTGAATACTATCTAATCTGATAGATATAAATATGTTCTGTGACAACTTTATAAATGTAACAAATAAATAAATCGTACAATACATAATTAGTTTTCAACGTTGCAAAGTTGTGGTAATCGTCTGTTGAAACAAATGGTTCTAAGAAAGTTATTTTATTATATCATGTCACTTAATATCACTTAACTCTGTAATTTTCTGTATGAACGTTTAAATTATTTTGTTTGGTTAGAACTTGTGCCTTGTTATATAAAAAAGTTAGGAAACAAATAGACAACGAAAAACTTTTAAGAGTCGAAAGCGAATTTTTTAAAACTTTATATGGAAATGTTTAACTGAAAATTTTATCATATGTATATTTTGTGTTTATTTAGGAAAAGTCATCAACCTCCTACCCTTATCCCACTTTAAGTGGGGTTACGGCACTACACGTTACAAACGTTGTCACATGATTTGGCGTATTTTACGACCGGCCGACATCAACTTACATCAACATCTGACATCAACTTACCTTAGTCGTATTTTATGACACGTCGGTAACATAGAGGGTGATCTATTCTACTTAACCGGTGAGTCAACTTACCTTAGACACCTTTCACAACACCTCGGTAAGAAATGAGGGTGGTCTATTCTACGCAGCCGGATTCCACACGGCGGGTCGACTTACCTTAGTCGCCTTTTACAATACCTCGGTAAGAAATGAGGGTGGTACTATTCTATTGAGCCGGATACACACGGTGTTTAATATATGTATTCTATTAATATTGATGAAGGATGAGAAAAGTTTGTTTCAGACTATTATCACTAGTATCTAATCATACAATATATTATGCCGAGAAAACATGTTGTTTAAAGTAACGGCCTGTTACTATTCCACTACTGGGTAAAGGTTTTTGGAGAGAGAAGAAGAAGAATTTACATTTATACATTTATAAACCTAAAGCTCTCTCTCTTTAAATACTAAATCTCATAAATACACATTCCAAATTAAAATATCGACTTATTGAAACATTCCAAAGGGTTTAATTTCAAGAAAATTAATTATATAACTTCCCAAACAGTTTACTTAGAGTATTATTTATTCACCACCAAGGGGAGCATGATTAAACGTTTACTTTCAAACAGTTGTAAACTTTTCATTAGTTTTTATCGAATTTAATAATAATATTTGGCGTAGTCGTCAATTGCTGGACATAAAACTCTATGGATATGTGTAGTAAAGCTTAGAATCATCAAGCTTTGCCGGACGGCTAGTGATGACTTTATCACACTAATAATGTTATAATTTGTCACTAGTATTTAGTGTTTTTTTATGTCTGGAAAACCCATTATGGGTCATCACCGCCCGACGGGGACGAGCGGCGGATATGTCGGACTCGCACCGATAAAAACCTGACAGTGCTCCACCACGCTGCTGGTGGCGGGGACAGGGTACCGTTGTACACATTGCCCCTATCCCCGCCAGCAGCATCTCTACCCCAGAGTGTGCCACCTCTGGGTCGGGGCCTTCAAACAGTGGCCCCTCCCTCCGCTAGACGATGCATCGGGAGCACCAGATGCATCGACCGCCTCGGGGACCTTTTCAGATGGGCGTCGGATAAACCCCGTCCGAGACACCCAGCTAGTGTGATTGGTCATTAGTCAATCGCGAGCAACATGTAACATAAGCGGTGATACCGTGAGACCTTTTTGGTCATGTGTTCAAACCCAGGGCAGGCACTGAGTTTTTCTGTTTAAACTTGTCTCTAATTGTTATTTGCAATTTATTACACGCTTTTCGGTAAAGGAAAACGCGAGGAAACCGCATATTTCTAGAGAATTCTAGCAACATGTGTAACCTACCACTCTGCGTTCCGCGTTACAATCCGCAAAGGACCAGTGTCGTGGGTCTATGCTCTTAAAAGAGGGGGTAGGAATTTGCCCAGTTTCTGGATACATATAAATCGTTTCTTGAATACCTTTATTATTAAAATTGAGTAAGTATAATGAATTTTTTTCTCCCTTTAACTAAGTTAAACTCCCTTTAATTTTGTCTCATAATAGGTTAACAGCTTTTGCTAAATAAATTCTTAGTCTAAAACACTCAGTTTAATAACGACTCTGAATGTCGAATTAACCCATTTTCAGGGACTACATTTCTGCTTTGTCTCCGCGCTATTTCATTAATATAGATGAATCGAACCCGTCTACTCGCATCAAAATCTGTTGCATAATTTTAAAGTTTTATGCATACATAGGGAAATATGGACTTTGTTTTATAATATGTAGTGATTGTTATTTTCCTCGCTAGAGAGCTCCGATCATAAATGCGTCCGATCGCTGCTAAATTCAAATGGTTAAAGGGCGAACCACGTTTTTTTTTTCGAATTTGACTAATGCTGTTAGCCCTACTGGCTTTGACAGCGTCACCGATAAGACGGGCGAGCGCGGAAGCATCGCCGAGAGGCGAACCGCGACCTCCGACGCGCTATTTACAGGCTCGCGGCGCGGCCCCTGCATTTTAAATCTGTAATATCTTCGAAACTGTTTTATTAACTGTTAAATGACATACTGTAAAGGGTCATATTGATCAATATTAAATAAACAATATATTTAAGGTTCTTAATTGGATAAGGATTAATGCTGTATTGTATAAAAATTGCTTTGAACATAAGGCATCATTTTTCGTAAAAAGTAAATGACAAAAACTGCTATTGTGGGTTATCCATAAGAGATATACATATACTATCGCGGACTTTTCTGTAGACCTTTTCATGGTGTACTTAGTACATCATTTTGATAAATCTCGTAGGGTTTAGACGAGTTGGTCGACGGGTTGGTCGACGGGTTGGCCGACGGGTTGGCCGACGGGTTGGCCGACGGGTTGGCCGACGGGTTGGCCGACGGGTTGGCCGACGGGTTGGCCGACGGTTTGGCCGACGGGTTGGTCGACGGGTTGGTCGACGGGTTGGTCGACGGGTTGGTCGACGGGTTGGTCGACGGGTTGGTCGACGGGTTGGCCGACGGGTTGGTCGACGGGTTGGCCGACGGGTTGGTCGACGGGTTGGTCGACGGGTTGGTCGACGGGTTGGTCGACCGGTTGGTCGACGGGCTGGTCGACTGGTTGGTCGACCGGTTGGTCGACGGGTTGGTCGACGGGCTGGTCGACTGGTTGGTCGACGGGTTGGTCGACGGGTTGGTCGATGGGTTGGTCGATTGATTGGTCGATTGGTTGATCGATTGATTGATCGTACTTCGTATTGAATGTTATTATACGTACAAACCTTCCTCTGGAATCACTCTATCTATGAAAAAAAACCGCATCAAAATCGGTTGCGTAGTTTTAAAGTTTTATGCGTACATACGGAAATATGGACTTTGTTTTATAATATGTAGTGATATTTAGACAATGCCTTTTTTTTTTCAAGTCACTGATTCAAGTCGATAGGTTCTAAAGATTTTACTTCTAAGAACTAACTCATCATCCTCCTGCCCTGTTCCCACTCTAAGCGGGGATAACGGCGACGGCAACGGCAACGGTATGTTTTAAACATGCCACGTGATTTGGCTAGGTATTTACGACCGGCCGCCTCCCTGACGTCAACTTACCTTAGTCATATTTTACGGCACTTGGGTAAGAAATGAGGGTGGTCCATTCTACTCAGCCGAATAACGATGTATTTCAGTTCTTGTTATGTTACTAACTAAGTACGAACGACGGGTTGGTCGACGGGTTGGTCGACGGGTTGGTCGACGGGTTGGTCGACGGGTTGGTCGACGGGTTGGTCGACGGGTTGGTCGACGGGTTGGTCGACGGGTTGGTCGACGGGTTGGCCGACGGGTTGGCCGACGGGTTGGCCGACGGGTTGGCCGACGGGTTGGCCGACGGGTTGGCCGACGGGTTGGCCGACGGGTTGGCCGACGGGTTGGTCGACGGGTTGGTCGACGGGTTGGTCGACGGGTTGGTCGATGGCTTGGTCGACGGGATGGTAGACGGGTTGGTCGACGGGTTGGTCGACGGGTAGGTCGACGGGTAGGTCGACGGGTTGGTCGATGGGTTGGTCGATGGGTTCGTCGACGGGTTGGTCGACGGGTTGGTCGATGGGTTGGTCGATTGATTTGTCGATTGGTTGGTCGATTATCCATAAGATCGGTCGGGTCGGTCGGGTTATCCATAAGAGATATACATATACTATCGCGGACTTTTCTGTAGACCTTTTCATGGTGTATGTGGGCGCTATCAAATAGCGCCATCTAGCCGCGACTCTAAGCATCAAATTGTAAAATTCAGCTGCGACATCTATTGAATATCGAAGGTACTAATCCGATGAATTTAGAGATTTTTATTAGTTTTTAAATATTTAAGACTAATTGTAATGTATAGAATTATTAAATTTCAATTGTTTAATTATTTTAGGATTAATTAAGTAATTATAATCTTTATATATGCTTTTTTTAATTAAACAGATCCTTATTTGTATTTTAATTTTGGTCATAATAGTTCTTATATATAAAATTAGATTGTTTTCAATAATTCTTATATATAGGCGAATACTATAAATAATAATTAAATAAATTATCAGTTATTTGATTTGTAAATACTAATTTTATTTAAAATGAACATTGTTTTGATTGATGATTGTTTTGATGTGTTAAATATTAATAACTATCTTTCATTAAGTAAAATTATTGATTGTATTACATAAATTCATTTAAAAATAATATCTCTATATATTAAAACTATTTAAGACTGTACTTTACATTTTCTTGAATTCTGGAATAAATAATTTAACAATTGACTACACATTTCCTGTCATTGATAAGTTTTATATTAAATAAAATATTTAAATATCATTAACTATGTGATAAAATTATGTTATAAAAGAAAGGGTGTTTAAATTGGAAGAGTGACTATATTTGTAATTTACAACTATTCAAAATAAATATAGGTACCGAGAAAATGGTAACTAAATCGATTGTAACTAGAATGGCGCCATTCTTAAGAAAAGGGCGGGTAGCATTAAGGCGGCAATCGGCATTCATGTATGGATATTGGATAGGTGATTGAAGTTGTAAAATTGAATAAAAGTGTTACTGTTTTCTCTACGATTTTTTAGTTCTTTGTGAGTTTCCTCTCGTTTTTATTGGCTTCTTCACGGAGAGGCAATGGACGCAGGCAGGCAGCCTGGTCACGCGCCGACATGTACTTAGTACATCATTTTGATAAATCTCGTAGGGTTTAGACGGGTTGGCCGACGGGTTGGCCGACGGGTTGGCCGACGGGTTGGCCGACGGTTTGGCCGACGGGTTGGTCGACGGGTTGGCCGACGGTTTGGCCGACGGGTTGGTCGACGGGTTGGCCGACGGGTTGGTCGACGGGTTGGTCGACGGGTTGGTCGACGGGTTGGCCGACGGGTTGGTCGACGGGTTGGTCGACGGGTTGGTCGACGGGTTGGTCGACGGGTTGGTCGACCGGTTGGTCGACGGGTTGGTCGACGGGCTGGTCGACGGGTTGGTCGACGGGTTGGTCGACGGGTTGGTCGATGGGTTGGTCGATTGATTGGTCGACGGGTTGGCCGACGGGTTGGTCGACGGGTTGGCCGACGGGTTGGTCGACGGGTTGGTCGACGGGTTGGTCGACGGGTTGGTCAACGGGTTGGTCGACGGGTTGGTCGACGGGTTGGCCGACGGGTTGGCCGACGGGTTGGTCGACGGGCTGGTCGACGGGCTGGTCGATGGGTTCGTCGACCGGTTGGTCGATGGGTTGGTCGACGGGTTGGTCGACGGGTTGGTTGACGGGTTGGTCGACGGGTTGGTCGACGGGTTGGTCGACGGGTTGGTCGACGGGTGGGCCGACGGGTTGGCCGACGGGTTGGCCGACGGGTTGGCCGACGGGTTGGCCGACGGGTTGGCCGACGGGTTGGCCGACGGGTTGGTCGACGGGTTGGTCGACGGGTTGGTCGACGGGTTGGTCGATGGCTTGGTCGACGGGATGGTCGACGGGTTGGTCGACGGGTTGGTCGACGGGTAGGTCGACGGGTTGGTCGATGGGTTCGTCGACCGGTTGGTCGATGGGTTGGTCGACGGGTTGGTCGTTGGGTTGGTCGTTGGGTTGGTCGACCGGTTGGTCGACCGGTTGGTCGACGGGTTGGTCGACGGGCTGGTCGACGGGCTGGTCGACGGGCTGGTCGACGGGCTGGTCGACGGGTTGGTCGACGGGTTGGTCGACGGGCTGGTCGACGGGCTGGTCGACGGGCTGGTCGACGGGCTGGTCGACGGGTTGGTCGACGGGTTGGTCGACGGGTTGGTCGATGGGTTGGTCGATTGATTTGTCGATTGGTTGGTCGATTGGTTGATCGATTGATTGATCGTACTTCGTATTGAATGTTATTATACGTACAAACCTTCCTCTGGAATCACTCTATCTATGAAAAAAAACCGCATCAAAATCGGTTGCGTTGTTTTAAAGTTTTATGCGTACATACGAAAATATGGACTTTGTTTTATAATATGTAGTGATATTTAGACAATGCCTTTTTTTTTCAAGTCACTGATTCAAGTCGATAGGTTCTAAAGATTTTACTTCTAAGAACTAACTCTTCATCCTCCTGCCCTGTTCCCACTCTAAGTGGGGATAACGGCGACGGCAACGGCAACGGTATGTTTTAAACATGCCACGTGATTTGGCTAGGTATTTACGACCGGCCGCCTCCCTGACGTCAACTTACCTTAGTCATATTTTACGGCACTTGGGTAAGAAATGAGGGTGGTCTATTCTACTCAGCCGAATAACGATGTATTTTAGTTCTTGTTATGTTACTAACTAACGAAGTACGAACGACGGGTTGGTCGACGGGTTGCTCGACGGGTTGGTCGACGGGTTGGTCGACGGGTTGCTCGACGGGTTGCTCGACGGGTTGCTCGACGGGTTGCTCGACGGGTTGGTCGACGGGTTGGTCGACGGGTTGGTCGACGGGTTGGTCGACGGGTTGGTCGACGGGTTGGTCGACGGGTTGGTTGACGGGTTGGTCGACGGGTAGGTCGACGGGTTGGTCGGCGGGTAGGTCGATGGGTTGGTCGATGGGTTGGTCGATGGGTTCGTCGACCGGTTGGTCGATGGGTTGGTCGACGGGTTGGTCGACCGGTTGGTCGACCGGTTGGTCGACGGGTTGGGCGACGGGTTGGTCGACGGGCTGGTCGACGGGCTGGTCGACGGGCTGGTCGACGGGTTGGTCGACGGGCTGGTCGACGGGTTGGTCGACGGGTTGGTCGACGGGTTGGTCGATGGGTTGGTCGATTGATTGGTCGATTGGTTGGTCGATTGGTTGATCGATTGATTGATCGTACTTCGTATTGAATGTTATTATACGTACAAACCTTCCTCTGGAATCACTCTATCTATGAAAAAAAACCGCATCAAAATCGGTTGCGTAGTTTTAAAGTTTTATGCGTACATACGGAAATATGGACTTTGTTTTATAATATGTAGTGATATTTAGATAATGCCTTTTTTTTTCAAGTCACTGATTCAAGTCGATAGGTTCTAAAGATTTTACTTCTAAGAACTAACTCATCATCCTCCTGCCCTGTTCCCACTCTAAGTGGGGATAACGGCGACGGCAACGGCAACGGTATGTTTTAAACATGCCACGTGATTTGGCTAGGTATTTACGACCGGCCGCCTCCCTGACGTCAACTTACCTTAGTCATATTTTACGGCACTTGGGTAAGAAATGAGGGTGGTCTATTCTACTCAGCCGAATAACGATGCATTTCAGTTCTTGTTATGTTACTAACTAACGAAGTACGAACGACGGGTTGGTCGACGGGTTGCTCGACGGGTTGGTCGACGGGTTGGTCGACGGGTTGCTCGACGGGTTGCTCGACGGGTTGCTCGACGGGTTGGTCGACGGGTTGGTCGACGTGTTGGTCGACGGGTTGGTCGACGGGTTGGTCGATGGGTTGGTCGACGGGTTGGTCGACGGGTTGGTCGACGGGTTGGTCGACGGGTTGGTCGACGGGTTGGTCGACGGGTTGGTCGTTGGGTAGGTCGATGGGTTTGTCGATGGGTTGGTCGATGGGTTCGTCGACCGGTTGGTCGATGGGTTGGTCGACGGGTTGGTCGACCGGTTGGTCGACCGGTTGGTCGACGGGTTGGTCGACGGGTTGGTCGACGGGCTGGTCGACGGGCTGGTCGACGGGCTGGTCGACGGGCTGGTCGACGGGCTGGTCGACGGGTTGGTCGACGGGCTGGTCGACGGGTTGGTCGACGGGTTGGTCGACGGGTTGGTCGATGGGTTGGTCGATTGATTGGTCGATTGGTTGGTCGATTGGTTGATCGATTGATTGATCGTACTTCGTATTGAATGTTATTATACGTACAAACCTTCCTCTGGAATCACTCTATCTATGAAAAAAAACCGCATCAAAATCGGTTGCGTAGTTTTAAAGTTTTATGCGTACATACGGAAATATGGACTTTGTTTTATAATATGTAGTGATATTTAGATAATGCCTTTTTTTTTCAAGTCACTGATTCAAGTCGATAGGTTCTAAAGATTTTACTTCTAAGAACTAACTCATCATCCTCCTGCCCTGTTCCCACTCTAAGTGGGGATAACGGCGACGGCAACGGCAACGGTATGTTTTAAACATGCCACGTGATTTGGCTAGGTATTTACGACCGGCCGCCTCCCTGACGTCAACTTACCTTAGTCATATTTTACGGCACTTGGGTAAGAAATGAGGGTGGTCTATTCTACTCAGCCGAATAACGATGTATTTCAGTTCTTGTTATGTTACTAACTAACGAAGTACGAACGACGGGTTGGTCGACGGGTTGCTCGACGGGTTGGTCGACGGGTTGGTCGACGGGTTGCTCGACGGGTTGCTCGACGGGTTGCTCGACGGGTTGGTCGACGGGTTGGTCGACGTGTTGGTCGACGGGTTGGTCGACGGGTTGGTCGACGGGTTGGTCGACGGGTTGGTCGACGGGTTGGTCGACGGGTTGGTCGACGGGTTGGTCGACGGGTTGGTCGACGGGTTGGTCGTTGGGTAGGTCGATGGGTTTGTCGATGGGTTGGTCGATGGGTTCGTCGACCGGTTGGTCGATGGGTTGGTCGACGCGTTGGTCGACCGGTTGGTCGACCGGTTGGTCGACGGGTTGGTCGACGGGTTGGTCGACGGGCTGGTCGACGGGCTGGTCGACGGGCTGGTCGACGGGCTGGTCGACGGGCTGGTCGACGGGTTGGTCGACGGGCTGGTCGACGGGTTGGTCGACGGGTTGGTCGACGGGTTGGTCGATGGGTTGGTCGATTGATTGGTCGATTGGTTGGTCGATTGGTTGATCGATTGATTGATCGTACTTCGTATTGAATGTTATTATACGTACAAACCTTCCTCTGGAATCACTCTATCTATGAAAAAAAACCGCATCAAAATCGGTTGCGTAGTTTTAAAGTTTTATGCGTACATACGGAAATATGGACTTTGTTTTATAATATGTAGTGATATTTAGATAATGCCTTTTTTTTTCAAGTCACTGATTCAAGTCGATAGGTTCTAAAGATTTTACTTCTAAGAACTAACTCATCATCCTCCTGCCCTGTTTCCACTCTAAGTGGGGATAACGGCGACGGCAACGGCAACGGTATGTTTTAAACATGCCACGTGATTTGGCTAGGTATTTACGACCGGCCGCCTCCCTGACGTCAACTTACCTTAGTCATATTTTACGGCACTTGGGTAAGAAATGAGGGTGGTCTATTCTACTCAGCCGAATAACGATGTATTTCAGTTCTTGTTATGTTACTAACTAACGAAGTACGAACGACGGGTTGGTCGACGGGTTGGTCGACGGGTTGGTCGACGGGTTGCTCGACGGGTTGCTCGACGGGTTGCTCGACGGGTTGGTCGACGGGTTGGTCGACGTGTTGGTCGACGGGTTGGTCGACGGGTTGGTCGACGGGTTGGTCGACGGGTTGGTCGACGGGTTGGTCGACGGGTTGGTCGACGGGTTGGTCGACGGGTTGGTCGACGGGTTGGTCGTTGGGTAGGTCGATGGGTTTGTCGATGGGTTGGTCGATGGGTTCGTCGACCGGTTGGTCGATGGGTTGGTCGACGGGTTGGTCGACCGGTTGGTCGACCGGTTGGTCGACGGGTTGGTCGACGGGTTGGTCGACGGGCTGGTCGACGGGCTGGTCGACGGGCTGGTCGACGGGCTGGTCGACGGGCTGGTCGACGGGTTGGTCGACGGGCTGGTCGACGGGTTGGTCGACGGGTTGGTCGACGGGTTGGTCGATGGGTTGGTCGATTGATTGGTCGATTGGTTGGTCGATTGGTTGATCGATTGATTGATCGTACTTCGTATTGAATGTTATTATACGTACAAACCTTCCTCTGGAATCACTCTATCTATGAAAAAAAACCGCATCAAAATCGGTTGCGTAGTTTTAAAGTTTTATGCGTACATACGGAAATATGGACTTTGTTTTATAATATGTAGTGATATTTAGATAATGCCTTTTTTTTTCAAGTCACTGATTCAAGTCGATAGGTTCTAAAGATTTTACTTCTAAGAACTAACTCATCATCCTCCTGCCCTGTTCCCACTCTAAGTGGGGATAACGGCGACGGCAACGGCAACGGTATGTTTTAAACATGCCACGTGATTTGGCTAGGTATTTACGACCGGCCGCCTCCCTGACGTCAACTTACCTTAGTCATATTTTACGGCACTTGGGTAAGAAATGAGGGTGGTCTATTCTTCTCAGCCGAATAACGATGTATTTCAGTTCTTGTTATGTTACTAACTAACGAAGTACGAACGACGGGTTGGTCGACGGGTTGGTCGACGGGTTGGTCGACGGGTTGCTCGACGGGTTGCTCGACGGGTTGGTCGACGGGTTGGTCGACGTGTTGGTCGACGGGTTGGTCGACGGGTTGGTCGACGGGTTGGTCGACGGGTTGGTCGACGGGTTGGTCGACGGGTTGGTTGACGGGTTGGTCGACGGGTTGGTCGACGGGTTGGTCGTTGGGTAGGTCGATGGGTTTGTCGATGGGTTGGTCGATGGGTTCGTCGACCGGTTGGTCGATGGGTTGGTCGACGGGTTGGTCGACCGGTTGGTCGACCGGTTGGTCGACGGGTTGGTCGACGGGTTGGTCGACGGGCTGGTCGACGGGCTGGTCGACGGTCTGGTCGACGGGCTGGTCGACGGGTTGGTCGACGGGCTGGTCGACGGGTTGGTCGACGGGTTGGTCGACGGGTTGGTCGATGGGTTGGTCGATTGATTGGTCGATTGGTTGGTCGATTGGTTGATCGATTGATTGATCGTACTTCGTATTGAATGTTATTATACGTACAAACCTTCCTCTGGAATCACTCTATCTATGAAAAAAAACCGCATCAAAATCGGTTGCGTAGTTTTAAAGTTTTATGCGTACATACGGAAATATGGACTTTGTTTTATAATATGTAGTGAAGAAAGTTGTCTGTCTGTATGTGATCGATTTTCACAAAATCTGTTGAACGGATTTTTTACATTTTTTATTAAAAGATAGTGCAATTGTCGAGGTAGGTTTAGGTTAATTGACTGAAATACATAAATAAATAAAAAATAATACTTGTTTTATGGTTGACAGACAGCAAGTAAATATATACATAAATAATGTTTTGAATACGCCCAGATAACCTACCAATCCGTATTGGAGCAGCGTGGTAGGTCTTAGCTCTAATCCTTCTCTCAAAAAAACAGATAGAGGGGGCCTATGCCCAGCAGTGGGATAGTAACAGGCCGAAATATATCCCTACTGTTAATCGTTGGGGAGTTCCCTCTGGAGCCTGTCCTAGCAGCAGCATCAAATTTCAAATTTTAGCTCAGCTGGAAAGTGGATCAAATTTAACTCTCAAGATTGCAATAATTTATAGAATAAGGCGTTACTTTGTGGAGATCTATAATACAAAAGTAATAATAAAATTATTTTGCTATAATCCGCGAAGTAAAATAGAAAATATTTATAATGCTAAATGTAGGCTGGACAATCCATTTTCATACCCGATACATGCAGGATTCGTAAAAACACATGCACAAACCTCCACCAGCGCCACCACAATACATACACAAAGTACATACACTGCAAGTTAAATAAAAGCTTTTAAAAATGGCATTAAGTTTGAAATTGATATTTCAAACGCTAAACTAGTTGACTTTATACCTCCACTAACTGCCCTATTAAACTTAAATGTCAATAAATTAAACTTACCTTTTGTTATCCTACTAATATTATAAATTCAAAAGTTTTTGAGTACGGATGTTTACTCTTTCACGGCGAATCCGCTTAACCATTATTGCTTACATTTGGCATAATTACTCTAGCTATAGAAATCCTGTTAATTCTACAAGAATAGGATGACACTAAAAAGCAAAATCACGCTACAACAGTTCACGCGAAAGAAGTCGCAGGTAAAAGCTAGTTCCTCATAAACTACACTTGGCTATTACCTTCACATACAAACGTACATACAAGTCTACTTAAATAAAAGCTTTTAAAGATATATTAAATTCAATTCCTCTCAAAGTACGACGATATTTAATGAATCTGAAGTATTTTCATCAAGCTAGCGCCGTTTGGTATGGTATCCAAAATTAATGCAGTCACATTATTAGAATTGAGGAAAAATTTAATATCTTTCTGCCAAATAATTTTCTTCGATATCAATGATATTTAATAAGAAAAAGGTGAATCGTATCCTACTAATATTATAAATGCGAAAGTTTGTGTGTATGGATGTATGTTTGTTACTCTTAAATGGCGAATCCGCTTAACCAATATTCATGAAATTTGGCATAATTATTCCTTATACACCCGAATAACATATATGCTATAGAAATCCTGTTAATTCTACAGGAATAGGATGCCATTGAAATCTATTATCGACCTATCACAGGACCACAGTCCACGCGAAGTCGCCGGTAAAAGCTAGTAAAATAAAATGTGCAGGCAGCCGTAGTCTTGATTATACACGAGTTCAAACCTCAATTTGAGTTCTCATTGAGTTTTCTGTCAAAATTAAATCAAATTAGCTCAAAGTCAAATTAGATCTTATACCTAATTAATATTTACAATTTATTTATATATCAAAATTAAAAGTGAAGATTATAAATAGGAAATTTGATGTTTTTAAAGCATGTGTTAAGAAAAGTAGTAAGAATATTAATTCTTCTTCTTCTTCTTCTTCTTCCTGCCCTTATCCCCTAAGTGGGGTCGGCACAACATGTTATAGACATGTTGTCACATGATTTGGATACGTATTTTACGACCGGCCGCCTGCCTGACGTCAACTTATCTTAGTCGTATTTTACGACACCTCGATGAGAAAGAGGGTGTTCCATTCTACTCAGCCGGATACCACACGGCGGGTCGAATTACCTTATTCGCCTTTTACGCCACCTCGGTAAGAAAAGAGGGTGGTACTATTCTATTCAGCCGGATACCACACGGCGGTAGTAAGAATATTAATTAACTTAGTATATTAGTATCTAGTTTGTGTGAAAGTAGAATGAACAACAATCAAATAGAAGTAGAGTTTGTGTTAAAGTAGAATGAATTTAGTAGCTTTAGCATATCACGCCCGCTTTATTGGGCTTAATTGAAAAATATATTACTAACAGTTCAAAAATGGCTTCGAACGCCACCAAACTTGACAGTATTCACTGGGTTAACACAAAGACTGTGTGAAAATCACACTAAAATCGGTAAAGGCATTTCGGAGTATTTAAACACATACGTACATGCTTTCTCTTTTATATAAAGAAACAACAAGACAGCATTTGAAAGATAAAAACAATACAAATGTTTTGCAAACGCATTAGGAGAAATAGTCTCGTTTTCCTATACCTATAAGGACCCAGCAATAAATACAAATATTCCTTTTCCATTTCCTCTGGTTTGAAAGGTTCGAAGTAAAAACTATCTGCGACTCGATCTGTAATAGCCTATTCACATTTTTTATGGCCACAGTAACGCGTTTTGAATATGTTTCGATTCTGGAGTTATGGTTTCGTTTTTACTGCTTATAATCTAATACGTTCATGTTAGGGAATCTACTTTCGCCGTGTAGTATCCGACTGAGTAGATAGACCACCATCATATCTACCGAGGTTTCGTAAAAGGCGTCTAAGGTAAGATGACCCACCGTGTGGTATCTGGTTGAGTAGAATAGACCATCATTTCTTACCGAGGTTTTATAAAAGGGGACTAAGGTAAGTTGATCCGCCGAGTGGTATACGGCTGAGTAGAATAGACCACCGTAATTTCTTACCGAGGTGTCGTAAAAGGCGACTACGATACTTTCCGGTGGAGTAGAATAGACTACACTCTTTGTTACTGACGTGTCATAAAGGCGGCTAAGTTAATTTGATGTCAGGCAGACGACCGGTCGTAAAATACGTAGCCAAATCATGTAACAATATATGGGGTGCGGATTGTCCATTCTACATTTAGCATTATATATATTTTCTATTTTACTTCATCGCGGATTATTACTTTTGTATTATGGATCTCCGCTAAGCAAGTAATTCTATAAATTATATTTCTTTACTCGAAAGTCGATCTCTAATTAAAATAAATTCCAATAAACCATGTACAGTGGATCCTAAGAATTAACTCTCAAATTTCGAATAAAAGCAGGACCTTTAAAACGAATTACTTCAAGCAAATAGCTTCACAAATTTTGTAATTATAAGGCGCTTTTGGAATTGATGTATACGAAACTTCTCTGATAACGCAGCGGGTGTAGGCTTTACTCGGCGCTGTGTGACATCTTTGTTGCTTTGATGTTCGCGGAAACCAAATGAAGAAAGCGCTTATTATCTTTTCAACTTTGAAGGCGATAAATTCAAATTTGACTTGAGGAAGCTCGTGTGTTCTACAGATATTGAAACATATGTTCTGAAAAGTGGTGGAGCAATTATGAATACATTTTGTATCTTATTTTGTTTTTAGTTATTGTTATAAAAATTTACGGTGGAAAGAATCTAATATTATCTATTTTATAAGTATTATATTCTGAATATATTCTAACTATATTATAAATGAATATATTATATTATATTCTCCTTGATAGCCAAAACTGAGCGTAAAATTGAACCAAGCGTTCACAGGCTTAAATGAAATGTATCGGTTATCTATAAAAACGTATCATCAATTTACTATCTTGCCTCTTATGATGTAGATAAATATTGTGATGCAATCTACATATTTCTAGAGGATGCATGAGATATATGTAAAGTGCGGACTTGCATTGTTTCAACAATAAATGTAGTCTAAGAAATGAAGTAATTAGTAATTAAAAGAACGTTAAGGAACCTTAAGTTAATTTATAGAATTAGGTGTTACTTTGCGGAGGTCCATAATACAAAAGTAATGAGAATATTATTTTGCTATAATCCGCGATAAAAGAAAATATATGTAATGCTAAATGTAGAATGTATTATTCGTTCTCATACCTGATACATGCAGAATTTGTAAGAACTCATGCACTACCCGACACCAATGGCACAACAATACACAAGCACTGCACACATTCACCACCACAATCTCAACAATTGTTTCGCCTCGTAACCGAAGCATCGTCAGGAGATAGACTCCACGACGAAATCGTAAAGGCTTTACGATTTTGTAATAGTGCACTCTACATTTAGTATTACATATATTTTCATTTATCACAGATTATAGCAAAATAATATTCTCATTACTTTTGAACCTTAAGTTTAAAGGATGTCACGACGGTGCTAAGATGCTGCTATTTCCGCATCCGTAGACGCTGTTTGTTTACTGAGCGAGCATTGTTATTTGTTGGGTAATGAACACATTTACCTTTAAGGTGTAAGTTGTTTTAACATTGGGAAATTATCGACTTGTCTTTTTTCTTAAACTGACGAGTATAAATTTAGCCTAAGAAATATAATTAGTTTGTAATCTAAATTACCAATCACTTTCATTTCAGGTCTATTGAGAATTTAATATTTGATTTTAATTAATTAATTTCTAATAACTTTGCTATATTTATTTAATATTTTGCCTAGTTATTCTATAAACTTTTATGAGGATATATAACTTATGTTGCGACTAGTAGCTCTGAAAGCTTAGTTTGGTGCGATTCTAAACGCATATATAAACTTAAGCATACCCACCTAAAATAGCCTATTATTCTTCTCTATAGTATTATTATTTTTTTTTATTATGATTGACTCCTTAAAGCACAAAAATTGACAGCTTCATTTCCGTGTCATAATAAAATTATGTAAACTTGTCACGAACATGCGTTCATCTAAAATGTTTTAAATTGCAAAAAATAGTCGTTAAATTTATACTTTGCTACTCACAGTTCAATTACTGAAAGATTTCAGCACCTGTTGACTCAATAAAAGCGATCTCGAAATGAAATTTCGTTAACGTTTCCCACATACCGTTGAACTGAATACACTACAAACATAAAAAAGAAAGAATTCTGTTAGAATTTCAATTACTTAACGATGGCAAAACGCTTTGGTTTTGAAGCTTTAGCTGACTTTAACATCCAATTCTTATAAAATTTGACCTTTAGGTTGTCGAGTATCTCAAATTCTTGTGCTCGTTCATTAACGTTGTCCCAGATCAGTAACTAAATGAAGGGAATTTTGTGATTCTCTTGAACTGTATAAATAAGCCAGCCTCAAGTTTCCTCCGTGATAACAGCGAATAACAGTAGCAGCGAGAAGTTTGAAGAAAAAGTGTTCAGGCAATATTTTCCACCGAGGGTAATCGGGGCTTGCTGGACCTGAGGCCGTGCGGGTAGGTGACTTATTAATGTCACACAAAAAGATCGGTCGGCCGCAAAACACAGTGCACGGGACTCTGAGTCTTCTTCTTCTTCTTCATCAACCGATGGACGTCCACTGGTGGACATAGGTCTCTTCATGGGATCTCCACCATACACGATCTTGTGCCGCTTGGACTCAGCGGCTCCCCGGGGGGGACTCTGAATGAATTACAATAAATATCGGTGTTCGGTGGATGTTCGTTTTAATATATACGAAATATAAAGGATAATTCGGTGGTTGTGTATATGAACAATATAAGCAAACAATTAAATTGGTGATTCCACAAATATAAGTGGATTAAGTTTTTTAGTGGTTATACTTCGGCCGGAGCGGCGTGGACGCCATAACTTCAAAGAAGCCTCCAAGTTAAAGGTAAGTATCCTTGATTATTCGGGGTGGAGAAATTGTCGGTTGTCTGCCTATCCTACCTATGCTTACTGCAGCTATCGAAGGCACGCAGTAGGCGCGAACAAAAGGAATTTTCAGAAATAATTTATTTAAAATTAAAATTACACCTAATCTTAACTATATTCTCAGACGTAGCTAAATCTAATAATGATGGGTTATTGCCATTTAGCCAATGAGTTTTACTCGGCTGAGGAGGAGGAAGCAATGTCGCAAAGCTTTAACCTACTTTCATTAGGACTTCATTTCATTAGGCTGCGAAATAATAAACTTCTTCACGTTTGGAGGCCGCGAAAACAGGAACGCGAACTCAGCGACTACCTCGTATCTAATTTATAAAGAGCTTATGAATAAGGGACCTGATATGCTTGAAACTAGTTGTGAGCTAACCCGATAGAATAACCTTTATCAAACACTCTCATCACTTTTATGTGCCCCGTAATAAATAAACTATACATCCCCCTTCTGTTTATGTAGACCAAATAACTTTGGAAAATATACTCCGGTTAAATATCTCGCATAAGTCAATAGATGAACAAAAGTGTATTAAGGCGAGGTCGTGTTAAACACGTACAATTCACGCAGCATCGTGATCAGTATTTACACATTTATTATCTTATTATTATTTATAGGTCAAATGCTCTAGTTTATTGTGTTCGACCTTTCACCTTCATCTCCATATATCAAATGATTCGTTATGTCCCCCAACAACGCTCAGTTATTTAAATTTCTAGAATAAGTAAGTGGGGGTGTTAAGTTTTTAAACAATATGAATTTAAAGAAAAACAAAAATAGAATAAAAGTAACATCTTAAACCATTTTGAAGTTATATATTGTACCAGAAGGAAAAGGAGGACAGCGAAAGTAGTATTATAGACCCGAAGATAGCTGTTGTAAGGTGCGGTGCGGCACGGTGAGGAGAGATGTGGAGAATAGAGTAGTAGCGCCATTTGACGTACTCGTAGTATGCGCCGACTTAAAAAAGAAATTGATTTGAATTTTAGAATAAAACCTTTTTTTATTTCTATAATAGAAAATTAAGAAAATATCATTTTAATAATATACTTGAATATCATAATTGATTTTTATAGAAACTCGCAAACTGACTGTTTTTTTGTTAACGTGATGATTACAAACCGACTTTTTTCTTACCTACTAACATTAGGTAAGGGAACTAAAATAAGTTAATAGTTTAAATTTTAGTTAATTGCATACAAGTGTACTTAATACAAATATTTTTAGTATAGTGTTTACTGATAATATTATCGACATCACACCATATATTTATTGTCATATTTGCATATTTGCAAAGTGATTGATAACGATTTATTTCTATATATAAATAACATTTGGTTTAATTTAATTCCTCATTACATCTTGACCTATCGAGTAATATTCAAGTGTGGTTTATGAGGAATAACAAAAGGTAAGTTTAATTTATTGATAATGAAGCAATTAGTGGAGTCAACTACTTTAGCGTTTATAATGTAAATTTCAAATTTGATGACATTTTTAAAAGCTAAAAGCTTTTAACTTGCCGTGTATGTTGTGTGAAGGTGGCATCTTGCAAGTTAAATTTGATCCACTTCCCGTTGTCCGATTGAGCTGATATTTTACATACTGATCCAGTCCCGATGACAATGCATGTTTATGATAAGCATGACTTGATTTTGCTGCCAGGAATGGCTCTAGACGAGGGAACTACTCCTCAGCGGTATGACATGAAATTTTGCTAAAAGCTTTTTTTAACTTGACCTGTTAGCGTTAGATTAATAAATTCTTCCATTACTACTATACGCGCTCCATTTTTTTTTTTGTTGATTGACTTCCTAACACAACATTTTTGTTAATATAAGTCCAATATTATTTGTAAATACAATTTGGAATTAAATTTAACAATATTAACTCGCTATATTTATTCTACAGCAGATGTTTATTCAAATTATGTAAATCATATGCGCATAAATTGCCAGTCAGCGTTTTGCAAATTGTCCGTGTTTTTTTATTAACCAGCTAAATGGACCTAACGCAAACGTAAATGTAACGTTCTTTTTATACAATTTACTATTTTAACCCAAAATTTTATTTAAATTATAATTCAAGTAAATCTGTATTAAACTCATTATTTCAAATCTCCTGGATCCGACATATTCAACAAAAATTTTATCGCCTTTTGTTTTTTCTTTAAGGAAAAAATTTATAAAAGTCATAAGTTATTAAGACCTGTCCCACTGTATAAGAATATTGGGCAATGAAAAAGACGAAAAAAGGAGTGCATACAAATGAGATAAGAATGTTAAGGTGGATGTGTGAGTGTGAAAAGACTGGATAAAATATGAAATGAGTTTATAAGAAGTCTTAAAGTTGCGCCCATTATAGAAAAAACGAGAGGCGCAAGATTGGGATGGTATGGACACGTAATGAGGAAAGATATAAATCATGTGACCAAACTAGTGTTAAATATGAATGTGGATAGAAATGTGTCTGAGGGAGGGCTAAAAAGAGATGGTTCGATTGTGTGAAGTATGACATGCATATAAAAGGAGTAGCGCCAGAGTTGAAGAACGATAGAAGAGAATAGAAGAGAAACTCATGTTGTATCGGCCCCACTTAGAGTGGGATAAGGGACGAAGGTGTTCTTGTTTCTTTACCACAAGTGAAACTGCAAATCAATTAGTTATCATTAACTGGTTAATTAGTAATAATTTTTGAACTGAACATGTACGTTTGTTTTCAGATATAGTTATGGTGCTACAAATTAATATAATTGCTGCAATTTTGGCAAGTTCATTATTATGTTGTCTGGCTGGAGATATATTTACCGAGTCCAAAGATGACCACTGTAGGACAATGACTTCTTGTTCTTCCTGCCTCACCAAACCCATGTGTACATGGTGCGTTGCTAAAAACCTTTGCACAAAACAACTCTGCGGCAATGATAATGTTATTTATCCACAACACGTCCCGGCGCTAATGTCTGGACCTAATTTTTGTCCTCGAATTGTAAAATCAGGTGAATTGATAATCCAAAGTGGTAAAAGAGAAATTTTAATAGTGAAGATAACAGATATACACATTTTTATGGCATTCACTCCATGGAAATGCAAGATTAATTTAAATAATAAGGACTTTATTGTACCGGCGATATTAATAGGTGAATCGGTGTACTGCGAGTCATTTGAAATGAAGAATGATTCAGAAAACCCATATATCGATGGATCGGTAAAAGTGTTATGGAATCACAACAAAGCTTTCGATGGATCGTTCCCCTTCAAAGTTTGTCGATGTGACTTAGAGCCAAATTGTATCGCTTGCAAGAAAAAGGAATAATAGTGGATCAAGTTACTAAACCAAATTACGTATAGTGAATAAATTTAAGGTTGAAAAACTTTAAAACAGTTTTCGAATCACCTCTGAAATTGGAACCTGTTATTTCAAGTATTATTAAAACTTGATTATTCTATGAGTGTACCGTTAGTTAGTTAGTGTTATGTGTTGACGATATTGTATTTGATAATTATTTAGGCTGAGTTTAATATGATATATGACGTTGATTATGTAAGGGAACATTTAATTAGTACTTTTATTTCAAAAATGATTATTATAATGAATTTATTGGATGAATATTTTTTTATTTATAATATTGAAACTAAAATACTAAGTGAACTAGCTGTGATAGCCCAGCGGTGACACCGTGCGACTTTTCAAGGGTGTCACGAGTTCAAACCCCGGGCAGGTACCAATGTATGTTTTAAATAATATTAAAAAACGTATGTATCTAGTTATTAATTTATCACACGCTTTTCGGCGAAGGAAAACATCGTGAGTAAACCTGAAATAGAAAATCTGAGGATATGTGGTAGTTCTTAGCTCCAACCCCTCTCTCAAGAAACGGAGAGAGAAAGCCCAGTAGTGGAATAGTAAAAGGCGTTTCATTACTTTTACTTTATTAAATGAAGAAATACTTATTACAATTATTATTATGATATGATATGAGAAAAAATATTTGTCAAGTAGTAGTTTAATAATATGCAAAGTTGGATGCCAACATTTGTTTTATGATTAATAATTTTATATTCTAATAAGACAAAAGAATTTCAAATAAAAGTCTTCTATCCTATAAAAGTTTCGTTAATATGAAGTACAAACATTTACTTATTAGCTTTATTAAAGACAAAAAAAACAATCACGTCGCTTTGGATGTGTTTTCATATTGACTGGAATGCTACAATTATATTGTAAATGAAATATTTATTAAAATGTGCAGTATATACCGACTTTCTTGAGATTTAGTTAATAACTTTACACTGTTTTTAAACAGTCCACGCGAACGAAGCTGCGGATGAAAAGTACTATATAATAAGTTCTATTGTACTATTAAAAGTATATGAGCTGTGATAGCTCAGCGGTAACGGCGACTCTTTCGAGAAGGTCACAGGTTCAAACCCGGGCAGACACCAATGAGTTTTTCTGTTCAAACTTATGTGTCTACTTGATAATTGCAATTTATTTTCGATGAAGGAAAACATCGTGAGGAAACCTGCATATCTCTAGTGAATTCTGGAGATATGTGTAACCTACCAATCCGCATTGGAGCAGCGTGGTAGGTCTTAGCTCCAATCCTTTTCTCCAATAACGGAGAGAAGAGGCCTATTTCCAGCAGTTGGGGAATAACAGGCCGCTATTTACTTTATTAAAAGTATATTATAAAATATAATTATACAATTAATTGTTAAATTTAGCTTTATTTTATCATACCTCTTTTGTTACATTGTTATAGAAATAAATTGCCGATAGCTGTTTCGTGCATTTCATTTTCTTGAATGCAGCCAATAAAGGTTACAATATCAAAACCTCATCGACGTTCGATGTCAAGTGAAATGCAATCATTTTTCAATTTTCTCCAAGTACACCATGACTAAAGTTTAAACTTCAATCATTTTATAATGGGCCCCGAAAGAAACATGCACGCTTCATGTCGACGTTTAAATTAGATATTGAATATAAAATGTACATTTAAAATGATATTAGGAGCCTTTTGTGGTATACGATATATTGAATATATTCGTTTCAAGTGTATTAAGACATTATACCTACGACCTTTTATTAACTTATCGCGTAAAATATGTACCTACGATATATCAGTAAACTATTTTTGTATAAATATAAATAACTAGCCGTAATATTATAGTTTTTCTTTTGATGACCATAAAAATGGTTAAAGTGGGTTAACCTTAAAAGCTAGACATATACTGTCGCGGATTTAGAGGGGAACAATTTTGTAATACATGATTTTTGAATAACTATTACCGTTTACTCAGCGCACGCAAGGGAAGTTTTAAATTTTACCGTTTTCGTACTATTTTTTATTACTGCTCCTCCTTTTTATCTTAGCGTGTTGTTATATAGCCTTCCTCGATAAATGGACTATCTTACATTGATAGAATTTTTCAAATCGGTTCAGTAGTTCCTGAGATTTAACAAACTATTGATTATAAAAATCATTTAATCGAGTCTAAATATTATTTTTCTCTAAGTACTTGCGGTATGATCAGTACCCTTGAAAAGCTTAACTAAATTGTTAAATCGTTAATTTAGACGAAGACCAAAACCGACCTATTTTGCCGAAACAAAAAACTCTTGTAGTAAAATAAGTATTTCATTATTAAAATAATTTTTATTAACTTCTTATTTTATATTATTCGTCTAAGCGATCATCTATAAATTATGTATAATGGCGTTGTCCTGTTTATTTATAATTAATTTATATCGGGTATATTACAAAACTCCATTTAAATGCTAATGTGTTATTGGTAGGCTAAAATTCTTTTGATCTCAGAAAATACAGGATGTTTAGTACTTTCAAACGTTCAAATTTCTACCATTCGATCAGGGGAATAATAGGCCACACAAGCCTCATCCCAATGACAGTTGCACTCAACGTCATTCGGTTACTGTCACTGCACTTAAACGGTAACGGTCGAATTCTTTCTACTCGCACGACTCCGAGCTCCCTTATTAATAGACATTTTACGTGAAAGAGAAGTGAAGTTAAGTGAAACAAGCCAAAATATAGTAAATGCACCTGTAGACATCAGCAGACGGGGCCCCGCAACGCGTGACTGTTCTGGATGCTGGTAAGTGTTTGCTTAATTACTCCCCTGAGAGATCGAAGGAACTAAATATTCACAACACAGGATTTTGTCTGTAATCCCGATACCGTTTTTTTGATAGCCATGAGTTTAAACGTCCATTGTATAAAATTTTGTTATTTGTGGACTTTGATCTAAATTATTTCCTCCTGCCCTTATCCCACGCTAAGTGGGGTCGGCACAACATGTTTAAACATGTTGTTGATTTAGCTACGTATTTTACGACCGACTGGCTGCTTGAAGTCAACTTACCTTAGAGTATTTTACGACATCTCGGTAAGAATGAGTGTGGTCTACTTTACTCAACCGGATACCACACGTTGGGTCTACTTACCTTAGTCGTCTTTTACGACACTTCGGTAAAAAATGAGGGTGGACTTTTCTACTCAGCCGGATACATCCCAGTTGGTCGACTTACCTTAGTAGCCTTTTAAGACATCTCGGTAAGAAATGAGGGTGGTAATATTCTTTTCAGCCGGATACCACACGGCTTCATTATTAAGGAAAGGTATTTCTTATCTTTTATATATTTCTAGTTATTATATAAAATATTACGTTTAAGTCTACTTCACGTGAGCTAATAGCAAAAACATCGCGTCTTAACATATGCAAAATAATTTGAAAGGCTAAAGCTGAAAAAGCTGTGATGGCCCAGCGGTAACACCGTTCGACTCTTTCGAGGAGGTCGCGGGTTCAAATCCGGGCAGACACCAATGGGTTTTTTTTGTTAAAACTTACGTGTCTAATTGATAATTTCAATTTATCACACGCTTTTCGGTGAAGGAAAACATCGTGAGGAAACCTGCATATCTCTAGAGAATTCAGGAGATATGTGTAACCTACCAATCCGCATTGGAGCAGCGTGGTAGGTCTTAGCTCCAATCCTTCTCTCCAAAAACGGAGAGAAGAGGCCTATTCTCAGCAGTGGGATAGTAACAGGCCGCTACTTTAAAGCTAAATTGTAGTCTATCCTACTAAGCCCGATACCACTCGACGGGACTTTGACCTAAATTATGTTAAAGTAAAACACATTTCCGCTATTCTTTTTACTCGGCTGGAAAATGAAAAAGCCTTAACACCACTACTATTAGAGCTAGGGAAAGATTAAATTTTTAATCAACCAACGTCGCTCACTTTGAGTCTAGCTTAATTTAATTTTCAAGCGGAAGCCGCCAGGATATGCTGTGACATCACAACGGAGGTCCGAGTAAATCCCAGCTAACGGGCTAATTTCAATTTTAAAATGTCAGCCATTGTTTTTCTTCAGTTTTGTAGTTTTCCTATTCTTCAAAATCTGCGCAGGTTTAAGTGAATGTGCAAATTATGATTTATGTCTTAAGTGTTACAAATATACAAATCATCATCCTCCTGCCCTTAACCCACTCTAAGTGGAGCAGGCATATGTTATAAACATGTTGTCACATGATTTGGCTACGTATTTACCGACCGGCCTCCTGCCTGACATCGTGTGGTATCCGGCTGAGTTAAATATACCACCCTCTCTCTCTTATTGAGGTATCATAAAATACAACAAAGGTAAGATGACGTCAGACAGGCGACCGGTCGTAAAATACGGAGCTAAATCATGTGACATCATGTTTACAACATGTTATGCCGACCCCACTTAAAGTGGGATAAGGGCTAGAGCATGATGTCTAAGGTCTAAAACTACTTCCCACATGAGAAAGAAAGCTTAGTAGTGTATAGTAATAGGCCGTTACTTTACTACTTCTAAGCTTTTTAATTTGAATATTTCGGTCAGTGTAGATACTCGCTTTTCCTGAGAACCTTTACTAGTTTTAACAATATTTATTTATAAATCACTATTCACCGGATAAATACTAAAAATATTCCAACTAAGCCAATTTGTATGTGCGTCTTAAGGTTATTAGCGAGTAAACAAAGGATAAGCCGCATAATACGGCTAGAGTTAGGCATAGCGAGCAAGATTTGAGCCGTCTGCTCGGATTCCCGCATGCATAAGTACGAGTATGTACGTGAAGAGAATTTATTTTTGGAATCTTGTTGTATCTGAATACATTCCTATTTATCTATATCTATATCACTACATAGTATAAAAAAGGCACATACTTTGTTTGTCCCTATATCACTATGTATGCTTAAATCTTTAAATCTACGCAGCAGATTTTGATGCGGTTTTTTTTAATAGATAGAGTGATTAAAAAGGAAGGCTTATATGTATAATAACATTCTATACCGAGTAGAGAAATACTATAATTTTTGAGGTTTCTAATGTGATGTCGTAAATAATTACATTTTTTTCCCGCTTACATTGCAAACGCAGGCTAAACCCTACGAAATTTATCAAAATGGTGTAATAAGTATTTGTACACCTTAAAAAGGTCTACAGAAAAGTCCGCAATGGTATATGTCTATCTCTTATGGATAACCCACAATAGCAGTTTTTTTCATTTATTTTTTTACGAAAAATAATGCCTTATTTTTGAAGCAATTTTTATACAATATAGTATTAATCCTTATCCAATTGAATGCCTTAAATACAATGTTGATTTAATATAGATCAATGGCCTTTTACAGCATGTAATTTAAATGAACATTTTCGGTGATATCACAGATTTAAAATCCCGCGAGGGGGCCGCGCTTCGCCCTAGAGCACTTCGAATTTAGCAGCGACCGGACGCGCAACTGTCGCTCTTTCAAGAGTAACCTCTAAAGAAAACATGTTTGTATTGTCTAATAATGATAAGAAAGCTATGAATGTTGTATATAAAGACATTCTGTAATTACTTTTAAAAATAAAATACATAGGGAAAAATGTAAAAATAAATATGTAGTATATGAATTTAGATATTAGATTTTAAATTAATAGTACATTTCGGTTTTATGTAAATTGTGTTAAAGTGGTCGAGTTGTAACAAAAATCCTGCTAGGAGCTTCAGTCGCGAGCTTTACGCTAACTAACAGAGATATACTAAAGTTATGTACTAGATAATTGTAAATCCACAAAAATACCACAAAAACGAATGTTGACGAATGAACACACTACAACACGCATCACCTGTAAGTATTGTAAGAGCTCAAATCAAAAAGTTGATTATGTTCTACTAGATTTTTATTACTTCTTTTGAATTTGAACTTTACGGCTGATTCGGAAAAAAGCTCGTACCGCGAAGTGCGAGCTAGTTACTCAGCGGTCGCTCGAACAAGTTTAAAGGAAGTTACGATATAGAACTTTTTGATTTTTTTATATTGCTTCTTTACGAGTTTTATTTTATATATTTAATGTTTTAGTTTTGTCTATTCCTAAAAATGGACTTAGTTATGTCCTAGAAGAAATTAACAGCTATTATTAGAGGGTTGAAACTTTCTATCGCCATTGATCTTTCTTTCGATCTTCGCAAGCACCATCTGTTAGTAGGTAGAAAAACTATAAGTTCTAAATTATGAGAAAACAAAAGTTATTAACTCTGATATCATTATAGCTTAGTTGGAAACGACCCAGATCATAATTCAGAATACCCGGATCGAATTCGTCTAGGTCCAGTCCAATTAGCTTCTTTTTTTCAAATTGCATTTATATTTTCTAAAAGGAAATACCGATCAAAACACGGTCACCCAGATAGTTTTTATAAAATGGATCGCTATAAGAATGCAGTACAATGCCATCTAGCGGATTACTACGGTAACATTGCAGTGACATCTCTGAGACGCGACATAAAACACTTTCCACTCGACTGAAATCAAGGAATTTCTCGTCTATATCCTATATAGTATATTATTTCACTCCTTCGGCCAAATGCTTCTAGAGCAATACATTTCCATGTTACCAACAACCTTACCTTATACCTTACTTGTAATAACACTCCAATATAATAAATATGTTCCACGAATCAAACTTTATAAATACTAATGAATTATATTGAATGGTTACCCAAAAAGTTTATGTTGTAATTAATCACCCTAACTTCAACTTCTCTTGCCAAGTCTGATTATAACTTTCCGATAAATTTGGACAACTTTAATCTCGTTATTTCGATAAACATTTATGTTATATACGTAAATATTTCATCGTAGTACGTTGTGTACTTTATTACGATACCTAACATGAATATTTCGATTACATAAATGATTATTTAAAGCTCACCGATTTAGTTTTTCTAATCTTAAAGATTATATCTATTCTTCAACCTTGCTCTTATAGCTTGGTGGGAAAAATATACAACCAAGTGTTTTTTTAATAACAATAAAAATGTACAAGTTTTAGAGAGCCAACCAAGTGAAACTGTTTTTACGCCGTGTGATATCCGACTGAATAGAATAGTACCATCCTCATTTCTTACTGAGATGTCGTAAAAGGCGACTAAGGTAAGTAGACCCACCGTGTGGTATCCGGCTGAGTAGAATAAACCATCCTCATGTCTTACTGAGGTGTCGTTTACGACAGAGGTAAGTTGACATCAGGCAGGCGGCCGGTCGTAAAAACGCAGCCAAATCATGTGACAGCATGTTTATGACATGTTGTGCCGACTCCACTTAGAGTGGGATAAGGACAGGAAGATGATAAACCAAGTGAAACCGTTTTTAATATAATTTTCTATATTTCAGAATTCAAGTCCAAAAAGATTCGATACAGAATATTGCTGCTCCTTTTCGCAATCATCATTCTCTTGCCCTTATACCACTCTAAGTGGGGTCGGCACAACATGTTTTAAACATGTTACATGATTTGACTAGGTATTTTACTACCGGCCGCCTGCCTGAGTCTTACCCTAGTCATTTAATCTTACCTTAGTCACCTTTTACGACATCTCAGTAAGACATGAGGGTGGTCTATGCTACACAGCCGGATACCACACGGTGTGTCAACATACCTTAGTTTCCTTTTACGACGTCTCAGTAAGATATGAGGGTGTTCTATTCTACTCAATTTCAGTTGAGGTGGTATTCATACCATACGGAGGGAAATATTGTATTATATAATAAATGTATTATATAAAAATAATGTAAACAACTTAATGGCGAACAGTCTCGACCAACATCTCAAGAGACTTTCGCTTAATTATTGGATCAAGGGTAGGATACAGAAGGCAGTAGTGCTTAAGTCAGCACGTATTGCGAGGAAGTTCCTCAGTCTGGAGTTCTTACAAACTAACTCCGATGTCAGTGGCCAACGATTTGTTTATATTTTTAAATGTTTTTTGTATTTGTCTTATAGAAAAAAAAAGGACTGAAATCTTTTGTAAAAATAAATATGCGAAAATAATAATAAGAAATTCTTTATTATACACAAAATTACATAGAAAAGAATCGAATAATCTATATTAATATATAAAGCTGAAGAGTTTATTTCTTTGATTGTTTGAAAGCGCTAATCGCAGGAACTACTAGAGCGATTCAAAAAATTATTTCAGTGTAAGATAGTTCATTCATCTACGAAGACTATAGGCTATATAAAATCAGGCTAAGATAAATAGGAGAGGAGCAGCGATGAAAAATAGTACAAAAACGGGAAAATTTAAAGCTTTCCTTGCATTGAGTAAACGGTAATAGTTATTCAAAAATCATGTACTACAAAATTGTTCCAATCTAAAAGTTCTAAATAAAAGTCCGCGATAGCATATGTCTACCTTTTAAGGTTAACTAACCTTAACCATTTTCATGGTTATAAAAAGACTATATTACGGTTTTAATGTTACCGTAAGTGATCTCTAACAGGCAACCAATATGCCTAAGCATCATTATAATGAAGTGTACATTGTTGGTGATTGAGTGATGTTACAAAGAAGACAGAATAAGTAAACTTACATAATAATAATAATGTAAAAACTCTTTATTTTGCAATGTAATCTTATCCACGGATCAAAGTAGTTGTCAGTTTTTTAAATATATTATAATATAATAAATCCGCGAAATCCTTATTTCTTGTTTGTAGATAATGTTTTTTACGCAAACAAATATCTTTAGATTTGTCAAAGGGTATAAACTTGCCTTTCTGTTATCAGCATATAAAGACATTTGTAACCGTTTGTTCTCGATGATGAAGTGCTTTCGGGCTTAAAATTGTAAGATTTCTTATCCATATTTAAAGTAATCTCAATCTAAAAATGTGGATATACAGTTTATCCAATTTTATCAAGAATTTAACACAATAATATGATAAAGTAAAGCTGTCTTACTCATAACGCTATCTACGGCTAGTCTTTCTGACGTTATTTTTTGTGATTATACTTAAGCCGATAACATCATCGATTGAGGATATTAATATTAAGTCGTGTATGCACTAATGCAGATTCCCACTGTAGTGTATGCGGGTCGAGATGTGTGTAACTTACCTTGTATATGTATATACAAGGCACATATATGTAATACATGTTGTCGCCAATGACTTCCGCTTTGTATTTTATAGTTACACAGTTATGGAACAAGAGTATCGCGCCCTTTTTGATTAAAATGGTGGCAACACTGTGCCGACATTCAGCGACATTCAGTCTTTGTTCGTTATTCAAGAAAAGTGTATCTCTCGGAGCTGGAATTGTGGTATTCTATTATATCGTGTTATTGTAAAAAGAGTGCGCTAACATACATACGTGAACATACACTAACTCACACTAATACTAATGTACAACGGAAAATACACGGTCCCAGAATGCACCACGGCAGTAACACGAGAGCTCTTGGTGAGAGTGGTCGTAAAGTGACATGTTACTTGTTAGTGCGTGTTGGAGCCTGTGCGATGTTCATACAACATTAGTTTATATACACTACATTTTCCATTGCTTCTCGCATAGAGCTGGCAGGGGAATTTATATAAAAAAATTGATGATGTAGAGACGATATTTAGAATAGTAGCAACCAACAGAAGCTTGCAAGTCCTGCTGTCCTGCTGCGCTGTGTTATTCTAATTTTAAGAACAGTACAGCAAAAATTATCTTATGTATATCACAGACATACGAGAGGTCACAAAAAGCTTGTGATACCTGTGTCACGACTCAGCAGAGTTAGCAACTCATTCGATGGTCTCGGTATTAGCTTCTACAATAAAATTCCGCAATCCATACTAAACTACAGAAGGTTTAAATTAAGTTTAAGAGATATACTTATACGTAAAGCATATTACAAAATTGAGGATTATTTGGATCATACAAAAGCCTGGATTTGAAAATCCTTTTAGCTTCATACAGGACTGTGGTTTAATAATGTAAAATTTATAAATGAAAATGTATAAAAGATTGACCGCTGAGATTCTTTCTAGTTCTTTTCGGCAAGAGCAAAATTCCGAACCAGTTGCAGCTTCATTAATCATATTGATCCTCGACGAATCAAAAGTGATTGAAAGAGCTTATTTGAATTAAGATTATTTTGATTTGATTCAAATTCAAATTCAAATTCAAATTCAAATTACTTTATTTGCAAAAAACATGGTAACAAAGGTGTAATAAAATAGTATTAGTAACAACACGTTTAGTCATTTAGCTGACATGCAAATATTATTATAGGTACACTTAGAAATTATGAATTATTTTATGTCAAAGATTTTAATATTGAATTGAAATTTTCTTATTATTATTATTTAATTATTCTTTATTTATTTATTAAATTCAAAAAACTCTTTCACGGAGTAAAAACATTTATCTGTTAACCAGCAATGTATTTTATTTTTAAATTGAGTCAAAGGCATATCTTTTAAGGATTGCGGCAATTTATTATAAATACGAATCATCATATGATAGCAACTCTTAGAGCTGAGAGCGGTTTTACAAAATGGGTAATGCAACTTGTTGGGATATCGCGTGTTAAATGAAACAATGTTAGAGCACACTTCAAAGAACTCCGTCTTGTATTGTTTTGCAAAGCATGCTATCTCGTAGATGTAGATGCACGGAAGCGGCAATACTTTAAGATTCCGAAACAGTGGTCTACAGGACTGCGTTGGGGCTTTATTACATATTGCACGAATGCACTTTTTTTGAATTATAAATGCTCTATCGACATCACCAGCATTTCCCCATAGTATTATACCATACCGAATGACGGATGCTACGTATCCGTGATACGCTGTTAAAGCTGTTCTTAAGTCAGTTATTCTAGAAATCCTTCTTAACACATATACGAATTTGTTTATTTTATTGCAAATATTATTAATGTTATAGCTCCATGTGCAGTATTCGTCAACAGTTATACCCAAGAATGTCATTGTTTGTACTTCTTCTATAATTTTATTGGAATATGACACTGTACTTTTAAGAACACTCATTTTTCTATTTTTAAATGTTATATATTTCGTTTTATTTAAACTTAAAATAAGATTGTTATGAATTAGCCATTTATTGATGTCATTTAATGTTTTATTTATTACACTAGAATTGTCACTATTCTTCTCACATGGTATGACAACTGATACATCATCTGCATACATTATACATTTATGTTGAGTGCAATTTGGGAGATCATTAATATATAATAAAAAAAGAAGTGGACCCAATATACTACCTTGAGGCACACCAAAAGGATTAACTTCTAACCCTGATCTAAACGTAGTGACATAATTTTTTTCATTGAGCTTTGATATTTCAACCAATTGCGTCCTATTACTTAAATAGCTCTTTAACCATGACCAACATTGTCCCCGTAATCCGTAAATTTCACATTTTGTCAATAATAAATTGTGTGAAACGTAATCAAAATTTTTTTGATTTGACTTTGATTTGAAAGATTTGATTTGACTTATCCTAAAATTTATTAGAATGAAGTGTTGAGTGAGAGTACTTATGTACTTGTTGTACGGCCTTATGCTCAATTTGCGGTTATTAAATAAACAAAATGATGTAACCTTGCGGCCAAAAATCACTAATTCCCGATATTTTTTGGTCTTAGGGTATTAGTTTATCAAGACAGATAGCTAATTAATACCTGCTACATATGAACGAATTCAAGTAATTATGTTAAAAACGACATTATCAAAATTATGAATGTATATTTCGCAATGGAAAATCCACTGTAAGAAAATATAATGGAAATATTAATCTACATCAGGCCTAAAGAAAGATATTAGAATTCATCAACATCCTCCTGCCCTTTTCCCACTCTAAGTGGGGTCGGCACAACATGTTATAAACATGCTGTCACATGATTTGGCTGCGTTTTTACGACCGGCCGCCTCCCTGACATCAACTTACCTTAGTCGTATTTTACGACACCTCGGTAAGAAAGAGGATTCTATTCGGTCTATTCTACTAAACCGGATACCACACGGTGGATCCACTTACCTTAGACGCCTTTTACGACACCTCGGTAAGAAATGAGGTTGGTCTATTCTACTCAGCCGGATGCCACACGGCTAAAAGAAAGATATTAGAATGATGAAATCGTTTAATTTCCTTGAAACATTCTCAGGTATATTTCCATTACAAGACAAGTATTATTATGCATTCATGTAATATAGTTTATCTAGTACTACGAAGCCATATAATGAATTCTTCAGCAAACTGCTGATGCTATATTCGTTGATAACAAATATCATAAAAGATATTTACTAATTTTAAAGCTGAGGTAATTTACTTACATAATCAACAAATTCTATCTCGTGATCTCATAAATTCTTGCCTTCGTTTATTATATTGTTTCATCGCAATAATATAAAAGCTCTAAAGCCTCTGGCATAAAAAACAAGTATCTATTTAATTTTTTATATATTATTTTTGATTAGTATTTCGACTATTCTGGCAATGCGAGATTATCTATATCACTTTTTCTTTCTATATTTATATCTCTCTTTTATCATTCCTTGGAGAAAGGCGGTAAATGGTAAAAAAATTATTATTATTCATATAATAATGTGATAAATTTCGAGAGGACAGGTTACATTTAAAAGCGATATTTTGACTTTTTGTTAAAGTAATTTATCAGAAAATGTGGTTTATTTAAAAAAGTTTGATCATGACTTTAGTACTATAAAAAAGTTGTGATAGCCCAATGGTGCGAATTTCTCAAAAGGATCAAAGTTCTAACCACGGGTGAACTGAGTTTTATTTAGAACTTATGTGTACATTTCATTGGAGCGTTGGAGCAGCGTGGTGTGTCTTAGCTCCAAACCATTTCTATAAAAACGGAGAAAGGAGCCTAGTTATGTGATAATAAGACACTGTTACTTTGCTTTTTTGTTCTATAGAATTACGAAAATTAAAGCTTCTAAGTATCAGAACGATGAATAAAATTTCAATTATTTGTATAGAACCGAATGATCTCAATGTATTGTTACAAGAATTGCTTGCGATGATATATAACTTTAATAAAATTCTGTAAGTAAGAAGTTTTATTACATTATCATCGGGTCAATTACTATGGGGACGTTAAAGTGTCCCTGTTTTCACTAATTTGATAATAATTGTTCAACTATACTAACTTACTATGGTTGTGTAGGCTTTACGGAATTCTTATGTTAAACTTGACGAGAATTTATAGTAATTAATGATCTTTTGTAGAACTTAGAGCAATTTTGTATGTACCTATATTGATTTGAATTTGAAGTTTTAGTGCACGTTTATATGTAAAAACAGTTATATAAGTAAGTTGCGACATTTATGTAATTCTAAGGCATATTGTATGAATAAAATTACTCTTGTGACTGTTATTAAGATGCATTAAAGTAATACAGTGAACAAGAAAATTATATTTATATTAAACCAAAACGAAAGAATTGTTTTGTTGTCTTCAACAAAGCATGTTACGATTTTTTATCGGACAAACATCGTTATTAGATATAATTGGTTGCACTTCGTAGAATGACCGATTTTGTTCGGGATGTATTTTTTTATTGTCTGTAATTAATCGATATGTTATGATAAATTTGTCTGTATTTGTGAGAATGATTCGTTTTTTCGTTATGTTTCCTAGTAGTTCTTTTCAATAAAAATTTATACACCAATTTAACAAGGTAGATAGATGACTTTAAAAAGGTAGCAGATAGTCTTGCAATAATTTTCAATTGTTATGTTCGTGAGTGTCGTGTGTGTGTGTGTGTGTGTGTGTGTGTATGTATGTATGTGGGTGAATGCCAGCGCGCGTGTGAGTGCGTGCGTGCGTTCTCCATGTGTGTTTGCGTGCATGCGTCCTGCATGTGTTCGTGCGTGCGTTCTGGATGTGTGCGTGCGTGCGTGCGTGTGTGTGTGCGTGCGTGCGTGTTTTAATACCTAATTTAATTATCAAAGCTTGGAGTTAATGTGTAAAACAAATTGGGAATGCATTAATTTATTCAATATTTTAGCGTCGTGTTGAAAGAGTGATGTAATGAGTTTGACTAGACGCCTTCTTACATCACCCTAATTTTAAAAGTATCAAGTAGAATTATACATAACAGTAACAGTATGGCAACTGATGTGAATATGAGACGTATATTCGGTTGTGTTTAAGGTCGAATGTGCAAAAAGTACAGACCGTCCTCTACCTGCACACGGAATTAACTACAAAAACTTGTTTGACGTTTAACGTATGACCATAGAATATTGAATAAAGTTCAAGTTAGGTACTGTAACTAACTCCTCCTCCGACTTGTATAAATATTAATTTAAAATAATCAAACACCGCTAGAGCGCTCGCACTCCAACTGCGTAAAGCATAAAAACGCGACAAAGGCGCTAGCACTCTTAATATATATTGGCTCGTGATTCGTCTAAGTGGCTAGGACCCGTACTACGTTGTGATTTGTAATAACTCAAATTCTTTTAGAGCGTCAGAGGCCATGTATCCATCAATCTAAAGGAGTCAAATAAACCCTTAAATAGAATAAAATAATGTGATAATAATCACATTATAGTTTTATAATAATATTTCAATATATCGTATTCTTTAATATAAATAGAGCCGTCTGCCCTACATTCGTAGTTTATATCACTTTCCTCAACAGAGAGGTTCATTATCAAATATCATTTGTTATTATATAAAACAGTTGTTTGTCATCAGTGTACGATACTTGAACAGGTTTTATATTTATCTAATACAAGAACAGATTTTACTTGTACTCTACATGAACAGATTCTTATATGGTTAATACATGAACGGGTTACTATAAAATTTGATAAAAAAATGCGAGACATTCAGATAGTTGAATGTCTCGCGAATGTCTTATGTTACTTCATAGGATATGTTATAGCCAACAGAAAGATCACTCACTCGATCTAAATACCTAACCCTTAAACAACTCCGCAGAGAAGTTTAATCAATGTGGTATCTCTCTCCCATCTATTATATTCTTCCGATTTGGAAAAATATAAAAAGAGAGTGATAGTCAGTAGCTCCGCACCCGCTACCAACGGTGAGCTCCGTCCATAGGATATGAGCCCCCCCCCCCAAGGGGTACCTGTTTATAGTGCGCCTGCGGCGTATGATCATGGGATAAACCCATTATTGTCGGGAGTCAACAAAACCACAGTTGACGTATTAGGCAGAGTGCCTGGGTGTACAATAGAGGACCGAAGCCCAAATAATAAATAGCCGAAGCTATAAAATATGGCATTAGCCAAAGGCACAAGGCCTGGTAACATTGATAATAAATTACCAATTCTTATATTCAGTAAGGCGCATGTCGCTTGCACACGTCGTAACGGCGCGGTCTATGGTAAAAACCACATACAGTATAATACGTATAACACGTATAAAGTCCACAAAGTGGAAACCCATCGAGATGGCAAACATGTTGCAAAGCAACTTGATTAGTTATAATATATACACCATATAGGTGTGTGTCCACCGAAGTGGATAGTGTGTGTCCACCGAAGTGGAATATGTGTATTGCAGAGCATTACATGAATGCCAATCACACCCCCTATTCACCCAATACCATATAATGGAGTCACACATAGTGCACTCGCTTACGATATGCGCCAAGCTCAACACGCCACCTTATACAACAAAAAGTAATTTATGTTTAACGCGGCAAACCACGTAAGATGTAAAATAAAGGGATATGCAGGCCACACTGTCTAAAGCTAGTCCGCAGTCTTGTTAATAAAGACCCGACCAGCCGCTCTTATGCAATAATGCCATGCTATAATGGTCATTCGTGGTATCATTAACTAAGCTAAGGGGACGTCCTGAAAAGGACGAAACACCACACCCATCCGTTACTATGAACAGAGTCCATAGCGTTCCATCACTGCCTTTCCAAAGATCGACACGATCTTGCATCTTGAATCATTATACGAGAGCGGGCCTAGATGTGTATTTATTATTAATTCTTAAAAATAGTCGAGTTAAAACTCAATTAATATCTTGTATCGCCCCAGTACACATCTACAATATCATTATAACAACATTTTATAAGCGACCTAACAGATCACTTCTACGCTCCGCGCTCCGCCCGCTCTCTCCATACTGTAGTACGGCGGATAACGTGACATTCGGTCAATATGACGAAAATTATACTTTTCTGAATTTGATGTTTTATGAATAGAGCATCAATTATAGATGCGAAAAAACATTACTGCGTGACAAACAAACATTTATTTTTATACTATTTATAGATTTTTCTAAAATATTGAAATTTTAATAATTATTTATTTTTTAAAACTCGAATGTAGGGATGAGATCGTTACAGTACATAGATAAAGATGTGCCTAACTGTTTTAGTTAAGTTTTTTTCTATTTGTAAAGATTCGCTTAGATTTATCTTACTGCATGTGTTGGTAAATGTCTGTCTATGTATAAATCTACTTATTTTAATATTGTAAATCTGATATTGTGTCATTATCTATTCATAAAATAATTAAAAGAATAAAAATAACACTTGATTATCTATACCCTGTTCTCAATTTGACCACAGATTATGTGACAAAGGAGTATTCACGTGCGTAGGTGTGTGTCAAATGAGTGAAATATTTTTTTTTATTGATATCGTATTTTTATGCATTTTTTTAAATATTAGAATTCTATATAAACATTAACTATGTTTAACTAAATTTCATACTCGTCCTTTCGCGTAAATTTGGTAATAATTATAATATCTCAGTACAATTGATAAATGTTAAATAATACCTTAATTTGTACCTCTAAATGTACATATTATTAATTCTTTTCACAGTTCAAAAGCAATGGCACTTTATGTATGTCTTAAGGTTGATGTCATCTTAAAAACACGTCAGATAAAAGACATCACAAACATTGCAAAAATTGAACAAAACAAAACAAGTTTGCGATGTGTGATATAACTTGGATTGCAGATAAGATTGTTAGCTCATATGTGGGACATATTTTGTTTTGCTATTACATAAACATTGTCTTCAACATTTCTTCTTTGTGAGCATATGTATTAAACGTTATATTTTGATAAGATTATTTTGGATTGGTGTCATCAAGACATATTTGTTGACGAATTTAGATATTTTGATAAAGTATTACTTGTTTTTATTACTATAATATAGTTATATTACTGTTTAAGGTTCATGGTTACAATATTTTTCAAATTATATTTATTGTTCGTGCCATGTGGTATCCGCCTGAGTAGAACAGACCACCCCTAATATCTTTCCAAGGTGTGGTAAAAAGCGACTAATGCAAGCCGACCCGCCGTGTGGTATCCGGCTTAGTCGAATAGATCACCCTAATTTCTTATCGAGGTGTAAAAGGCGTGACCCTTCGTGTGGTGTCCGGTTGAGTTAGAATAGTCCACCCTCTTTCTTACTGAGGTGTTGTAAAATATGACTAAGGTAAGTTGACATCAGGCATCAGACTTAATAAAATAATTTTATTATTACTTTTGTAAAATAAAATAAGTTTCGTTTTCTCTATGGATTTTCCAGGAATACATAAGATCATATGAGTTATTTCACGTTTAGACCTGTACGAAAGTTTTCAATCATTCCTTTTAACTATTTACTGTTAGCGTTAAAAAGGTCTAACATATAAAATCTTTAGCTTTTCTAATAACTGCAGTATTTATATTTTATGTATCTATATATTAAGAAGAAGTCTCAAAATCAATTTTGGCTAAATGTATCCTTATTGCTTTGAGACAGGGATGTGGCGGTTTCTCCCACAGCGATGTCTAGTTACATTATCGCAGAAATTTTAAGGCATGTTCAAGTTTCATCAAGATGGTGTTTAACTTTACGGTAAAATAAGTAATGATGAATCGGTATGACCAATTAAACGCAAGGTTGCTTGCTCAAGGGTGCTTGTCCGGAATATCTGAAAACTGTAAACCCGCAAATTTTTGCCTAGTGTTCCTAATGCTCGATCATTAATATGAAAAGGCTATTGTGTGATTAATGACATAACTAATAATAGCTAATTAGGGACAAGAAATTATCTCGCTGGGAATCTTCAAAGCTATTCAATCGATAAGCCCACTCAAATCCCATAAAAGACTTTCGTAGAAAATGGGCCTTTTTTCCCTAAATTTATAATATACTTTATGAGAAATGATGGAATATAAAGTTTTATTATGTTTAGTTATAAGGTTTTCTCTTAACAACAGAGTATAATAAATTTTCATAAATAGGTTACCTAGTATAAATTAATGTGGTATCCGACCGAGTAGAATAGACCACCCTTATTTCATACCTAGATGTAAAAGGTGACTAGGGTACTCGTAAGTTTATCCGACGTATAGTATACGACTGAGTAGAATATACCACCCTCATTTCTTATCGTAAAGGGCGATTAAGGTATGTTGACGTCAGGCAGGCGGCCAATCCTAAAATTACTAGCCAAAACATGTAACACCATGTTTAATACATGTTGTGCTGCCCCTACTTAAAGTGGGCTAAGGACAGGAGCATAATGAGGTAAGTATAAATCAAGTATAGAAAATATGTGATACATGAAACGTAGGACCTACGAAATGAACGAATAATGGTTGCTTTATTTATTTACTCATTTGTTTAGGAACTCCAACAGGGGTACACAGAGAGTAAAATTATATAAAAGCTTAGAACATAAGCTAAGTGTACCCTCAATTATAGGAGAACACGACATGCTTAGTATACTGTGTTACACAAGTAATAAAAAGTAATAAAAACAAACAAACTAATCAAAGAACTTAAACCTATAAGTCTACAAAAGTAAAACTAAGACTAAAATTAAGATAAAAATTAAATAACACTAAGAATTAAAAGATAATAGCAATTGCTTTATTAAATAATATGCTTTATTACATTTTTATTTTTTATTTATTTTAATTTTTAATTTAAGATTTAAGTCATTAATAATGTGCTTTATAACATAACTCAAAGTTCACTGCTATTATCACGTGCTTACTATGAATCAAATATTTACCAAATACTTATTTGGCTAATCAATGCCTTTCTAAACACTATCGAGACAAGGATGTAAAAACTAACTTTCACTTTTATTCAATCAGTAGCTTGAACACCGTCTTGGGTACTTAAAATATATATACTCGTATTAGTGAAACCCACTTTTTTATTCATGTCAAGTTAATCGTTTATGTACCCTCAGTAATGCAATATTTGCTTTTTCCCTGTTCCCGAAAGTAAAATGGGAACTTTTTATTCGATATGTTTTTTCAGTGTATTATCTTTCGCATTTATAATATTAGTGGGTTAGGATCTTGCAAGTTTGGCATTTTTTGGCTAAAATTGAGTATCTTTAAATATAATATACCATTAGGTGAGGATATTATATGTATTCAAGACTATACCAGTGTCTAAAAGCAAAAGCAAAAACTATTTTGGACTTTCCGTCCTTTGGGTAATACCTAGTGAATGGTATTTAAATTTTTAACTAACAATTTTAGGACTCGGTGTTCTGTTATAAGCTAACAGGACAAAATTATAAAAGGTAGTTTTTTAAGAGTAATAAATTGTTTTGTCAATAATAACCAAATTTGAGGTGACCATATCGCGCTGATAACGTTTTTCCGGGTATCGGTTATTGATATTTAGGTAAGGTTATACGATTTAGGCAATGCGATTCGAATGCTGCGATAGCTAAATAATGAAACCGTGTGACCATCTTCCTAAAAAAAGTTGTGGCTAATTGATATTTGCAATTACTTTATAGGTTTATCCGTAACGACTTAGCCGAGTAAAACCTTTATTATTTTATATATTCTACATCCATTGATTTTCTGTTTTATATTTTATTTTTGTAAACTGCTAGTTTTCCGATATGTTAAAATAAATACATGTCGACTATTATACTATACTTCATTGTATACTATACTTTAATATATACTATACTATGCTAAAATACAACAAGGTACTAAACTACAAACTACTATACTACACTAAACAACAACAAAGCTATTATTGGGGTAGCAGACATATACTAATTTTTCATCGTCTACATGGATAATAATCTTGGCCACGAAACATCCGGGAATGGCCGGGAATTAGGAACGCTCCTGATTTCTTCCGTCTGGGCACAAATACGAAGGCATATGCAGAGCTGACTGACAACTAGTTGGAGAGGCACGCAAAAAAGAAGGAATAGATAATAATAATTATTATCATATTAAAATAATTAATTTGAATAATTATAATACAATGTAACATGGTTTTATTATCGTAATCGGTGACAAACAATGAATATGCTATAAACTAATGAATTTACACAATAAGATAAATTAACAAAGTGCAAGAAATATAAAGTAATGATACGGATCTCCAATCTTCTTACAAGGAAGGAAAATAAGTATATTGTACGCAGTTTCGCTGCCAGATAACAGTGGCGTATCTGTATTGTTATTCCGTCCTCGCTGCGAATGTTCGCAGTCATATAAAGAGACATCAATATCTATATTTTCACCTGATCGCCACCGAACAACGGCCGCATATCGAGTGCACTTGTCGATTCTTCCCAAATTTATATTTGAAGCAGTGAATAAGTTAAAACCAGAGTGATATTACAATGATTAAGTGTTTGTGAAGTGTGGGTGACTTTGAAACTTGTTTTTGCTGTTCATTCGAGTTTGTAATATACCCAAGATGACCGTACCGCCGGCTACCCAGATTGTTAATGTCGTGGGAGATTTAACTGAATCTAATTCCGACCCATCATTGATGGAAAAGATAGGACGATGGTGGGCCAGAGAAACTAAAGTAATTTTGGCGGAATTGATATCAACAACTTTATTAGTCTTTTTGGGATGTATGGCTAATGTGCCACAGGACGACTTCCCGATCCAGCCACCGATGTACGGCCCGATTGCTTTCGGTTTGGTCGTTTTATTTAACATAACTTGTTTCGGGCACATTTCCGGCGCGCATATGAACCCGTCTGTAACATTGTCGGCGATAATATGGGGGAAAGTGTCGTTACCTCTAGCAATAATGTATGTTATTGCTCAGTGTGCTGGTGCGATTCTCGGTTACGGTTTACTGTTAAGTGTTTCGCCAATAGACTTAATACCAGGTAGCGTGTGTATAACTCAACCGCATGTCAATCATACTATGTACCAAGCGTTGATTATTGAAATAGTACTTTCGGCTGCGTTAGGTTTTATTAATTGTGCAGTGTGGGATCCAGTGAATGAGGAAAAACAAGATGCTATTCCATTAAAATTTGGTTTTACTATTGCTGCACTGTCGCTAGCGGGAGGGCCTTTGACAGGGGCTAGTATGAACCCAGCTAGATCCCTAGGACCTGCTGTGTGGACAGGCAATTGGAATACACATTGGGTGTATTGGGTAGGGCCCGCCCTTGGTGGAGCGATTGCCCCACTAATTTATAAAGTCGCCTGGCTTGAAACAAATAAACAAAAGTCTGAATCATCAATGAGAAATGGCCAAACGTGATATTTATAACTATCTTTGTATGTCAAACTATATTTATTCGGTTTGGACATTATTGTCATTTAATATTATACGATTGAATCCTATATACTGTATATTTATCCTAAAGCATGAAATGGAATTGATTGGTTAATATATATAACCTCATCATCTACAATACTTTTAAAACAGACTGAATTCTATGTTGTTATAATAAATATTTCAATAAAGCTGTTATTAACCAAAATTCTAAGAAACCGTGTCATTTTATACAAACGCTGTTCTGCTTTATTGATTATTAAACTGATCATTTACTAGGACTGTCCCGAATTAGTCAGCTTGCACATAGCTTAGTAACAACTTTATGTTTTATAAACTTTTCCTCAACCGCGGTTCCAAGAAGTAATTTCAAACATTAAAGGATAAGTTTTTGAATCCACTTTTAGATAATTAGAATCTCGCGTTTGCTAATACACCATTCACAAACTTTCCACATACTTATTCGTAAATTTAGTTTATTTGTAATTTTTATTATTACTTACTTTACTAAAAGGTAAAGCAAGGTCTTCCTTGGGTTTATATGTTTTCAATATTAGATTTTTTTGATCCTTCTGATCTGTTTCTTTATTATAATCATTATCGTTAAAATGTTGTAAATTTTTTTTATTGATTATTATCGGTTTATTTGTGCAGTATAAGTCGAGTCACTTCTTGTTTAAATTGTTATCATTTTGAATTGAAAATAATTTGCAAATTTTTAAAACCGGTTTCAGATACGTGGTGATGATAATTAAATACTATTTATAGTATTTATCTGTTAAACAACGATATTGATTATTCGAAATTATGCTGAATAATATATTTGCAGATAGTGAGTTTGTGGCCTATATTTCGTGGTATTTTTAGACTTCATATTTCGTAATATATTGTCAATGATTACAGTCAATATTTTAGTGTATTTTATTATACTTTTATTCGTATATTTTATTTTTTCTGGTAAAATATACGTTGTGCGTGTTACAAATTCATTTTCCAATGAATTAAGGTGAAAATATTTTCATAATTAAAATTAGTGGATGCTAATGATTTTAATTATATGTATATGTAATTAAAATGAATTCGTTTAGAATCAATGTTATCATTATTGGTGTTTACAATACATGCTACATACTTATTGTATAAAATAAAAATTTTATATTGTAAAGTATGAAAGTAAAATATGTAATTTGGATTAAATGTATTTGTTTAATAAGCCGAATTAATTTCATGTCCGATTCAGCTTGGGATCCCACCGAATATGAGTTATTCAGTCAAGGAATCTTTTAAGTAATATTAATTGGTTTATGTCTTGCCAGTAATTAAAAGAGATGATTAAATATTGTATTATTTGTATTGAAATGGGAGTTATGTGATTTAATTTCAATTTTAGCGTAAATGAAATGCTACATTGGCATGTCCAATGATAAAGCAGTTTCAGATTATGTATATCAACATGAGATTATACTTAAATATTATGTTAATACCGCCTAGTGTCATAAAATGATAGATTGCAGATTTAAGAATGTTAATTGTACACTTATACAAATAAAATGTATCTTATTTATATGTTATTGTTCATTTTAGCATCACCCAATTATTGTTTCCCTGTAAATATAAATTCTGCGATGAATTTTCACATAACAAAGGTACAATAGTTCTACCCATCAAACTTAGGTTGGTATACCCATTAAATGCTATTGAAGTATGTATCCTTTGTCACAAAGTTTCGTATTCGTACGTAAATTGCTTCATGTTTTTTGCCGTATCGAAGTCTATCTCCACTAGTCACCATCAATAAATGTAAGTTATTATTACAAAATTAATAATTAATAATGGAGAATAAAAAAGAAAATGGTATATAAATCATAACTATAATTATTATATAGTAAATAACATGATCTAAAAATGAATGTGAATTTTTTTGTTGTTTTTGTGTGTAAAAAAATTGTGTTTTGTGTTTAATATGATCTAATTCTACACATGGCAGTCAAAGGGTTAAGATTCCTATAATATCTATCTATAGAGAGAGAATAAATCATCATACTCCTGCCCTTATCCCACTCTAAGTGGGGTCGGCACATCATGTTATAAACATGCTGTTTCATGGTTTGGCTGCGTTTTTACGTCCGGCCGCTTGCCTGACGTCAAATTACCTTAGTCGTATTTTACGACCTCGGTAGGACAGAGGAAGGACGGTCTACTCAGCCGGATACCAAACGGCGTCCATAGAAAGATAATAAATATTAACGCTTATTTAGACAAAGAATTTCAATTTTATTTCTAAATATCTTGAAACAAGAATATTGAAAATAATATTCTTGTTTCAAAGTATATATTTTGATTTAAAATACATACTATGAATAAATATCTATTGTGACATATTTCTCTTAAGTGGTTTTTTAACGATAAAAAGTCTCTGATAAATATTCATCGCCAGATATAATTGACGGTTCTTCAAAACGGATAAAATTCAATTTCTGTCACAAATTTCAACATGTATTTACTTCAAGCTACTATGCCCACGTTTTCCATTAACAAAGGACTATATATTATTTAAGAGAAGCTATAGAAATGGAATCAGAAGTTAATAAAATATAAAAATACAAACGAAAATAAGTATATTTGTATATAATTACGGTTTTATAAAAAACTTTTCTTAAAATTTAGTAACTGGGTGATCGAGCCTTGCTCGTAAAAATAACCTTTAATTCTATTTATATTTTAGTAGGTTTTCAGTGCCCGAAAACAGGGTGAAATATAGCTATATACTACATACTAAGTTGCAAACAAACACACGCACACACACACACATACACACACACACATTCTGAAATTCAGCATGCTGGGGGTTTTTGGGGAGCAAAATCGATTAATAATTTTTTTTATTATTTTTATAGAATTTCAAAAAAAATCTTTTTATCCATGTTTTTTGGCCCTTATTTTTTTTTTAAATTGACTTTGAATACAATCACAAATTTTCGCTGTCAAACGTAAAGTCATGGTAGTTCATTTGTGGAACGGGCGGTCTAGAGAGGTGAAAATACCTAGGATCGAGCCCCACTTGCCCTATTATTTTTTCATTTTTTTACATTATGTTAAAAATTACAATTAGATTTTAGCAAGGCTCGGTTACCCAGGTACTATATATAATACAAGATTAACTAATTTCAATAATAAAGACGTATATTGGGATTATGACGTGTCGATATTTATGATAACTATTCATTTTTATTTATCTGATTAGATTTTAGATGAATTGATCCCAACGTTGATATAACGATGTTGATTCATTTCATATATTGCTCTAGTGTCATAAATACTCAAATTACATATTTTCACTAAGCTTTTTATACCGCTAGATAAACTTATCTTATCCATTGATTATTATTTACACCTGTTGTTACTAAAACGATGAACTTGTACGTTTGGGATTTTTTTTTTAAAGCAAACAATTATCTTATAAACAGGAATAACTTCAATGAATTGTAACAAATAACTTGTTAAACACGTTCCTTGCCAATATCATTTTTTGAAGTCTTTTCGTTCAGGTGGTGACCTCAGTGGTGACCGAAACGGCTGTAACGATTTTAATAAAATTTAAAGACAATCTTAAGAATGACCCAGTGAATGATGATCGAAGCATTTTTTTTAACTGTGGATATCTGTTTTTAGGCCGCCATGTGGTATCCTCCTTAATAAAATAGACCACTATTATTTCTTACCGAGGTGTCATAAAAGGCGACTAAGGTAAGTTGACTCAGGCAGGCCACCGGTCGTAAAATAACTAGCCAAAACTTGTTCCGACTCCACTTAGAGTGAGATAAGAGCAGGAGAATGATGAATTAAATTATATGTCTCAGTTGTCGTAACTTAATTTGAAAGTTGTTACCTTTAATTAAAATACTACTTATTTTAAGTTGTTTACTGTATAATTTTAATGTGAAGTGTCTATTTTGTTGGTGATCTATAAATAAATAAATGAATTTCGTTCAGGTCGCATCATAATTGCATCTTTATAGGATTGCAGTTAAAACTAATTGCGCGAGACAAAATATATCCAATCACGCCTTGTCGGGTGTCTCACGATTAAATCAGTAATAGAATTGAGATTAATTTATTTTACTGCACAATAAATTATAAAAGAAACTTTTTGTACAATGAATATAACATCACCGGAACGGAAGGTTCAGGGTAAATTTCTCAAATTATTTATAAAATTAGAGCTTGTTTTGCAGATATCCATAATACAAAATTATTTTGACAAAATAATATTATGCTGCCGTATGCTATTCAGCAATAAAATAACCCATCCTCGTTTTTTACCGACGTGTCCTAAAAGACGACTAAAATAAGTGGAAGTTAGACAGGCAGCCGGTTGTAACTGATGACTAGCCAAAACTTGTAACATGTTTAAAACATGTTGCACTGGCCCCACTTAGAGTAGGATAAGTGATCGAAAATTATAGCGATAGGCGAATCATTACTTTTGTTTAAACTGTTTTCTCAACGGCCAGTCAACTTTCTCGAGATAATCAATTACACTTAAAAAAATGCGTACTTACGTACCTAAATAACTATCTTAATACCTACTTATCTATAAACTTATCGATTGTATCAGGACTGCGACTAATGCAGCTCTGATGATTAATGGTAATTATCTTTATAGGTAACGAGGATAAACGGAAGAGACTTTGTCCGGAGTCGGGACGCTAAAACCTTTGTTTTAAAGAAGAGAAACCCTATTTTATTTATATGATTTTATCCTCCTATCCTATCTTATCCTACTAATATTATAAATGCGAAAGTTTGTGAGTATGTTATGTGTGATGTATGTTTGTTACTCTTTCACGGCGAATCCGCTAATATAATATGAAATTGAGCGTACTTCAATTAAATTCTTCTTGTTGAAGAAATCTTCATTCCCCTTATCCCACTCTAAGTGGGGTCGGGAAGATGTTTTAAATTGTGAATGAGTTACATGTTTTGGCTTGTCATTTGACTAGCGGCCACCTTACCTTACTCGCCTTTTACGACACCTCGGTAAGAATTAAGGGTGGTCCATCACTCAACCGGATACTACACAGTGGATCAAATTACCCTAGTCGCCTTTTACGACACTTCGGCTACCACAGATACCACACGGAACAAACAATAATAAACAAACAACAAATATCATAGCATTTACACATTGAATATATTACTATTAATCCTATTATAGGTCTTAATCATACCGCCTAGACAGCAATTAAACTGCCTGCCAAAACTAGAGTCATGTGTTTGACAGGCACAAGTAGGGAATTATATAGCATTCTGAAGGGCTTTTCATGAAAATTAGTTTACGTAAAGCGTTTAAGCAAATATAAGATTAATTGTAGACCGAAGTTATACTCTAATATTTTTTAAAATTTTGTTTACAAAATAATTTCTCGTACTTCAAAGGCGTGGAATTCCCTTCCTTCATCTATCTTTCCGGATTCGTACGATTTGAAAAACTTTAAAAAAAGAGTGAATAGGCACTACACTGGCGCAGCCCACCTTAGGCTACATCTTTCGCTTTCCATCAGGCGAGATCGTAGCCAGGCGCTAGCCTTATCTCATAAAAAAAAAAAAAATAGCCTATCTGTAAGCAATAAAATAAGTTAAATCTACCTCGATATGGTATCTTTATGCGTTATCTTCAAAATGATCATCGCAAGATAATATGATTATCAATCGAATACTTGACGCACGATTGCTTGATGAAATATTTTATCTTGACAAATTTGAGATCTTGATATTGGCTAGTATGTTTTCTGTACAACGTTGTCGATATATTTAAAGTAACTGATTTATTTATTTCTCTGTTACTGGATGAGGATGTTAGTCAAGTGCATATATTTTATACAGCTGTGGTAGCCCAGCGGTAACACCGTGCGACTCTTTCGAGGAGGTCACGGGTTCAAACCCGGGTAGACACCAATGAGTTTTTCTGGTAAAACTTATGTGTCTGATTGATAATTGCAATTTATCACGAGCTTTTCGGTGAAGAAAAACATCGTGAGGAAACCTACATATCTCTAGAGAATTCTGGAGATATGTGTAACCTACCAATCCGCATTGGAGCAGCGTGGTAGGTCTTAGTTCCAAACCTTCTCTCCAAAAACGTAGAGAAGAGGCCTATTCTCAGCAGTGGATAGTAACAGGCCGCTACTTACTTACTTCTATACCAAATACTGGTACACCAAGAAATTTGTCGTTAGGCATGCCTCTCTAAAAGAAATGGCTACGGGAGTAACTATATTTTGGTTATAGTACTAAACTGCTCTGTGAGCTTTTTCGATGATGAGTTTGGTCACTTCTGTTCCTAAGTCTGATAGGAAGAATGATGGTATCTTTAGGTTTTTGTGAGGACCTCTAGAGGGTATTTGGATGTGGGCGGAGAAGCTCAACGCGCCCGGCAAGCCAATTATGCTTTTTTTCATGATGAACCAACCGAAGTAGTTGTACGTTGTTTGCCCAGACTTTGGAGGGATATTCTGAATCTGTCTGTACCCCACACCATTATCCCATACCTTTATCTAGTGATAAAGGTATGGGATAATGGTGTGTTAAGGGTTAACGGGTAAAGAAGTAAAGTGCAAGATTCCTTATACGTAATTTGCGAAACTGCCTTTTTATTGTTGTCTCCTAAATTTCAGCTTCATTTCAAAGTCACAAAACATTATACACGGCTACTTTGCAGTACTTTAAATTCCGTCCGCTTTTCTCAGACCTGTAACATTTGCGCATGATAAATTATTCAAATTGTATTACAAGTTATAATTTTGTTTGAAATATACAAGTCTCTAGAGACGCGTTGGCAATACTGAACAAAAATAGTCAAGACGAAGTATTGGATATCAATATAATGTTGTGAAGCCGTGTGGTATCCGGCTGAATAGAAAAGTACCACCCTCATTTCTTACCGAGGTGTCGTAAAAGGCGACTAAGGTAAGTCGACCCGCCGTGTGGTATCCGGCTGAGTAGAACAGTACCACCCTCATTTCTTACCGAGGTGTCGTAAAAGGCGACTAAGGTAAGTTGACCCACCGTGTGGTATCCGGTTTAGTAGAATAGACCACACTCTTTCTTACCGAGGTGTCGTAAAATACGACTGGGGTAAGTTGACGTCAGGCAGGCGGCCGGTCGTAAAAACGCAGCCAAATCATGTGACAGCATGTTTATGACATGTTGTGCCGACCCCACTTAGAGTGGGATAAGGGCAGGAAGATGATGATCTATATAATTTTGTGGTGTTATTTATCTATGTGTTGTGAATAATATTAGATTGCGGCGGTTACTATTTTTATAAAATAATCAATGAATTTTTTTTATCAAAATTAACTCAGGACTAGAAGAAGCGGAAGCTAAAAATTACGTATACCTTGTATAATAAGTGTCTGAATTTATTTTATGGGTGTATATTAAAGTATGTATTTAAAAATATATATAAGTATATATTCAACAAGCTGTGATGGCCTAGCGGTGCTACCATGTGAATCTCTAGAGACGATCATGGGTTCAAACCCGGGCAGACACCAATGAGTTTTTCTATTAAAACTTATGTGTCTAATTGATAAATGCAATTTATCACACGCTTTTCGGTGAAGGAAAACATTGTGAGGAAACCTGCATATCTCTAGAGAATTCCGGGGATATGTGTAACCTACCAATCTGCATTGGAGCAGCGTGGTAGGTCTTAGCTCCAACCCTTCTCTCCAAAAATGGAGAGAGGAGGCCTATGCCCAGCAGTGGGATAGTAACAGGCCGTTACTTACTTACTTTATATTCACCAGTTGTCTGTCTACCATAACACAAGTATTAAGTTACTTACTTTGGGGACAGACAACCGTGTGTGTAAGGGTTCCATATATTTAAAGAAATAAAAATTTAAAAATAATGCGAAATAGAGATATAAACGGTGTAACATATCTATTCCATGTAAGCGCATTTTTATTTTAACTATCATTTATCAATAGGCAAAATCTAATCCACGGACATTTTATCGCTGAATAAAATCGTTATCATTTCAGACTTTGAATATTAGATATTACGTAATAATGTTGATTTCCAATACCTATCTCATTATCATTCTCCTGTCCTTATCGCACTCTAAGTGGGGTCGGCACAACATGTTTCAAACATGATTTGGCTAGGTAGTTTACGACTGGCCGCCTGCCTGACGTCAACTTACCTAAGGCGTATTTTATTTATTTATTTATACGGATTTCCAACAGCATAACATATTATTTAACCCAAAAACATCCAAATAGTCTTAAATTAATTATGTAATACCAATTATAGAAAATCACATCATTCTTAGTAACAATTTTACTATTATAACCCTAAAAATAAACAAAAAAACAAAAAAACTAAAGAATAATGAAAACATAAAAAATTCAACATCAAGGATCAAACTTTGAACTTAAAATTTTTGTACATTTTACGACACCTCGGTAAGAAGGAGGTCTATTCTACTCAGCCAGATACCACACGGCAGGCCGACTTACCTTAGTTGCCTTTTACGACACCTTGGTAAGAAATGAGGTTGGTCTATTACACGGCCAATAAATTTTTCTTTTCATCAAGAAGAATTTAATTGAAGTTTGCTTAAATGCTCTTTGTCTTAGTTATAAGGTGATATGTGATAGGAAACACGAACGTCATAATGGGATTTCACACCTTAGTCGTATGGATTTGTAATTAGTTTAGACCCAAATAACATTATGAGGGTACATAATAGACAAGGGTTGATAGTAGACAAGATGTGAGTAATCTAACCTTATGATGACAGTGTATGTTTAACATATCCACTTGATGGTAATTGGATATGCTTTTAATTAAAAGGACTTTGTATAGTGAAATGAGAAATATTGTAAATTCTTCATAGATTTTATTATTATTATTTGAGGTCACTTACAAAAGTAATAATAAAAGTATTTTGTTATAATCTGCGATGAAGTAAAATAGAAAATCTTTATTATTTAAATGAGTTAATATTGTATGTATATATATATATATATTTTTTTTTTTTTTTCGGAATCTCGGAAACGGCTCCAAAGATTTTCCTGAAATTCAGCTTGTAGGGGGTTCTAGAAAATTCGATGTAGATAAGTTTTATTTTTAAAAAAATGACGTTTTATCCCTGTTTCCGGGTTCTAAAATTTTTTGTAATTTATGTTGAATACAATCACAACTTGTATCAGGTATGAAATCGGATTTTCCATTCTCTATTTAGCATTACATATATTTTCTATTTAACTTCATCGTGGATTTTAGCAAAATAATTTTATTATTACTTTTGTATTATGTATCTCCGCAAAGTAACGCCTACTTATATAAATTGTTTAGAATTCACTTCTTAAGATTCGATTCATAAAGATGGAATCATGGAAGCTCGACTAAAGACGATCAATACTTAAAAATGAAATAGGTTAAACCAATAGGTATAAACCTTGAAATAGGTAATTAACCGCTCGGGCACTTAAAGCAATGTATAAATAAATAAATAAATCAATATATATGGGACAATTATTCACACGGTCGTCCGTCACCAAAGTAACTTAATACTAATTACTTTTGTTATAGATTACAGACAACTGGTAAATATATAGTTAATTTTAAAGAAAAACTTAAATAAACAAACCCAGATTCAAAATACCAACAAATTGTTTTTACAAAATGTTTTTGTTTAAAAGGTTACTAGCAATTTTGGATTCCAAATTACTAGTAAACTTATTAACCCTACAGCTAAGCTAAATGCTTGTGTTGAGAGTGGGGTTGTGCTTGGGAGTCGAACCCACGATCTCTAGATCGCGAGTCCGTTACCCTAACCATTCAGCTTCAGCCGCTTCAAAGTTCAAACTTCTTTGCCAAAACCGTGAATGGAATTTATTTTTGTGAAATGTATTGTATTGTATACACAACATTATATTAATAAATTTGTAAATAACGTGCGCCACAAGTTTGGTTAACATATTTGGATATTTTCCTTTTAATCGAAGAAAATTTCTTCCTGAGTACTCTATTATGGGACCAAATTAATGGAACTCCTTTGTATAACTCTTATATCGCCCAAATATCACAATTGATTTGATTTCCTGCTAAGTTTGGGATAACAATACTTGTTCCAAGTAAGTTCGTAAATAAAACGTTAGAGTATCAGTATTGGTAGCATTGTATCGCAGTAATATTCGCAAAAACATCGTTCACAAAGCGAAAACTTTATTAGCAAATAGAATAAATTTGTTCACACCCTACGTTATCCACATCGCTGGCGAAATAGTCGAGTCTTTTGCAGTTTATTGCGTGTTATTCACCACAATACATGCGCGAAATACGAACACCTTCATTTTAAGAATTATACCAAAGCAATTTAGAGTCAATATAAATTATTGTAGTCAATATATTATATAATTGAATTTTCTACCCACTCAATTTCATTATTCTGCTGCCCTTATCCCACTCTAAGTGGCGTCGGCAAACATGATTATACAACATGGCTAGGTATTTTACGACCGGCTGTCTGCCTGACGTTAACTTACCTTAAAAGTCTTTTACAACACCCTGCTATATCTGGTGTTTATTTATGATTTAATTATAGTCAGCAGATAAAATACGAAAAAAAAGGGAAGTATATATTTTTTTTAATATCATAAGGACATTAAATTTAACCATATTAATGGGAAAAAGTGTTTTATTGGGAAACATTAAAATTCTAAAGTGTATTATTGGGAAACATTAAAATTCTTAAACCTACTATTGGTTTTACGACGAGATGTGCTTTATGTTTAAATATAAAAGAAAGTTCATAGAAAGAAAGAAATTCTAAAGCTCATATGGTTTTTTTTGAAACTGAAAACAAATAACAATAAAAATGTTTACAAAAAGAACTCTTTGTGACTGCAAAATCTGCATTTTGTATCAATTTCGACGTAGAAAAGTGCCTTATTCACGGACCTTTACCGAATATCGAGTTACAGTGTTGTCTGTACCATTCGGCGTTCAAATAAAATATAGACACATATTGTTCTTTTAGGATTTTCTAAGCTTCCTGATATTCTTTTTTTTTCAAACTTTTAACGTATAAATGATAGTTCTCGGCTCTCTCAAGGCTTGCTAGGTAATTTTTTAAAAGATACAAAAAATGCAATAAAAAATAGAAAAAAACATGACATGTGGGAATCGATCCTAGGTTTCGAACCTTTTTTGGTTTGCACGTTAACATTAGGCTGTCACAGCTTTGCATTTGACAGCTTAAGGCATGAGTTGCTATCTATTCTTATTTTTGTAATTTTTTTAGTGCCCAAAAACAGAGAAAAAACGATTTTTTTTACTATTAGACAGCTAGATTGTTTTTCCTCCCCTAAAATTCCACACATGCTGAATATCAGGAAAATCGTTGGAACCGTTTCTGAGATTCAGAAAATATATTTATATGTATAAATACAAGATTAACTCATTTAAATATTAAAGATAAAGTTGATAAGTCTTCAATTCTAGAAATTCTTAACAAATATGTATGACCACAATGTTTTCCTTTACCGAAAAGGGGCTTATAAATCCTAGTATCCTACTAATATTATAAACACGAAAGTTTGTGAGTATGAATCTATGTTTGTTACTCTTTCAGGGCAAGTCCGCTAAACCAATATCGATGAAATTTCGCACAATTATTTCTTACACACCAGAGTAACATATAGGCTATAGAAATATTGTTAATTCTACAGGAATAGGATGACACTAAAACTGATCACGAACTGAAACTGAACTGATCACGAAGTCGCAGGTAAAAGCTAGTTATATTATTTATTTATTTATTTATGTACCATAAAAAATGTAGGAAAAAAACATTATTGGTAAAAAAAAGTGTACAAAGGTTAACTTATCTTATCTTAGGTCAACTTATTGAATCAGGCACTTTTTTTACTTTTTATTCAAAATTGAGTGTCCAAGACGTTACAACGAAATTATACACATCGGTTTTCCTCGGATCTCTAAAAAAAAGTTATATTTAGTGAAGAAAACAATAGCTATTTAGCTTGAATGTTACTACACAATCAGGATCGTTACAAAACGCAGGAAGTTTACTAAATTCCAGGAAAAAACCCTGGATTTCTGTACTTATGTTTCACGTGTGTAATAAATTACTATATTGTCAGGATAAAAGTATTTTTGCTCCCTTTAATGCGTAAATTGAAATGCAAATATAGGCGGAACACTGTCACGTTGCCGACAAATTGCACTAGAACTGACAGCATGACGACGTATGCGAATTGCGAGGCATGTGAAATTGGCGTGCATATTGCACTGAAGATTTCTGATGCAGGGTTTACTTTAGTTTTAAATATATCGCTGTTAGATATATTTTTATAAAAAAAAAGTAAAGAAGCGGCCTGTTACCATCTCACTGCTGAGAATAGGTCTCTTCTCTCCGTTTTTGGAGAGAAAGATTGGAGCTAAGACCTACGACGCTGCTCCAATGCGGATTGGTAGTTTACACATATCTCCAACATTCTCTAGAGATATACAGGTTTCCTCTCGATGTTTTCTTTCACCGAAAAGCGTGTGATAAATTTTAATATCAACTTATATGTCTAATATAAGTTTTAACAGAAAAACTCAGTGGTGTCTGCCCGGGATTGAACCCGTGACCTCCTCGAAAGAGTTTCACGGTGTTACCGCTGGGCTACCACAGCTTATTTTTATAGCCATTCATCAATTACACTTATACTATTTGTTTATACTTGTACTATAATCTGATTCAGTTTGAATTTTTTATATGTTGTTATTATTTTAAGTCATACATATTTTCTTGTTTTTAAAATCTATAATTTCATTGTTTCAGATTCAGTTTGTCAGTCAAGTAATTTGTAAGTTTCCTCATTATATGTTTTTTTCAATTTGTTGGTTCTTCGATTCTGGGTGTATTTTTATGTAATAATGTATTTGCGAGCCGTGTGGTATCCGGCTGGGTAGAATAGACCACTCTCTTTCTTACCGAGGTGTCGTAAAATACGACTGAGGTAAGTTGATGCCAGGCAGGCGGCCTGTCGTAAAAACTCAGCCAAATAATGTGACAGCATGTTTATAACATGTTATGCCGACCCCACTTAGAGAGGGATGAGGGCAAAAAGATGATGATCACATAAATACGGTATTACCGTTTCTAAGGTTCTTTATATATTCGCCATAATTCACTAATATAAATATTGTAATATGATAAAGAAACTCATAAGAATTTAAATGAATACCTGGGCCAAACTTTACATAAAATGGTGTCAACCTCGCTAATTTACTCAGAAGCCCAAAATCTGACTAAACAGATTAAGTAAACTCTGCTAGAAATTGTATTACGAGGAACTTAGTTAACAAAATTAATTCCTTTACCTTAACTTCATTACAATACCTACTGGTTTATAAAAGACGAGGTACAAAAAAGCATTGTATTCACCCTAATGTACTTTTTGTTTCTTGTTATAGCAAAATATGTATTAGACAAGAATACGTATAGCATAATTTGTACCAGCAACGAAAATTTCTAACTTTCAACTCACAAGGTTTTGTGGCAGTTTATAATAACATCCTGAATAAATTTGGTTTGTAATTTTAGGAAAGTTTTAAACCCTATGATTTAGAAATATTATGAAATTGTATTACACACGCCGTGTGGTATCCGGCTGAATAGAATAGACTACCCTTATATCTTAACAAGGCGTCGTAAAAGACGAAAAAGGTGACACATTTATGGCTTATATACCAGGCTAACATTTGGGTAAAAAATCACGTTTGGCCTTCGAGAACATGAACAAATGGGGTTTTTTAACACATAACTTGACGTGATATAAATCACAAGTATAACTTGTTCTAATATAAATATAACGCATAAATGAGAAAATTGACAACTCATTTTACCGATTATATATTTTGACTAGCAATCGCCAGCGGTTTCGCCCGCGTGGAAAGATTAAAACCGTTATATAGTATTTTGATAACCAAAAAAATGGTTAAAGTGCGTTAACCTTAAAAGCTAGACATATGCTAGAACAATTTTGTAATACTTTGTAATTTTCTGTTTACTTAGCGCACTCAAGGAAAGCTTGTCACCCGTTTTCGTAATATTTTTATTGCTGCTCCTCTTCTATTCATCTTCGCGTGATGTTATATAGCCTTCCTCGATAAATGGACTATCATACACTCAAAGAATTTTTCAAAACGTAGTAGTAGTAGTTCCTAAGATTAGCGCGTTCAAACAATTAAACAAATAAACAAACCCTTGAGCTTTATAATATATTAGTATAGATATAGGTAGATAAATTTCTACTGGATTGCTAATATCCTTGTATTAGTTGTTATCTCGCAAATAAATTCATTATCTCACGAAAGAAATTGACATTTTCGTATACTACTAAATCAAGAGGGTTTGAAAGTGAAGGCACACGTTTTCCAAATAAAGTTCCTTTAAACGGTTGGGTTAAATGCAGCTGTTGTGCTAAAACGGGTGCCGTTCTAAATGGAAGCAAGGATTATCTCCGCTTTCGGGTTCCATACTACTTGCCTGCTAACACAAGCCGAAGCTATCGCAGTAAGTCTGATTAAAAGCAGGGACTTAGCTATGCGAACTAAAATTAGAATACATTATTTTTTATTTTTTCACCGATTGTTAAACATTTTGATTAACGCCGTGTTGTATAAGTGATATGAATAAGTGATTATATACACATATTTAATAACTTTACAAACTACTATTCAAAAAACTTTACCCTCTTTTTTTGGTAAATCTGGGTGTGAAAGATTCCTTATACCAAGCAAATCCATCAGGAATTCCTGCAGCTGCTCTTTTGAAAATTTAATTCTTTATAAGTTAGATTTCATCATATTATATGTTGCTATATTGAGATTGATCGGAGAGTATTTAAAACACATTTTTAACATTTATATAAGGTTCAGTTGTATAAATATAATTTTGTTTTTTGCATTCTTTATTAGCTTTAAAAAAAACTCCAAAAGGAAAATCCTGTGAATTCCAAATCTACTAGAAATGTTTGCACCACATATTCGTCATGTCAGTTGCAAGCGGGCATGCAAGCAGAATAGGCACGTCAAAGACAGTTTGTATTCATGCTGGCAGCGTAACAATATGTCTACAGTTCAAAAAATGACTGCCGAATTTTAGAGGTATTGTAACATACCATTCATATGGCATCAGCTGTGTTATTCTCTAAAAGCAAAGTACTCGACGTCGAGTTCGTCGTCGAGCTAACTTTGCTATCGCCCGTCAACCTAACCTCGCCGAAATCGGTATTCTCTAACGACATATCGCTCTAGTCGAAGTCAAGGTTGCGAGAGCTCGTCGCTGTTTTTGAAATGTTTTTATCATAGACAATTCGAACTAGTGATTGCATTCCCGTTGACACAAATTTTACCGATAATATATTATTTTAATATTTTTGTGTTTAAAAACGCATTTTGAAGCGTTAATATTATTATATTCACGAATATTACTAAAAATAGAACTCGAAATAGCTCCAAATATATATTTATCAACATCATTATAACTTTACATAGGCTGAATAGTCATTTCCTTTGCCTAATTAAAAATTTAAAAAAAAATGTCGTTTGTCAAGTGGTTTGCGTCGTATGAATTACAATTTTGTTTATCTTGAATCTTTAAAGTTTTGGGTTGGCAGTGTTATTTATTTTGGATTTATAACGATTTATAACTAAATTCTTTAGTTTTTCGTATTTTATTACCCATCGTAAATAAGTATATTAAATGTGCAACGAAGGTTGTAGTCCTCGTTTGAGTTTATTGTATATTTCTTTATAGCATGTCACGAAGCGCCATACCTTCTCGTCACCAATTTGAAAAACTACTTTAATTGAAGAAAAATCTTGGCTTGCTGTTGAGCATACCCGAACAAACCATGCCAGAGACCGCACAAGAGAAAATTTATGATAAGAAAACACACTTGATTATTGTTTTTAATTGGTATACTGTGTGTTTTTTATAGCTTTGTTTAAAATAAAGACTTTTCATTAATTATGTAGAATTACTGTGATAATAAGTTAATTTAGGTTCCTAATACGTCTTCGGTGCATTATTATTTTTTTTAATTTTGTATTATATTTTTACAATAAATACATATAACAAAATAGTTTTTTTTATCTTACTGTTTCATGCAGATATATTAATGTTTACTGGGTTCATAAATGATCACACACTTTATATAATAACATATACTTTCTGTTGAAAATTGATTTCTGGTAAATGACTGATACTTAATTTTTGCCTTCAACGATATAAGTTTAATTTAACATTTTGTGATCTATTCTAAAAATTGAAACTAAAATTTAATATATGTTGGTTAAATGTTTTGCAGTTTATGGTTTGATATTTTGATGATATATTGAAAGATAAATAAAGTGGTATAATTTACTTGAAGAGTATAATTACTGAAGAGAATCAAAAATTAATTTTTAGTAAAAATTATGTGAAATCTTGGCACTAAAAGCATTTTAATTTAAATATTATTTTAGCAAACCTATATGTTCATTAATTTTAATTTTATTAAAAACGAAATTTATTGTTTTTTTGATTTCCACTATGTAACAGCTTTATCGATATTATCGTAAACGGCCTGTTACTAATCAAATGTTGGCCATAGGTTTTCTCTTTCCGTTTTTTGGAAAGGTTGGAGCTAAGACCCATCATGTTGCTGCAATACGGGATTGTAGGTTACATACTCATATATCTCCAAAATTCTCAAGAGATATGCAGATTTCTTCGTGATGTTTTCTTTCACCTAAACATGTGTGATAAATTGCAATTATCGATAAGACACATATTCGTAAGTTTTAACAGAATTCATTGGTGCTTGCTCGGAGGATTAAACTCGTGACCCTCGAAAGAGTGGCACGGTCGGACCGCTGGTCTATAGCAGCTTAATGTATCGTTATTGACGTTAAAAAATTGTATAATATTAGGACCACTAGAACTTGTGATTTTGTTCGCGTCTGCTTTGGTTTTAAAAAATAACTTCAAGAAGAATTGTGTGATTTTTCCCGGAGGAAAATCGGAATTTTTTAAATCCAATATATTATCGAATGGCCCGTTGGCGCAGCTGTTGGTAGTGACACTGCCTTCAGCTCCGCGGGACGCGAGTTTAATTCCCGCCGAGGGCCAACATTTTCTATAAATCAATTTGTTGGTCTTCAAGTCTGGGTGTATATTTGTATTTAAGTTTTTATTTTCAAAATTATATAAGTATATATTTTTTACCAGTTGTCTCTCACACATAACACAAATATTTAGTTACTTACTTTGTTTATGGACGACTGTGTGTCCCATATATATATTTATTTATTATTTATTATATCCTATACATTAGCCTGATATCCAACCATTGATTGTAAAAACTTTACTCAATATTCTGCGGATTAGCTGTGGAAGCGTAACAGACACAGATTTTCGCATTTATAATATTACTATGGATACAATTTACTACAAGCTCGATAGTGCTAGTCTAACTTCAGATGTCGTCGGAGTTGTAAATTCTAAGTGACACAATTTCCTCGCCGGAAGTCACCGCGCTGGGTTCGCTCCCAACATCCGGCGACGACCGCCGCAACATTTGATAACGCTCCTCCGAAATATATCTATCTACAGCATTTCACTCTGATTTGCATATATCGAAAAATACTATAGGACATTTTATCTATTTTAAATAAATAAATAAATAAATGGGATACTTACACACACGATCGTCCGTCCCCAAAGTAACTTAATACTTGTGTTATGGGTGACAGACAACTGGTGAATATATACTTATATAATTTTTAAATACATACTTAAATACAAATATACACCCAGACTCGAAGATCAACAAATTCATTTATAGAAAATGTTGGCCCTCAGCGGAAATCAAACCCACGACCCGCGGAGCTTAAGTTAGGGTCACTACTCACTGCACCAAAGGGCCAGTCATTACAAAATAAATATATAACTCTACGAGTTGCTTTGTTTTAGAATAAAAAGAATTGTTTGTTTTAGTTCGCGATATTGAAACAATCTATATAATGCGGGCAGTTGAGTAGAACAGTAATCTCTGTCGTATTGACATAGACTACTTATCATCTTCCTGCCCTTATCCCACTCTAAGTGGGGTCAGCACAACATGTTACAAACATGTTGTCACATGATTTGGCTATGTATTACGACCGCCTGCCTGACTTTAACTTACCTTGGTCGTATTTTACGATAGCTCGGTAAGAAACAGGGTGGTCTATTCTACTCAACCGGATACCACACGGTAGGTCCACTTACCTTAGTTCGCCTTTTACGACACCTCGGTAAGAAATGAGGGTGGTACTATTATATTCAGCCGGATACCATACGGCGGGTGACTTACCTTAGTCGCCTTTTACGACACCTCGGTAAGAAATGAGGGTGGTCTATTATATTCAGCGGGATACCAAACGGCGGGATTGACAAAGATTACTAAATATAAAAAAACAACCTTTACAATATCTTTTTTTTCTTTGAAAAATCGCAATGTCTACAGAAGAAGAACAAAGGAGGACTGTTTTCGCAATCAAAATCTAATATTCATGATCTCATCAGGTGTTTTTACGTACAGTTCAGTCCTAAGGGTAACAAAATACACAACACAATTGTTTGTTTCCAGAGAAAACATTGACAATAAATATATTTGTTTGTAGAACATTTCAGTAATGATACATTAACTATACTCTCAAAAAACAAAAACAAACATAGTATTACTGAAAAATAGTGTTTAATAATTAATTTAGTTATTACTAGTAATATCCCGCGGTTTCACCTGCGTAATTTTTATTTTTTTACCCGTATTACATTTGTTATAACCCTATTTTTTAAATGTGATATCGCCTATGTTAAGCTTATGTAAAATAGATGCAGGTTTCCAATGGTGTAAGAATTTTTGAAATCAGTCTAGTAGTTTTTGTGTGAAAACATTACAAACATGCGTACAAATTTTTCCTCTTTATAATATTAGTATAGATATATTAGAAACATCTTAGTCATCTACTTGTTTCACAAAAATAATTTTCTAAATAATAGTTAAATTTACTTTTCTTTGTTGCATCATTTTTCATTATTTTTATTTTTCATCATCATTTTTATTTTTATTTTTTATCTGGAGTGCAAAGATTAATCTGGGTATATGTTTTCAGTATTTTTCATTTTCTTTTTATATTACCCGTATTTCACTTCTTGTCCATTTCCTTCTGTTACTCAAAGGTTGTCTGGAAGAGTTCCCTTTTAGGGATAGGTCCGCCTTTGTACTTGTGCTATCTTTGCTCTTTCTATTCTCTAACAATATATGTAAAGAAATAAATAAATAAAATTTATATTTTAATAAATGTTTTAACACCTCGGTTAATTGCCTCTTCAGGTGTCAAGAGGGCTGGCTTCTTTTTTGCACAAAGAATTAGCTTAGCGATTCAGCGCGGAAACGCTGCCAGCATTCTTGGTACCATTCCACGTGGGCATGCTTTGTATATTCCTAGCGTGTAAGTAGTTTAAGATAGATATAACTTTTACATTTTTGCTGTAAATATAAAAAAAAAATCGCTAAATAGAAAGTATTCCAAGACTGCGAAGATGTAATGCTGTAATCAGATAAGAAATCGGTAAATAAAAATACTCTTATTTAAGGATTCATTCCTAGTAACTAAAATACAGCCTACGTTTAGACTATATTGGTAAGAGGCGTATGTAAAAAACTATTTCAGTAAAAGTTGCAACAGAAAACAAATCCCGTAACCATTTTGCATTCAACTATTCTTTCCTCTACGAAGTTTAAAGCATTTTGGAAATGGAAAAGCGTTGTTATTTTTTTTTTGTTTTTATAGGTTATGTGGAGCAGTTTCAAAGTTTTTTTAATTTATGATCGTTTTATTAACTCATCATACGAGTGGAGGAGACGATTATTTAGTATGCAGTCGGAATCTATTTTTGCAACTTAAAAGGCATCGCTTTGAATATTCATTTTAAAGTATTACTTAACCTTTCTCTGAATATAAATTTACCTAAAGGTTACTTCATTAATACTTCAGATTGGACTTGGTTACGACTGTATCGGTTTTTATATTAGTTTTAACACATCGAATAATTGCCTCTTCAGGTGACAAAAGGGCTTGTTCCTTTTTCGCACAAAGAATCAGTTTAGCGATTTAACGCGGAAACGCTGCCAGCATTCTTGGGACCTTTCCACGTGGGCATGATTTGTATAGTCCTAGGGTGTTAGTAATTTTAGAAAGCTATAACTTGTATATTTTTGACGTAAATAATTAAATAACGCTTCTCAAAATAATGTTTTTCATAATAAAGATTTATATTAACGAGGATTTCAGCAACCCTAAAACTATCGCATAACGGTTTAAATGCTCACTTATTTTTCATGTGATTGCTTAAGAGTTTAAATTACATACAGTTTCATAGTTGCTTTTATAATAATTTATTAATTTATAGTTGGTATAATCATCATCATTCTCTTGTCCTTATTCCACTCTAAGTGGGGTCGGCACAACATGTTTCGAACATGTTTAATGAACTGGCCGCCTGCGTGACGTCAACTTACCTTAGTCGCTTTTTAAAATATATTTGTAGCAAATGAGGGTGGTCTATTCTATTCAGGCGGATAGCATACGGCGGGTCAATTTACCTTAGTCGCTTTTTATGACACCTCGGTGAGAAATTAGGGTGGTCTATTCTACTCAGCCGGATACCACACAGCGGGTAAACTTACGTTAGTCGCCTTTTACGACACCTCAGTAACAAATGAGGGTGGTTTATTCTACTCGGCCATATATCACACGGCGCTTGGTATAATATATTTATTTATCTACTCTGATACTATAATACAAAGATTATAAAACTGAAACCAAAATTCTTATGACAAACATACGTGCGGCTCGTTTTTTTAAAACATACTCGTGTTATAAGTACCCTTATTATGTAACAGTATCATAATCTACTATAATATACAGTTATCATAAATATTATTTTTCGACGATTGCAGGAATTTTTTTTGAAAACTTGACCTTCGAAAATCATAGGTTTCCCGTTTGCGCTTGTTTGAAAGTGCTTTTCCTATACTGTAATGTACATTTTATAACCTATAGCAGGCTACCTTTGTTAAGATAAATAGTGCTTAGATAGTGTTTGTAGAACTAAGTTAACTGAGTTGTTCTTTGTAGGAATAAGATGTATCTTACTCCCTTAAGATAACCTTTAAAGGATCTCAGTCCCCAATTCCCTTTTTGCGTAGGAAGGTTTTATATTATTCCTTTAGAAGCAATATATTTCTAGTAATAAATTAATGATCCACCACTACGATATGTAAAGGTAAATCTCTTTTAAATATTCATGTTTTGAAGCCAACATGTCTGTTCGAAACAGATATGGTAGTATATTTTTTTGTTTTTCATATATATAATTGGGTATATTTTTGTATCTATACTAATATATAAAGCTGAAGTTTGTTTGTTTGAACGCGCTAGTCTCAGGAACTACAGGACCGATTTGAAAAATTCTTTAAGTCTAAGATAGTCCATTTATCGAGGAAGGCTATAGACTATATAACATTACGCTAAGATGAATAGGAGAGAAGCAACAATAAAAAATATTACGAATACGGTAAAATTTAAAGCTTTTGCGCTAAGTAAATGGTGAAAGTTATTCAAAAATTTCTTATAATTTACTCATGATAACTTATGTTGTGTTCAAAATTTCAATTCGGGAAAAAATTTTAAAAATTTAAAGTTAATTATGAAGGTTTCTTTTAAATTTGCATAACATTAGCCTTTCACTACGCCGTGTGGTATCCGGCTGAATGGCTGAATAGAATAGTACCACCCTCATTTCTTACCAAGGTGTCGTAAAAGGCGACTAAGGTAAGACGACCCGCCGTGTGGTATCGGGCTGAGTAGAATAGACTAACCTCATTTCTTACCGAGGTCTCGTAAAAGGCGACTAAGATAAGTTGACCCACCATGTGGTATCCGGTTTAGTAGAATAGACCACACTCTCTCTTACCGAGGTGTCGTAAAATAGGATTAAGGTAAGTTAAGGTAGGTAAGGCAGGCGGCCGGTCGTAAAAACGCAGCCAAATCATGTAACAACATGTTTAAAACATGTTGTGCCGACCCCACTTAGAGTGGGATAAGGGCAGGAAGATGATGATGAACATTAGCCTTTCAGTGCCTAAGCCTGTTCTGCTTTTTCTGCCATATTTTGTACTTACACTGTACATGTCCATCAGTGAAAGAAGTAGCAATATACTACATGACTCTGTGAATAGGTAAATATGTCTAAGTAACAAAGAATCAATGACATTTGCTGCTCCGATAATACAATAGGTTCATATGACGTCATTTTTATATATTAAAAAGCAAAGGTTCATTAAACAAACACGATTTATTAATTATTTATTGCGATAGAATGTTTCATCGCAAAACAAATAGCAAATAGTTCAAAATACCGTTTTATTTTTGATCCAATATTTTTTTTCCGCAGTACCGCCTTGAATATTCATTTTTGCAGCTGGATCAGTATTTGCCGTAACTGATACATAAATGTGTAGTAAAATTGTTATTTACCTATGAGGGAGCGAAATTTTTTTTTCAGTTAAAGAAGGTATAGACTTTTGTTTTCAGTGTTGATCTTCGTTTACTTTTAACATCATTATTATCCTGCCCTTATCCCGCACTAAGTAGATTAGCACAATATGTTATAAACATGCTGTTTAATGATTTGGCTAGTTATTTTATGATCGGCCGCCCACCTAATGTCAACTTACCTTAGTTGCCTTTTAAGACACCTCAGTAAGAATTAACGGTGGTCTATTCTACTCAGTAGGTTACCACACGGCAGGTCAATTTACCTTAGTCGCCTTTAACGACACCTTGGTAAGAAATGAGGGACGTCTATACTACTCAGCAGGATACCAAACAGCGGGTCAACTTACCATAGTCGCCTTTTACGATACATCGGTAAGAATTGATGGTGTTCTATACTAAGCAGGATCACACACGGCAAGTCAATTAACTTTAGTCGCCTTTTACGACACCTCTGTAAGAATTGAAGGTGGTCGATACTAAGCAGGATACCACACGGCATGCCAATTTATCTTAGTCGCCTTTTACGACACCACGGTCTGAAATGAGGGTGGCCTATTCTAATCAGCCGGATACCACACGGCAAAGGTGAGATATGATCAATTTTCTTTAAAAATTCTTTTAAATATTGGTCAAAATCTTCGATAAAAGACTGAAACCTACGACTTATGTACATTGTCCCTCAGTGTACATATTTTTATCACCTTTCGTCGTATCGTTAAGAAGTACCTTTTATAGAAAGCATTAAACAACCTTTTAAAGGAGACTGTGTTGTGTCTTCAAGACACAGATAGCATCATTCATCAACGTAGTTCCTTATCTGGCCGTCCTTTGCACTCGCAAAGGATAGCGATTTAAAGAACCTCGTTTCCTTTGTCTTTCAACAGTTTGCAATAAACAGATGTTACACTATCTTGTCTAGAGTTTTGTAGTTTCGGAATTATAATAAACTAGTGGTAATCGCGATTTCATTCGAGCTAACTTAAACGTTTTAGTCTTATCAATAATGTTACGCCGTGTGGTGTCCGAATAGTCTGAATAGAATAGTACCACCCTCATTTTTTACCGAGGTGTCGTAAAAGGCGACTGAGGTAAGTCGACCAGCCGTGTGGTATCCGGCTGAGTAGAATAGACCAACCTCATTTTTTACCGAGGTGTCGTAAAAGGCGACTAAGGTAAGTTGACCCACCGTGTGGTATCCGGTTGAGTAAAATAGACCACCCTCTTTCTTACCGAGGAGTCGTAAAATACGACTAAGGTAAGTTGACGTCTGGCAGGCGGCCGGTCGTAAAATACGTAGCCAAATCATATGACACCATGTTTGTAACATGTTGTGCCGACCCCACTTAGAATGGGAAAAGGGCAGAAGGATGATATTATCAATAATGTAATAATCAGTATTACTAGATAACGAAAGTTTCAGAGTAGCTTTAGGTCTCAAATTGGGAACCACATTGTGCCTTAAACACAGATGTCCAAGTGGAAAAGAGGAAGACACTTTTGGCATATACGGGGTTTCATGCCATAGGAGCTCTGGTAGGCTTTTCCGTCATGGTTCTCTTAATGATACCATCAAAATATCTCAAAATGTGTGTATGTGTATTTTGCCCTGTTCCCGAAACAAAACAATTTTTTGTCCGACATGATATCCCAGAGTTTTAACTTGATTTGTATACGTTACATGCTGCTTTTTACAACCTTTATCCGTGGCTTTGCCTGCCTGGTAATCGATGTGTCACAAAGTCTTCCCGCGTAAATCCCACAGGAATTTAACCGTATTATACTATTAATGTGAACCTTCCTTTAAATATTGCACTACCTTTAAATAAGAGTCGTACAAATATCCGATGAGTAGATTTATCATACAAAGTACAAAGTACAAAAATCATACAAAGTCCCTAAAATATGTCATACAGACAGATTTTGGGGACTTTGTTTTAATATACGTAGATATTATAAATACTGTATCGTAGTTTTGTATTGAAAAATTGACTGTCATTCGTTTAAAACCGCTTTCAGTACGGAATTTTAAATGCATATTTTATTGTGTGCATATTTTATAAAGTATAAAATTCTCTGTTAGAGTTTCGTTCGAGCGCTTTTTCTGTCGTCCCCGAAATTTATACCTTCAATTATTTTTAATTAGGACGTAGACAAACATTTTAGTTTAAAGTTAAGATAAACTAAAATGTTGACGGTGAAACAACAGTTCGTTTTGAAAATTTTCTTATTATATACAGGAAGTTAGTAGTCTTTGATAGCCAGCGGTGAGACCGTGCAAGTCTTTCGGGGGGAAGGGGGGTCACGGGTTCAAACTCCGGGCAGACAAGGAGTTTTTTTTGTTCACCATCATCCTGCCCTTATTTAGATAAGTGGTGGGGTCGGCACAACATGTTACAAACATGTTGTCAATATTAACGGTATTACGACCGGCCGCCTGCCTGACGTCAACCTTAGTCGTATTTTACGACACCACGTTAAGAAAGTGGTCTATTCTACTAAGCTGGATACCACACGGCGGGTCGTATCTGTTATTTTATATAATTTATCATTTATCGGTCGTCGTGAGGAAAGCTGCATATCTCTTTATAGAATTCTAGGGATATGTGAAACCTACCAATCCGCATTGGAGCAGCGTGGCAGGTCTTAGCGATAATCCTTCTCCAAAAACGGAGAGAGAAGGCCTATGCCCAACAGTTGGATAGTAACAGGCCGTTACTTTACATCAATATTGGTCCAGCGGCTTAGCAATGAAAGCGTAACAGAAAGACTGACACTAATGATTTTCGATTGGAGTCATCAAGTCCAATTAAAAAGCAAAAATGGCTCCCAAAACAAACGACTGCTACGAAAAATAAAACAAAAGATATTTTCTGTACGTGAGCTAGCACGGATATTGTGCGGTTACCACAGACCTAAACCGTACCCGCTATGTCATTACCAGTAAGGTTAAAAAAATACTAGAGTATCCCATAAATTTATTATACTGAAAAATCTGAAAATCTTTTTGAGATTTTTGAACTAGGTGTCGAGCTTGTATATATCAAATATGTAACAAAAGGAAAATGAGAAGAACAGAAGTTGTAGCATAGAGACGTGAAGTTAGCTATGGTGAGGTCTGCTCATGGGTGGAGAGGTGCGGTGCGGTGAGGAGTTGATCGGAGAGGAGAGTGGTAGCGCCAGTGGTAGCGTAGTCGTCATTTGTGCGCGGAGTTGACATGTTGTTGAGAAAGAATAAATGGGTTTACGTTTGAGTAAATCGCTTCTTATTTATTGAATAAGTGTAAAGAAAAAATATCGTTGTTATACTTATGTTAGATTTACCTGAAGTCATCATCGAAATGCTTTATATCTTACCTAAAGTATAAAGCATTTCGATGACCGAGAATGTAATACTAAACATTATACCTCAACAATCAGTATAATGTTTAGTAAAATATTCTTGTATTTTAACATCATTCTCGTGCCCTTATTCCACTCTAAGTGGGGTCAGCAAAAATGTTTTAAAAATATCTTAATATGATTTGGTAGGTATTTTACGATTGGCTGCCTGTCTGACGTCAACTAAACTTAGTCTGTAAGATGGAAGACCTTAGGTTAAAAAAATGTGGTCTATTCTATTCGGCCGGATACTACATGGCGAGTCAACTTACCTTAGTTGCCTTTTACGACACCTCGGTAAGAAATGTGGGTGGTCTATTGTGATACTTTATTCTGATTCTGTGATACTATATTGTGATTCATGTATTTTAACGTAAGAATATAGTTGTAAATCAAATGTAGATAGTAGTTGACTCGTAATAAAATAAATCAATATGTAAAAGTAATAATAAAATTATTTTGCTATAATCCCATAAAATATATATAATGCTAAATGTAAGTGGACAATCGGTTATCTTACCACGACCAAAATCGCAAAGCCTCGCTTAATCGCTTTGCGATTTTGGTCGTGGTGTCTATCTCCTGATGATGCTTCGGTTGCGGGGCGAAACGATTGTTGAGTTTGTGATAGTGAACGTAAATAGTGCTTGTGTATTGTGGTGGCGGTGGTGGAGGTTTGTGCATGTGTTTTTACGAATCCTGCATGTATCAGGTATATATTCGCGGATTATAGCAAAATAATTTTATTATTACTTTTGTATTATGGATCTCCGCAAAGTAACGCCTAATTCTATAAATTATTTAAATCAATATGTATTGCAGGTTTATGTTCAAATTTTTTTTTTAATAAAAAAGAGATGTATTAATTAGTCGTTAACAATAATAAAGCGTTCAATTCATTTTATCGAGAATCATCCAAGCCTCTCCATCACAGCTGCCAAGATAAATGATTCAGGAATTTTTATTTTCTTTTGCGAGTAACAGCTTACATTTATTTTGTTAAACTTTTACATTTATATCGTAGTGTATTTGACATGTATCTGAGAAATCTTTTTTATTATTAAAAGCTTTTATTTAACTTGCCGTGTATGTATTTGAAGGTGGAATTCTGCAAGTTAAATTTGACCTACTTCCCGGTGTCCGATTGAGCTGAAATTTTACACACTAGTCCAGTCCCGACGACAATGAATGTTTATGATAAGCCTGACCTAATTTCGCTGCCAGGATTGGTTACAGACGAGGGAACTTCAGCGGTAAACAGTAGGGACATGATTTTGATAAAAGCTTTTATTATGTTTAACTTATGTTGTATTGTAGTTACTAAAAATATAAGTAATTTATTGAGTGAATGCCAACACTAGTACTATGGATTATAAATAAATATATGGAACAATTGACTGACCCGTTGGCACAGTGACTGTCTTCAGCTTCACGGCTCGAGGCTTCGATTCCCGCCGAAGGCCGACATAGTCTTGGCTTGCAATTTGTTGGTTTTATGAGTCTGGGTGTATATTTTTATTTAAGTATGTATTTAAAATTATATATGTATATATTTAACGGTTTCCTGTAAACCATAACACAGTACTAAGTTACTTTAAGGACGGACAGCCATGTGTGTAAATGCTCCATATATTATTATTTATTTAATTAAACAAACGGTTATCCGTCTTCAATGTTAATAATTTAATATTCGTGTTGTGGGTGACAGACAAGTGGTAAATATATACTTAAATAATTTTAAAAATTACTTAAATACAATAATGATAATGCATAAAAACACCATCATCATCATTCTCCTGCCCTTATCCCACTCTAAGTGGGCGGCACAACATGTTTTAATTATGTTGTAACATGATTCGGCTAGGTTTTTTATGACCGGCCGCCTGCCTGACGTCAACTTCCCTTAGTCTTTTTTTAGACGCCTTGGTAAGAAATGAGGCTGGTCTTTTATGTATCACCGCGAGATACATAAAAATATATATTTACAGATGACCCTCGGCGAGAATCCAACCCGCGACCCGCGTAGCTGATATTTATTTATTGACCAGTTCGAGCGCATAAAGAATCCATAAGTTAAATACAAAGAATATTTTACATAAAAATGTAAAATTTATCGCCGTAATTTAATTCTTATACAAGTCTTCAAGTTTCCATTGGTTTCATTAAAACATAATACAGAAGGCTCGTAATAAATCGTTATCTATTTAAAACGGGTTTCAATTCATTACGCCGAGGATCACCCGAAGCGCTTCCATCACAGCCGCCGAGATAAATTGATTCTGAAACTTTTATTTTCCTACACAAAGAGAACTGAACAGCCTATTTTTATTTTGGTAAAACCATCACTTGTATTTTTTCTACTCATTGAAATGGTAGCGCGTTTCAATATATCGTAAGTACGAAATGAAAGTGGTCTTTTATATCTGTAATTTGGAACTTAACTGATATGTTGTCATTTGTCCGCAATTTAATTCCGGGACGATTATGTATAAAGTAAGTATTTATAGGAACCTTAGAGATTTCTTTCCTCTAGAAATTAGAGATTCCTCTAGAAATAGATCATCATCATCCTCCTGCCCTTATCCCACTCTAAGTGGGGTCGGCACAGCATGTTATAAACCTGCTGTCACATGATTTATCTGCGTTTTAACGACCGGTTGCCTGCTTGACGTCAACTTACCATAGTCGTATTTTACGACACCTCGGTAAGAAATAGGGTGGTCTATTCTACTAAACCGGATACCACACATCGGGTCAACTTACCTTAGTCGCCTTTTACGACACCTTTGTAAGAAAAGAGGTTGGTCTATTCTACTCAGCCGGATACCACACGGCTATCCGGTGTATAAGGAATAATTGTGCCAAATTTCATTGATATTGGTTCAGCGGATGCGCTGTGAAAGAGTAACAACCATACTCACAAACTTTCGCATTTATAATATTAGTAGGATATACAACATATTGTGATTAACGAATATAGGCGAATAATAAAAACCCAAGTATATTAATTATTCTTTATTCAGAAAACACTTACATACACAATTTATCGTAATTGATACATTTTAAGGTAATAACATCAATAATATCGTCAAACTCGAATGCATTTAACCAAATATTTGGCTATATATTTGGTCAAAACTTATATTGTCTTGGGTCAATTCGTCCCGCATACATCTAAAGTTATTTTAATAATGTCAATAGAACTTCTTACATAAGTATAATTGAATATTTTTATTGACTATACACATGTAATATTGTAAATTCAGAGTATAGTTAAGATATAGGGTGTTTACGAACAAGTTTGTTACAGCTTGCCGGTTAAAAAAAATGATATACAATCTATACTTATAATAAATCTGTAGAGAGGTCAATTCTGTAACTGGAATATATTTCCAAAATAACTATCAGGGGGTGATTAGAGATCGATACTGATGCCAAAAATGCAATCAGTAAAATTTTTGTCTGTCTGTCTGTCTGTCTGTCTGTCTGTCTGTATAACCGTTATAGAAACAAAAACTACTCGACGGATTTTAACGAAACTCGGTACGATTTTTCTTCATACTCCTGAGCTGGTTATAGTATACTTTTCATCACGCTACAATTAATAGGAGCAGAGCAGTGAAGGGAAATGTCGGGAAAACGGGAGAAGTTACTCCATTTTTTAAGCTTCCGTCGCGTGTGCAACCTTGATGGTTAAAGCTACACAGAAATCATGTATGACGGAAATGTTCTCCTTAAAATTATATAAAAAATATCCCAGGACAGCATATGTCTATCTTTTATGGTTGACTCACAATAACACGTGTAACTCCCGATAGCTTAGCAGTTCGAAGCTTTCTGGTTATATTTGTCTACTCCTACGTTTATATCACTGTCAGTCATCCCCAAATAAAAAAGGGAATAGTATTAACCATTGTATGAAAAAAGAATCATTGAAATCGGTATAGAAACACCAAAGTAATACATGAAATACGCTAATAATAAGCCATCGCGCGTGAATACTGAATCATGCTATAAGGATTATCACTGCATAGTATAAAACAAAGTCACATTCTTTGTTTGTCCCTATATCCCTATGTTTGCTTAAATCTTTAAAACTACGCAACAGATTTTGATGCGGTTTTTTTTAATAGATAGAGTGTAAATATATAGGGAAAAATGTAAATATGTAGTATATGAATTTAGATATTAGATATAGCAGGAAATCTTCTTGGTATGGGGAGAGGGGAAATGTTTTTCTTCAAATTTAACGCGTGCGGGCCACGGGCACTAATGAATACCTAAATTAAAACTACTGGATCGATTTTAATCATTTTTTTCACTGAGTGACATAGGCTATATATTTTATACCCGTGCGAAGCAGGGTAGGCCGCTAGTATTAAATATACAGTATTATATTATAATCAGTATATATATAACTTAACTCGATTTTTAATGCTTATAAATTAGTTATAAAGTAAACTTGACACCTGGTTTATCGATTTTTAAAATCGATTGAAATGAGTGCTCTTTTATTCTCTATGAAAAATTGTTTCATATGTAAGATTTTTTTTCGGCATGTATCCTGCTGAGAAGAATGAACCACCCTCATTTCTTATCGAGATGTCGTAAATGGCGACTAAGGTAATTTGTCAGGCAGGCAGCTGGTCGTAAAATAGCTACCCAGAACATGTTACACGCTGACCCCACTTAGAGTGGTACAATGATAATGTAAGCTGTTGTTTTTTTATACTGTCATATTCAACAAAATCATCTTCCTGCCCTTATCCCACTCTAAGTGGGGTCGGCATAAACATGCTGTCACATGTTTTGGCTACGTATTTTACGACCGGCCGCCTGCCTGACGTCAACTTATCTCAGTCGCACTTTACGACACCTTGATAAGAAAGAGGGTGGTCAATTCTACTCAGCCGGATACCACACGGCGGGTCACTTACCTTAGTCGCCTTTTACGACACCTCGGTAAGAAAAGAGGGTGGTACTATTCTATTCATCCGGATACCTCATTTCTTACCGAGGTGTTGTAAGAGGCGACTAATGTAAGTTGTCAGGCGGTCGTAAAATAACTAGCCAAAACATGTAACACGCCGATCCCACTTAGAGTGGGATAAGGGCAGGAGAATGATGATGTAAGCTGTTGTTTTATGTTCATATTGCATATTCAACAAAATATACATAATATTTTCACACTATATCTTAACCCTTACTCTGAAGTAATAAGCTTACAATGCTACATTATATAAGAAAGTTTATCTTAAGCTTTGGTTTAAGAGGTTTCGATAAAGACATGTACTTATAATATAACTTAAGAAATTAAACTAATATATTACAATTTATAACCAATGTTTAAGCACTTAAGTCACTGGCTAAAAGCGGTGATAGGTGTGTTATAAAACATGTTAGTAACTGGGAAAAGTCGTTAGGATGCTGCCTTGGAAATGGCTTATCCGGGGCGACGTAAAAATACCTTACTCCGGTTGGAGTCGTATATTTTTATATTGTTACCAGATTAGATCTCATGATACTAAGTGGAATTTTATTTTTTTAATGACAATATGATCCTAAGCTTTGTAAAAGTAAAAGTAAGTAACCACCTGTTATTATCCCACTGCTGGAATTACTTAATTTAAATATTTGCCCCTTCTAACCGAAGCACTCGGTATATGTAGATGGGTAGTACTTTATTTATATTTTTCATGCTAAAGTAAGTAGGGGCCTGTTACTATCCCACTGCTGAGAATAGGCCCCCTAACTCTTTTTTTGGAGAGAAGGATTAGAGCTAAGACCTACCACGCTGCTCCTATGCGGATTGGTAGGTTACACATATCCCCAGAATTCTCTAGAGATATGCAGATTTCCTCACGATGTTTTCCTTCACCGAAAAGCATGTGATAAATTGCAATTATCAATTAGACACCAGTTTTCAAAAAAAAAACTTATTGGGCACCAATATTAATCCCGGATTTGAACCCGTGACCTACTTGAAAGAGTCACACTGTGATACCGCTGGGCTATTACAAGCTTTGTAATAATTAAATTTAATTATTTATACGATTTTTTTTAATGACATACATACAATGGCGCCACTCAATCGCATATAATAAAAAAAGGTTAAAATTGACTGGATAAAAAGGAAATGCTGTCTTATGATAGATAAGTGTAAAATGTTTCATATAAAATCAGTCATATTGTTAATATAGGAGCCTAATCGAAAATTTCTTTCTAAATCTTGAGAAATACCATAAGTCAGCATTCCCGTTTTTTTATACCGATGAATAATTGCTTTAAGTGTATTCGATATGATAAATTTCAGTCGCGCCAGATTTCCATACAAAATTATTTATTATTAACTTATAATAACTTACAAAAAATATTTACATTCACTAATAATAATTTTACAGACGATTCACACACTGCATTGTTAATAGTAAAAGTTCAACCTAAATCTTGTGAAGAATTTTTAACGTTGATTTCCAATTTAACGATTTATACAAGAAATTATAACATTTTCTTGGTATAATATGTTAAAATCTGTGTTATCTGTGGAACATACTATGCACTGACCACTCTTCTTGCATTATATAGGTAGATTTAGTAGCACTTGGGTGATCGAGCCTTGCTCAATAATTTTATTTAAAATAAAAAATATAGTAAACAAATTAAAGAGTTGGTGATATCTGACACTTGATCCCAGGTATTTTGACTTTTCTAGTCCGTTAGTAGTTAGTTTTTTATAAATTTATTTTAAACTTAATCAAAAAGAAACATTTGATCCATGTGTATAATATTTTATAATTTAAAGATTAAGTTGACATAGCAAAGTCTGTAATTGTGTGGTTAGGTAGTCTAACCATATTAGGGCGCCATAGTGCTTCTGGTATTTTTTAATGTCAGAGCTTACTAAATACTAAGCTTTTATATACGTATGTGGCAGAGCGAATAATTCAGAGTATTCGGTGCCACGAGTGTATCGATTTTATTTTACAGTAAAGTTTTACGAATTACAGTAAAGTAAATCTATTGTTCCTTTTGTATATCTCATAGAATATAAATTCATACCGTTAACGATGCAGTGTGTGCTTGCCCCAACAATAGCTATAAATGCACCATAATTTATAAGCACTTCCATCCTATATACAAAGAAAAACCCTATAATTAATTTCAATATTTCATACTCTCCAAAAATTTTACAGTACGAAATAAAATCGATTACAAAATTGCTCTTTCTCAATAGAATATACAAATTGACTATTCAATCATCAGTTATACTCGTAGACTTAAGAAATGTAACATATATAAGACATATAATAAAATTTAAATACAATATTTCTAATATTGAACTTGGAATGTAAAATTAGTTAGATAGGTAAAATTTTGACAATTTTTAACCAAACAAGGCACTACTATAAAGAATAATGTATATTTAAATATTTAATTTAAAAAAATAATTATAGGTATATATATTAGATTTTAGAAACCAATTCAATAGATTATTTGCAGTAAAACCAATTTATTTTATCTCATGACGTTACTATAAAAGCTTTAGTAAAAAAGTAATTATATGTTTATGTAACTTAAGGACATTTCAAGCAATCAATTCATTTCAGAATGCATCCAGAAATTTCCATTTTATCAATTCGCGTTACTGATTTGGTTCCCCAGAGATATCATTTTTCTACAAAAGTCATTGATACAGCAAATGCATTTAAATGTACATCGATAAAACGAGGGCTTCGTAAAACTGTTTATAGAACGATCTCTAGAGCATCTCATTATCTCAGAAGACCATAATCAAGTTGATTAAAAGAGTTTACAGAAGTTTTATGCCTAAAATTCGTCGAAACTGAACCGTTTAGGAATACCCAAATTCACTTTACATTTTCTGTCTTTTATTTAAGCAGAATTTAAACATTTAACAAAAAATATTGTTGTTATATCTTGCATTTTAGTTACGCGTACAATATGGTATTTTAGCAATTTAATATACTTGGAATATAATGTATTTTTTTGTATTTAATGGGGGTGCTTTTTGAACATCAGCGTACCATCTGGCGTCTAACTATTTGAGAGAAGATTTGCGCATATAATAACTTCTTTATAGAGAGCAAATGAGATAAAGTAAACTAGAGTTCATTTTACGGAAATGCAAAAATGAAAAGACAATAAATAAAGGTATGAATTTAAGATTCTACATTAAATACATTCCGGATGGCCTTAATATTCTAAAAGATTTTTTAAATGTTTAAATTGATGCTCGATTGTCACCTATTCCATTAATCAATATTGCCAAAAGTTCCAACGACAACCGAGTTTTCCTCTAACACGACTAAACTCTGCCAACTTGAAAAACATGATTCCTATCTCAGACTTACATTTCTTTTAAGAAAGAGTATCACTAATTTATCCACACTATATTATAGTAGGAGTGTTATTGCTTGAACTAATAATTTTACCTTTTATTTAATGTATCCTGAGTTGAAATTTTGTAAATCTTTATTTGTTTGATTTTTTAATTTTTTTTTTTTCAATTTTAAAATGTATAAAACTCATCATTATTTTCTTATTCATAAGAAAAATGACAGTTTAAACATCGATAAAATGTAAATTTAGTAATTTATATTAAGAACATAAAAATGTTGCAATTATAATACTAATAACAGAAAAGGTTAATCACACATCAGTGTTTTTTGCACATATTTTTAAAAAAGGGGAAAAATAAATCACAAAAATTATATAAGACATATTTGAGTTAGCGTTAATACTTTTTAAATTTTCTTCTCAATGCTCCTTGGCGTCGGTACATAAAAAAATTCAACTTGTAAGCCCAAGAATTGTTCTAGGCATAATCATAAAATATTGATACACAAAAAAGGATTAAATCAAAGAAAAGATTTTAAATGCAATAATAAAAAGAAAAGTTTATTAAACTAAAAATAAATAATAATGTGACTGTAAATTCTATAAGCAAATTTTCATTCCTGATTCTAAAAAGTATAACGGTGAGTAAAATTTTGATTAATATAATTTGTTTTTAGACTACGTACAAAATTGACCATATTAAATATTTTCATTAACAACCAATATACAATTTATTTAATTGCTTAAAATTTCTGGCAGTGTCAAACATTATAATTATATAATTTCGAAAGAAATTTTACAACTTAAAATGTTTAATAAATAAACAGCTCTGCAAGTTTGTAATTAAAACCGCTAAGTTATAAAACTTGCTCTTATATCAACAGAAGCTCTATAATTTATCCAATTACACGTATTATACCTAAATTGGTAACTATCTAAACATCTTAAGTATTGTTTATATCAGTACCTACTTAATTAATAGTTTAAAAAGTCAAACTGTGGTAGCTGTATTGGACAAAATGATTTTTACTTTACGATATTCCATTACCTTTAAAGTTTTGTGATTATATAACCATTAAATAGTACATTATGAAATCAGACATCGAGAATTTAAATTTACATTCAAAGATATTCATAGACACATTTTAAATGTTTAAAATAAATATATGGGACACTAACACACACGGTCGTCCGTCCGCAAAGTAAGCAACATAATACTTGTGTTATGGTAGGCAGACAACTTATGAATATATATTTATATATTTTTAAATACATACTTAAATACGAATATACACCCAAGTTCAAAGACCAACAAATTCATTTATAGAATATGTTGGCTCTCGGCGGGAATCAAACCGCAACTGAGCTGAAGGCAGGGTCACTACCCACTGCGACAACGAGCTAGTCGAATTTTAACGATCGATTAGTTTTAAACATGGATAGGTAAGAAGGCGGATGGCGAATAAGAATACGGCTGTAACATAAAATATATATAACATAAATAACAAATCCAATGAGAGATGTATTAAAAAATAAATTATAGTAACCAATTTAAGTATATAGCCGCTTAATACTCCAACATTCTAGCAAAAATAAAAGAAACGAAGAGTAAGCTAAAAGTGTAAGCTAAACGAATCTTCTCTGCACTACCCGTGGCCCTGATGTCGCTTTCGAGTACAAAAGGCTCATCTATTACGTGAATAATGCCATTAGTGCATTCGACGTCTGGCCTGAACACGTGGATCCAACGGCCGTTCCATTCGACGTAGTAATCTGTTTAAAAGATTTACCTATAAATGAATCTCTTTATATAACAAAAAAAAAAACGAGATCTAGCAGTATTTAGTAGCCAGACAAAACTAATGAAAATATAATTTTGCTATAATCCGCTATAAAAGAAAATATATGTAATGCTAAATGTAGACTATACTATTCGTTCTCATACCTGATACATATGCAGATTTTGTGAAAACTCATGCACTACCCGCCACAAATAACACAACAATAGAAAAGCACTGCACACATTCACCACCACAATCTGAACCATTGTTACGCCCCGTAACCGAAGCATCGTCAGGAGATAGACTCCACGACAAAATCGCAAAGGCTTTGCGATTTTGACGGTCGGTCAGATTACAAAATGATTTTATGTTCAATTTAGCTGTACCCTATAAAGTAAACGATATTTTTCCGTCTCAAAAATGGTTTTTTTGTCCTATTTTTAGGCCGGTATAGAAGCTTCGATTGCACCAAATTTAATTAACAAATTACAAAGTGAAATAACAGTAAAGGAGTAACAGATAGATAGAGTTCCACATAATATTAGTATGGATTTAAAAGTTAAATAAGTCATTATAAAATGACTAAGTAATGCTAGTATGTCGGTACTGTTGAGTTATATATATCAGACTGAATCACAACGTGCCTAAATTCCAAAACAAATTGCGAATAAAAGAAAGATTAAAACGCTTACGTAATAGGGCTTTACGATCTGTGTTATGTAATAGTACGCTTATAATGTTAGCTGTTCGTTAAAATGAAGTTTTATTTAAATCTTATCATATAGTTAGCCATTTAAATTTAAGGGTATTATAACAAAAAGAATAATAAAATTATTTTGCTATAACCCGCGATGAAGTGAAATAGAAAAGGTGATATATAAGAAAAATATCTCACTCTTATCAGATTCCTTGACGCGTAATCGCAAAGGATCACGTGAAGTGGGCAGCACGAATGGATGTGTTTCGTTGGCCAACAGCTTCAAATCCGAAACCGTGTACGAACGCCCCGCTCGGATCACATGGCGCTCCAGAATTTGCTTAGTCTGAAAATATAGGTATGAAAAATTAATGTTCAAGGATATCCAAAACAGTAGTCAGGAAAGTGTTATAGACCATAAAGTAATGGCTTGTTATTATCCCACTTCTGGGCATATGTCTTCTCTATCCTTTTTAGACAAAAGGTTTGGAGCTTAGGACCAATACATTCATCACTCCAAAACGGGATGGTAGGTTATATATTTCCCATGAATTGTCTAGAGATATGCAGTTTCTTTGCGATATTTTCCTTTGCCAAAAATCGTGTGATAAACTGCAAATATCAATTAGGCACATAATTTTAACGGAAAAACTTAATACAGAAAAATTCTTAAATTGTTCCCACTTGCACTTTATTTAACTATGCGATGGTATTAATTCATACATACTAAAACAGAAAAATCGCCAAAATGATAAATTTTAATTAAATAAAGTAAACTTTTAACTAACAAAAACAATTTAAAAAAACCTACATTGGCACGAAAAATTGTTTTAACTAAGGACATATTCATTTAAGCTGGGGCTTTGTTAACATCGATTGCCCTTGTCACTGTCAATTACGGGAAAGAGATTTCCATTTTTTGGCAAAAATTTTACGTAATATGCAGATATTGTTTAATAAATTTTTAAGATAAAATACAGAATAGTCTATATTGGTAAAAATTTTTGGTTATGACCAAAAATTTTTACGTGTCGGAAAAAATAAACAAAACAGTAACAAAGTTTATCAGGTAACATAAACAAGATGATAGACAAAGCCGTGGTATCCGGCTGAGTAGAATAGATCACTCTCATTTCTTACGAAGTGTCGTAAAAGATCAATCATGTGACAACATGTTTATACCATGTTGTCAACTTAGAGTGGGATAAGGGCAAGAGAATGATAATAAACGAAGATAGAAAGACAGATTTTCGCATTTATAATATCAGTAAAATATCACTGTAGTTTATAAAAAAACAACAAATTTATTACATCTTAATTGGGTAACTTAATTCCGGTCTATATTAGACTGTTCGTTGAATCAAGCCCATTTAGTAATCTCAACAAATAAATAAATAAATATACGGGACACTTACATCGGTCGTCCGTCCACAAAGTAAGCAACTTAATACTTGTGTTATAGGTCACAGACAACTGGTATATATTCATATATCGTACGTTTTATACGATTTAAATGCATACTTAAATACAAATACACACCCAGGCTCGAAGAAACAACAATTTTTTTTTTAGAAAATGTTGGCCCTCAGCTGGAATCGAACTCGCGACCCATGGAGCTGTGAGCAGGGTCACTACCCATTTCGTCAACGGACCAGTCAAATAGTAAAATGTTTAACTAAACACGGTTAACTTGTTACTTTTAGTTTTAAAAATTATACATATCATAAAATTATCGAACTTGATTCTTTAATTAAGGATATAAAGGCAAGTCAATAATTATGTTTGAAATTTATAATCAGGAAAACTTAATCATTTTAAAGCACATTAAACATACCTATTACATAAAAAAAATATGAGACGAGAAAGTGAAACATTTTTTACACACAATAATTAGTCGGTTCCTGAAGTACATGAAAGTAACGATTTACGGTGACACTCAACCGAAATGTAGCTGAGGGGAGCGTTGGGGAGTTGTATAAGGTTTTTTTTACACTTTCTCCTTCCTATGTACACAAGTATATACATTTTACCCCTACCCTCTGGTACTCTGTATAACTACAGTGGAAACGAGTGGTGCATACAAATCGTCCTTTTTTCGCTTAGACTTTAGCAAAATTTCCTTAAAATTGTATATACTTTCGGCTTACAACATTTAGATTATAAAAAAGCTGCACTCGTGACTACGTTCACATCAACTTAATTAGAAAAATACTCAATTACTTACTGTATTTTATCCTGTTATCAAAAGAAAAACGGACCTTTTAAAATAATATTATTATCTATAAACGTGGTATAGAGATATTTATGCTTCAATTGCTCCAAATTTCATGACTATTAGTCTAGTGATTTAGCTTTGAAAGCTTAACAGACAGACAGATTTCACATATATTATTGGTATAGATATTTATGATAGTCCACCGGTGAGATCGTGCGACTCTTTCAAGAGGGTAACGAGTTCAAACCCTCGCCAGGTTAGGCACTAATGGGTTTTTCTTTAAGACATATGTCTTAATATTTGCAATAATTAGAAGGAAAACATCGTGATGAAACCTCCATATCTCTAGAGAGGTGTGGGGACATGTGTAACCCAATAATCCGCATTGAAGCAGTGTGGTTGGTTTTAGTTTCAACCCTAAAACGGCGAGAGAAGAACTTTTCCCAGCTGTGGGATAAATACACGATAATATAGATACGGGCCATTACTTTTATAGATAGTTCTCGCGTAATCAACTTTAGGTATCCATTCTTTTCGTTCGTTTTCCTCGAGCTGAATATTTTGCACCATACTTACGTAATATCCGAAATCTTCCTTAAATAGGGTATTGTAAGCGGAGGGATGTTTTATTTGGAATTTGAGCCAAGCATGATCGCGGGGCACAAAGTACGTGTAACGATGCTCCATTTCGTTCAGTTGCTGGTTGAACATCTGTCGCTTGCCGAGATTGTATGTGATGCTAAAATTGAAACCGTATTTTGAATGCAAACACGATGTACAATTTCGTTGGTATAATTGGCATAAACGAAATTGCTGTTACGGTATGAATGTCGATTATTTTGTATATTGTCATTTATGTTCCTTATGAATGAGAAATATGATATTAATATAATTTAACGCTGAAATAAAGGCTGATGCAATATGTGACAGACTGGCAAATATTTACAAATATAGTTTTAAATACATATACATATAACAACCAAATTGTTTATAGCAAATGTTGGGCCTTGGTGGAATTGAACATGCAAACCAAGAACCTAAGGGCAAGGTTACTGCCAACTGCACGATCGGGCTCGTCAATTTTTTAATTTTTTTTTACAGATAAATATTATTTAAATTTAGTATATTAGGAAAAGTTGTTAGGTTTTTTAGAAACCTTTATTGAAATTATTTTACGTAGCTATTATATTTTATAATTAAAACTATGAATGCTATTTATTTTTGTATGATGGATATTTATAATATGGGAAAATGTCTCAAAAAAATTGAATGCATTTATAAAAATGTTCACTAGGATATATCGATACCAGGCGTAAATAAATTAACAAGTTCAAGTCTTAAAAGTGTTAACTGTCCTAATATAAATGTAACGGTAAACATTCCAAACTAGAGATCCCGCTTTCACATATTTTACAAACAATAACCATATCTATAGCGAAATGCGAAAATACGAGACAAGATTACCTACTTAAACTTTCATACGATGTTGACGAACTCCTACATATTACTGTATAAAATATTAAGAGGTAAAATGTATCTGATGAATTACTTTTTTGATATGAAATTGCTAATATTCAGTCGTATGTATGAAAATATTATTTTGCAAACTGCAACTCGTAAAGTTTGGTACACGTGTTCAAAGACAAGTAAACTAAATGGTGGGGCGTAAGTAATAATAAAATTATTTGGCTATAATCCGCGATAAAGTAATCATAAAATATATATAATGCTTAATGTAGAGTGGACTATCCGTTCTCATACCTGATACATGGATTCGTGAAAATACATGCACAGACCTCCACCACAAAATACACAAACCTCCACGACAAAATTGTAAAGCGGTTTTATCGTGGAGTCTATATCCTGATGATGCTTCGGTTGCGGGGAGAAATGATTGATTGAGTTTGTGATAGTGAACGTGTAGTGTTTGTGTATGTGGTAGTAGTGGAGGTTCGTGCATGTTTACGAAATACGTTTTTTACGAATCCTGCATGCATCTATTTACTTTATCGCGGATTATAGACAAATAATTGTATTATTACTTTTGTTTTTTTCTGTTTCCATAAACCAAATAGTTTGTAAATATTTATAACATTTCAAATGTCAGTTATAAGCAGTGTTTAAGGCTATACTTATTCTAATGTATGCTTTTTTATATACTTCGTGATATAAAAAAGTATGCATAAAAAAAATCTTAAGAACGCCGTGTGGTATCCGGCTGAATAGAATAGTACCACCCTCATTTCTTACCGAGGTGTCGTACAAGGTTACTAAGGTAAGTCGACCCGCCTTGTGGTATCCGGCTGAGTAGAATAGACAAACCTCATTTCTTACCGAGGTGTCGTAAAAGGCGACAAAGGTAAGTTGACCCGCCGTTTGGTATCCGGTTTAGTAGTATAGACCACCCTCTTTCTTACCGAGGTGTCGTAAAATACGACTAAGGTAAGTTGACGTCAGGCAGGTGGCCGGTCGTAAAAACGCAGCCAAATCACGTGAAAGCATGTTTATAATATGTTGTGCCGACCCCACTTAGAGTGGGATAAGGGCAGGAAGATGATGAAAAAAAATATCTTAAGATAATTTTATGACATAAGTAACGCTTACTTGAGCATAGGGTCTGTCTTCATCTTCTCAAAAACAGTAGTATAAGGAATCCCGAGAACTCTATCTATGATATGTATAAATCCATTGGTAGCTGCTATATTGGTTTGGGTCACCGTTGCGTTAACTCCACCCCCTTCCACAGTTAATGTCATGTTGTTTTGATAATTGATCACGTTGAAATACAAATACCTACGCGGTAATGCTGTTGGCGCTTGATATATCTAAAAAAATACATTTCAAAACTTTACCAAACGATCTCGATACGTGGACTTTTATTGCCGTACTTACCATATCCTTAGAAGTAACATAGAAATAATGACAAAACAAATTTTATTATGCTCCAAATGAATTCATAAATTCTTATAACGAATAAATTAATCACACGTTAAATTAAACAATGAGTAAATGAGGTATTTTCATAAATGTGGTAACACAATATTTCAGTAACTATTCACAAAAAAAGGAATGTATATTGGAAATAATATAGAGAAAAAAGTGGCATGCAAATTGTATTACCTTTATAAGGTTCGATAAAACTTAAATTATAAGAGACATGCGATCATTCAGTATAGGACATGCTATCGCACGCTTAGTATTATAGTGACCTTATTCAAATTGCAAGTGTTGCATTCCGCCTACAAAACTCGTAAGTGTTAAAGAGTCTAATAACTTTGGAGACCAAGAAACTATTTTTGTTTAAATAGGCAGTAATCATATATGGCATTGAAATGAGAATTACAATGTATATAAATCGATTAAGCGTAATTTTGAATAAGGATACTTTAATCCTAAGCGTGCGATATATCTGACGTAAATTATGTAACAAATATTTACGGAAACAAACATCAAATTAATATGTACACTGCATTTTGATCTCAATTTTTTTCGTTTATTTTATTGATTATAAATAATACACAAGAAAGCATTCTCCTTTCAGCTTGATACATCAAGTTAACAATACCTCAGAATAGGTAATAGAAAATCCCTTTCACGTTGCTATCTACATGCAGTCTATGTAACCAGGCGTAATTGGATTTGGCATTGCCAGCGTTTCGGTGATTATACGTGAGCCTTAGCTAAATGGAAATAGCATCCTTTACATTGAGATAAAAAGAAAGATAAGGACAGATAAAACAACAAGAACTATCAGGTAGTACATATAACTTATATGAATTAAACATTCAGAAAGAAAATAAGTTATACACTTAGTTTTTAATAAGACTATTTAAAACAATTTAACATACTGTGTCAGGATGCTGTTCCGCAAGGCAGCAAAAGATTAAATAACAGTAATATATTGAAATAAGTGTTTAAAAAAAATATTTTGTTTTGTGCTTAAAATTTGTACATAGTTAATATGTATGTAAAATATATGTACACTAGAGAGTCAGAAACTAACATACAAATGTTCGAAAACTTATTTTTCCTAAGTTCACCGTACAAATCTTGTAAACCTTTTGATTATATGAATGCAGATTCTATACGAAATGAACGGGTTTTGTATCTAGGTAATTTGTGTATTATAAATTAATTCATAACACTTAAGATTTTGTTTTTATTTATTGGGATTTTAGGATTAATTTATTAAGAATCTGAGTAAATAAGATATAAATTATTCCACGATAACTATAGTCACAGATAGAAATTTGTCAATCACTCGGTCATGAATACTTTGTGGCCAAAACAATATTCTGTAGCCGAACTCAACATGTATCACAAATAGCTAGCTTAAATTAACTTTTCATACTCATTTATGCAATAAAGTAAATATATTTGTTAACTAAATATTTATTATTATTTCAACGAATATGTACAAATTATAATAAGGGTATAAAGAGGTATTCTATAAATTGGTTTGGTTTTTTTGGATTTTTGGCTGCGCTCAATCTAGCATTTAAGCAGCAGGTTTAATCATTTACTTTAAAATTAAATACAGTAAATTTGTATCCGTTAGATGTAAAAAAAAATATGTGTTTCAGTTAAAAAATAATAGGTACTCAAAATTATTTATTTTAAAAGTGCAATTGCTAGGCAAAAGTGATATATAATTTATTATTTAATTAACATGTGCTTATTAGAGATAGGTATAATTTACTAACCTGATTCATATTATTGTGAATAATTGCATCCAATGGCAACCTTTCTCGCACGAGATGCAAATTCAAAATTTCGTGTAATTTTTGGTGGTTCCTAAAAACAATACATAGAAATTAATATTTACGGCATCTATACTTATTATAAAATAAAGTGCCCAAAAGTTGTCTGTCTGTAAGTGATTTTTTCAAAATCTACTTTTTTCCACTAAACTAAATTTATATAACAAAAACTAAATTTTTCCGATAGGTTGAGGTAAATTGTGCATTACTTTTTTTATCTGAATTGTGTTGAAGTGGTAGCTCAGTTGTAAAACCACTCGCTTGCTGAGACCTTCAGTGGCGTGCGTTGCGTAAACCAGCAGTACCATCTACAAAGTCCGCGACAGCATGTCTCTATCTCTTATGATTAACTTACAATAACTTCTTTTATGTTTAAAATTTCAATTAAATACACTGATTTCCATGCGGGCGAAGCGGCAAGCATAGCTAGTTTTATTTATGATTTTGTTTAACTAAAAAAATTAAAGTAACGTTTGGATAATTTAAAGCAAATATTGAGTGCCATTATGTACTCATTTACTATACTTTCGGAAAAAGTGGTCACCTAAAAAGTATATTTATGGCCATTTTAGAAGAAGTTTTTTTAATCTAAATGATTTATTTTTTTAAGACAGAAAACAATAAACGTAAAGAATTGAAAAATAAATTTAGCCTAATCAGGTTTACGCCTTTTCTAACATTTTTGATAGCTATCTCCTACAATAATTTTTTTGTGAAATGTCAAATTCACAAGTACAACAAAATACGTTAACGTTAACTTTTGTTAGAGCAGTTTCGCCCAGAGACCATATTATTCCATTACTACGAAATGGCAAGTGATAAAGGCAGTGAAAATATATCTCGAGGTCAAATAATTCTGAGTGAAAAATTTTTCTTCTCAGTAGCACAATATTTTTCCATTTCCTTATAAAAAATTAATGCCTGTACAGCGGTATGAATAAATGTACTCTTACTCAAGAGATAACAAAAAGAGAAAAATTTAGATTATAAAACAGGACATCGAACTAAAAGTAAAAAATAATTCTTATTATAGGTAAAATAAAAATAATGAACGAAAAATATTGGTATTATTGTGAAAAAATATTTATGCCATCTTTTTACATGCTTTTATATTAAGTTACACTTATAAGTATCTATGTTCTATGTAGCCGTCTATTTGAACTGTTTTGACGCACTTTTAACGGGCCGACTTAATTCTAACTTTGTATCCATAAGTATACAAGAACTTGTGATAATATTTGATAAATTTGGTTCTCAAAAGTTATCGCCAAGTGGTATCCGGCAGAGTAGAATAGACAAACTCTCATTCCTTAACGCCAAAAGACGACTAAGGTAAGTTGACCTCAGGCAGGCGGCCAGTCGTAATATACCTAGCCAAATTATGTAACAACATGCTTATAACATGTTGTGCCGACCCAACTTATAGAGGGATATGGGCAGGAGAGAGATGGTTCTCAAAAATTGCAACAGTATTCATTATATATTTCATTATAATTCCGTTTCATATTTAAACTTATTATAAATTAAAACTTACTAACTAAACTACGCCGTGGGGTTTCCGGCTGAATAGAATAGTACCACCCTCATTTCTTACTGAGGTGTCATAAAAGTCAACTAAGGTAAGTCGACCCGCCGTGTAGTATCCGGCTGAGTAGAATAGACCACCCTCTTTTCTTACCGAGGTGTCGTAAAAGGCGACTAAGGTAAGTTGACCCACCGTGTGGTATACGCTTGGGTAAAATACCACCTTCTTTCTTACCGAGGTGTCGTAAAATACGACTAAGGTAAGTTGATGTCAGGCAGGCGGCCGATCATAAAAACGCAGCCAAATCATGTGACAACATGTTTATAACATGTTGTGCCGCCCCCATTTAGAGTGGGATAAGGGCAGGAAGTTGAGGAAGTTTTTATAGATTAAAACTAATAACATTTTACGCTTTTTGCAAATAAGATGTGCAAAATTTGCAAAAATATTGCTTGCTTGCTTCATGTAAGCAAGTGCACCTACTAACAGTACATTACGTTCAGTCTCACCTTATCACGTTCTGCACACTAATTTCATTCCACGCCTCGTTGGAGGGCGCAAACAGCGTGATGTCCTTAGCTAGAGTTAGCTCATTAAGGAACTGATTGTGTTCGCCCAGATCCATAATCACTTCGTAAAATTTACACAGGGGACCGTCTTCCTTTTCCTGGTGGAAAAAAATACTAATTAGTGTGTGCTATGTTCGTGGATAATGATAATTAATTGCATAGATTAATGTATATTTTAAAGATTAATCATTGCGTTTTTAAATACGCTGTAAGATTAAGATTAAATTCGTTGTTTTTTACTTATACCAGTAGATTTAGTACTAATAATTAATACAAAAGAAGAACGTGAAGAATAGAGTGAGTGAAGTATCATAGTTTTTTTTGCGTAATATTCGCGAAAACCTCTACAACTAAATAAAGACTTTACTGTGCGAATCTATTTCTATATAAAGAGATATCTTACTATTTTGAACATGTTCAAATAAAATTAAACCTTATAAAACGTAATAAGGTAATCCGCTAAAGTATTATACGGTTTTAACTTTTTATTTATATAAGCTTAGTTCTTTCAAAACCTTAATATATCATAAACGAAAAGTTGTCTACGTCTGGCAACGTGTAATAAATCAAATACTGCCAGATGTGCATTCTACGATGCTTTCAAGCATAAGTCTCGAGTTTGTGTTTGAAAGTTGCGGAATAAGATAAATATATACATAAATCATGTTTCGTTTTATTATATTTTATATTATTCAGGTAATTCGTAATTATTTGTACGTTATTTTTTAGTTTATTTACTGCATCTGTCTGCAGTTACAATTTTAAGGTGTGTGTAAGTACCGAAAATATTTTTGTATTCTTCAATTGTTTTAAATCGCTTTCTACAGAAGTTTTTCGCATACGTTGTCTATTGTAATAACTTTTATCACATTATACATTGATTTATTTCATTATTGCGCATTAATTTAATAAAAACTAAATTACTGGGTACAATTGAATCTTAAATAATTAAAATTATAACTGCATTACGATTTAGCGTCAGCTAATATTGGAAAAAATTATTAAGTATGGAAGTGAACTTGAAAATCTGTGGAAACTTTTGTATAAGAAATCACATTCCATAGTCTAATAGGATGCGGTATGTGTTATTTATAACACATAAAAGTCATGTATAGGTTGCTTTAGAGTAATAATAAGATTTTTTTTTACATTACCTTCAAGTACCTTACTCGTATCCTAAAAGTGTGTCGGGTGTACGACTAATAAATGATAATAACATGATGCAAAAATATTACCAAGTATTAAAAGAAAGGTTTAAAATGTCATATCAATTTATTTTAAAAACATATATACGATTTATGCATGCAAGGTAATACTTACAATTCCCTAAAGTTGTAAAATCATGCAGGATCCATGACAAGGAAGCACAAACACGAAAATGATTATAAAAGAAATATATATTTTTATATTACATCACAAATATATTATAAAATGCTTATATAGAAATTAATCATGTTGTGTAAGCTGTTTTAAAATACTGCCTTTATTCAGTATATTTGTCCAGTATACCTTTGGATCGTGTATTTGCACATTTTTTGTATAATTATGGTTTAAAGAAACTCGCTTAAATAATTTGTAATTTTGCAATATTATAAAAAGTAATTTTATAATAATATAATATCTATCATTAATATTAAATTGCCAATTAGTTACATAATAAAAGAAAACGATATTAGGAGTATTTTAAACGCTCACACTTCGTTAAAACGTCATTTGTAGGGTCATCATATCAAAGATAAGAATTATCGAAATAAAAACAAATAAATATACAAAAATATACAATAATTTGATGGTAAATTATAGAATAAATCTACACAAGAAAAGGAGATATTTGATGGGATTTACTTTCTTATTCTTTTTATCTATAAAAATAAAAAATACGGAGGGAACCAAAAATAATATTTGCCATAATTAAATTATAAATATGTATAATATATTGGACATTGTTTTTCTTACCTTTTAACACAAAGTTGTGTTAATTAAGCTTAGCTTGAATAAATATATAAAATTATTATCTTAGTATAAACCTGCGGCTATTTTGACAGTAATTTTATACGCTATTACAATTTTATATTTTATAAGCTTTTTTTTCTTGAATTTCCGTCATCTTCTCATACTAAATTGCTTTAGGCTCATTTATGGGTAAATTGAGATTTGTTTAAAATTAGCAGCATTTATAAAGAAAAAACTCTTAAAGGGAAGTATTTATAAATCTTGAATTATATAATATTATAAAAATTATTAAACCAAGGTATTAAGATAAAGCTATAGACTTCGTGAATTATTGTTAATAATTATTAAAGATGGCACCATGATATGATTAATAATAATCATACTAATATGTTTGATATATGGACATATCTCTCAAAATGTTTAAACAAAGTTAGAGCAATAAAAGCGAGACATGAATAAATTTTTCAGATATCATAACAAATGTGGGTAACGAACAAAAAATGTTGGCAAAAATTCGTAAACACATGAAAAAAATTGAAACGTGCTCCAACCATTATGAAATGATGTCTATAAAATAGGACGTTCACAAGAATCATAATAAATTACACCGTTTTACCTTTCTTCCCTGGTTCCCAAATAAATGGAGCAAAACATTAACCATGTCGTTCAAAAGTTTGTTGCGAATTGATGAAAATATAAGGAAATGAGAAATTGTATTGGATAGAGTTATTCAGTAATGTAAATTTAAAATAAGAACATAACATTTTACACAGCAATAAATAATTAATTTTATGTTACATCAACAAAAAGGTTGAGAGTTAAATTATTAAATTAAATCATTATTATTGTCATTAAATCATTTCTGTTTTCTGTAACAATAATTAAATTAGCAGTACATTGTAAACCAATATACTGCTTTAATATAGTATAGTTACTCAAATATTCAATATTTTCCATCCTAACATTAGCTTTTTGTAACATAATTATTTTCTATTTTATTCATTGTTAGAAAACTAGTTTTTGTTTATAGTAGTATTATATACTGTGCCAATGCGTGGGGGCATTTAAATATATAAAATAAACGTTAACAGATCACTGGCTCGTTTACACCTCGTTAGATACTAGGAGAAAACTAACCCTTTTAATAGTATTCTATTAATATTATTAATTAAATAATTTTTAGTCTCACCTTAAGGAAGTCAATGACAGTAGTATCTACTACCATCAAGGGCCTCTGGATTAAATGGACAACACCATTTTTGACCGGTATGTTGGCTCTCACGATGTCTGCTAGCACCACCCCTCGGCTATGCTTTGCATCTCCGGCCACGGTGTTTGACTTCGCAAAAACTGAACATAAAATATCATCTTCATCATCTTCCTGCCCTTATCCCACTCTAAGTGGGGTCGGCACAACATGTTATAAATATATTGTCACATGATTTGGCTACGTATTTTACGACCGGCCGCCTGCCTGACGTCAACTTATCTTAGTCGTATTTTACGACGCCTCGATAAGGAAGAGGGTGGTATATTCTACTCAGCCGAATACCACACGGCGCGGCGACTTACCTTAAACATCTTTTACGACACCTCGGTAAGGAAAGAGGGTGGTACTATTCTATTCAGCCGGATACCACACAGCGTCATGTTTTACTTATAATCGGTAAAAATTAGACAATAATATGTTTAACTAAGCTTACGACTCTAAGGATCAGTAAATTAAATACTTTAAACTTTTCTATAAACTTAAAGTTTTATTTAACTACAATGTATACAGTGACCTACAAGCCATATATTATAAACGCTTTACATAATTTAAATATAATGTAAATCATACATTGTATGAGAAGGATTATATGGGATGTTTGATTAGGGCTAGCTTATCGACCCTGGCATCAATTTCAATAAGGCATAGAGTAAACGTACGTAATCAAATATTAGTTACAGAATATTACTCAAGATTTCAATATGCAAAGGGATGATAGGTATATAATATACCTACGATGTCAAGTAGTTATTATAATTGAGAAGCAATCTGATATTTAATAAGACGGCCGTATAGAAGATATTTATCTTTTACCCGTTTATCATTTAGAATAAAGAAGTAATAGATGATAATCAATTAATTAAAAAAATCTTATTGCGCATTTGTAACTTAAGATATTCTATTGAAAAAAGTTTTCAGCAAATATAATTAATTTTACAGACTACATTGTGATATTTGTATTCTTGTCTAAAATATAGAAGCGACTAGGAACTACGAATATGTAGTATGTAGGCATTTAATCGAATCTTCGACTAATAGTTAATTTTTCTTGATTTAACTTAAAATTTTTGTGTATCGTCATAAAATTTATACTGGAATTCGTCAGATTCCAGCTGTATTATCTTCTGTATGATCTTATTAAGTGGAATTTTAATTATCTTTTTGATATGGATTAACTAGTCCGGATGAGTGAACCCATTATTGATTCGATTATACAGGAATACCATAGTAAAGCAGGTTACAACTCCTAGAAAAGGTTATACCATAATCATAATACAAATATTTGTAAATAGTCATTAAGTACATAAAAATATGTTTAACATAAATTCGTTAATATTAAAAAAAATCGTATGACAAAAAACTTTTTAACATGTTTTTTTAATTAATAAACTTAAAGAATATAAAAAGATTCACAACGCACTTTAATATGCAATATATTTATTAAAAAAATTGGAGCCCTAATTTTTACATTAAATAAATATTGATGCCTCAAATCTTATATATTTTACTTACCAATTTCTTCTTTGCCGTTCATGTTGGTGGTAAAGGAAATAATGACTTTGACGTTGTCGCTGAAGGCCATGCTCTTGAACTCCTTGGTGTCTGGTGTGGCTTGAGTGAAGAGCACATGATGGGGTATCACATGGCCGTCTATTACTTTTGCGTCGATAAGATCTGATCTTGTTGTTGGCTGTGTCAGAAAAATATTACTATTATGTGGCAGTTGAAAAATTTCTTATAAAGGTTTCTCACTATCATCATTCATTAATTTTCTATCCTTATTCTGCTCTAAGTGGTGTTGGCACAATGCGAGTATGTCTTTATCTTCCATTCTCTAACTATGGTGCTACTCCTTTTATATGAATATCATTCTTTTTACAATACATCCATCTTTTTTTAATATTTAAAACTTATTTAGTCACATGATTTGCATCCTTGTCATTACATGAGTATCCTAATTTAATTTCGAACTTCTCATCTTTTCTATAATGGACGCAACTTTTACATTTCCCATTATATTTCGTATCCCATAAAATCTTGTCACATCCGATCACATCACCCATATGGGTATGTGAAACTACGAAAGTGAATTTAATAATAGTAAGGTTACGTTACATTTTTTTCTTACATTTACCTTGAAACCATCGTCGACAGGAATGAAGAATGTGTGTCTGCCATCAGCATTAAATACTTCTTTCTTTTGCAGCTGGTTAACTTTCTGTCGGAACGACCTGAACAAATGGTAGTTTAGTTGCAAGATGTGTTAGATTTGTAAGATTGTGTAAACTACCAATCTACATAAAAGCAGCTTGGCGGATATAAGCTCTTATCTTTATCTAAAATTAAGAGAGAACTATTTCCAACATATTAACAGTCGACACTTTAATAAGACGATAAGAATTTAAAATATCAAAGTGAAATCAACACATTTTTACGAAATGTACTATTTTATCTTGTGGTACAATTTTATATTGATAACTTTTTTGCACAATTTTAAAATTAAAAAAAAGAAAGAAAATATTCACGATAAAACTTCCAAACCCTTCTTTTATAAGCAGGTCAACAAAATTTCCCTTTTTTCATCGCACCCAACTTTTGTCGCCCTGATTTTACATTGTCACGGGTTTGGTGTTATATAACGCTAAATATTAAATCTTGTTACCCGGCGGCGGGAAAGTTTTGTTTAGATTACAGTTTATAATATTTATTAGTTTCTAAATTATATTATTCTGCAATGATGTATATTCTATGGCGTAAAACTACCGTGCAAATATTATTGTGGTTAGTGCAGACTGAATTCACTCATATATTCCTGTATAGATCTGGATAAGTTTATAACTATACATATTATACAAAATGTCATATTTATTATACAATTTATGTATTCAGGAGTATTAGTTTAAATTCGTTTGTTTAAAACGACCTCCAAATACAGAACAAAAGGGACATATTAAAAAAAAACTGAGATAAAAACATTGTGTATAATTTAACAAGTCGTGATAACTGATCGATGAGAACATCTTGACGGGGCTGCCATGAACTTTACCATGGATCCGTAAGATCAGGGACTCAAACCCTAAGTCTGGTTGCTTATGCTTAGCGAGTTTGGTATATAAAATTTAGGTGGTTGATACTTGTACCCTACTTTATGTTTAAACTATACGATTATTTTTAAAAAAATCCTAAATCCAATTTTGCAGTAAGTAACAAACCAAGATAACAACTCTTCAACTCTTGTATTGCGAGGTCAAGAGCGTTTTCGCAACGCCCAAGTTTCATATTGTCCTGATTGTACATTGTTGTATTACAAGTAGAATAAAAGGAAAATAAATGTCGCAATGTTTAAATTGTATTATTTTGTATTTCAAATCAAATCAAACCAAAATAATCTTTATTCAAATACGCTCTTTCAAACACTTTTGAGTCTTCAAGTATCAATATGTTCCTATTGAGGATTAATGAAGTAAGTGAATTAGTCTTGTATGAAGCTGACAGGATTTACAAATCCCGGCATTTTTATTATCCAAATAATCTTCAATTTTGTAATATGCTTTACGTATAAGCATATATTTTATACTTAAATCAAACCTTTCTATAGATTGGTCTAGTATGGATTGCGGAATTTTATTGGAGAAGAATTACGTATTGCAACTTACAAAATAATGTTATTACATATGAATTGTAAATATCAACTTTTTTACGTTTTACAATATTTTGTCTTCGTTTTTGATGTCATCATCAAAATTTCTAAATGAGCGAATAATAAATTAAATGTTAAAATGTTTGTATTAGGGTATACAGCAATACAAAGTTCACGTAACATAATGGCAACAACTTCACAAAACTATTTAAAACTTTTAGGTGTCAGGAACTACTTACTTTAGAGGAGTTTTATTAACTACTAGCGGCCTACCCTGCTTCGCACGGGTATAAAATATATAGCCTATGTCACCCAGTGAAAAAAATGATTAAAATCGATCCAGTAGTTTTAATTTAGGTATTCATTACTGCCCGTGGCCCGCACGCGTTAAATTTGAAGAAAAACATTTCCCCTCTCCCTATACCAAGAAGATTTCCTGCTATATCTAATATCTAAATTCATATACTACATATTTACATTTTACATTTTTCCCTATATATTTTATGTTTAAAATTAATTACAGAATGTCTTTATATACAACATTCATAGCTTTGTTATCATTAGACAATACAAAAATGTTTTCTTTAGAGGTTACTCTTAAAAGAGCGACATTTAGTTGCACGTCCGATCGCTGCTAAATTCGAAGTGCTATAGGGCGAAGCGCGGCCTCCTCGCGGGATTTTAAATCAGTGATATCTTCGAAAATGTTCATTTAAATTACATGCTGTAAACGGTCATATTGATCTATATTAAATCAACAATGTATTTAAGGTACTTAATTGGATAAGGATTAATGGCTATATTGTAAAAAAATTGCTTCGAAAATAAGGCATTCTTTTTTGTAAAAAGTTAATGACAAAAAATGCTATTGTGGGTTATTCATAAGAGATAGACATATGCCATCACGGACTTTTCTGTAGACCTTTTCAATGTGTACAAATACTTAGTACATCATTTTGATAAATATCGTAGGGTTTTAGGTAGCCTGTGTTTAAAATATATAAGGCAAAAAAGTAATTATTTACGACATCACATTAGAAACCTCAAAAATTACAGTCTTTTCTACTCCATATTGAATGTTATTATACATATAAACCTTCCCCTTGAATCACTCTATTTATTAAAAAAACCGCATCAAAATCTGGGATATAAGGGACAAACAAAGAATGTGACTTTGTTTTATACTATGTAGTTATAATCCTTATAACATGATTTAGTATTCACGCGCGATGGCTTATTATTAGCGTATTTCATGTATAACTTTGGTGTTTCTATACCGATTTCAATAATTCTTTTTTTATACAATGGTTAATACTATTCACTTTTTTATTTAGGGATGACTGAGAGTGATATAAACGTAGGAGTAGACAAATATAACCAGAAAGCTTCGAACTGCTAAGCTATCGGGAGTTACACGTGTTATTGTGAGTCAACAATAAAATATAGACATATGCTGTCGTGGGATAGTTTTTATATAATTTTAAGGAGAACATTTCCGTCATACATGATTTCTGTGTAGCTTTAACCATCAAGGTTGCACACGCGACGGAAGCTTAAAAAATTGAGTAACTTCTCCCGTTTTCCCAACATTTCCCTTCACTGCTCTGCTCCTATTGAATGCAGCGTGATGAAAAGTATACTATAACCAGCCCAGGAGTATGAAAAAAAATTGTACCGAGTTTCGTTAAAATCCGTCGAGTAGTTTTTGTTTCTATAACGGTTATACAGACAGACAGACAGACAGACAGACAGACAGACAGACAGACAGACAGACAAAATTTTTACTGATTGCATTTTTGGCATCAGTATCGATCCCTAATCACCCCCTGATAGTTATTTTGGAAATATATTCCAGTTACAGAATTGACCTTTCTACAGATTTATTATAAGTATAGATTTAACTTTGACATTTTATCTAGTTGCTGCCGATAGTGACGCATAACTTATTCATGACTCCCAAATGAAATAGCAAATTCATCGCAACATCATCCTCCTGCCCTTATCCCACTCTAAGTGGGGTCGGCACAACATGTTATAAACATGTTGTCATATGATTTGGCTGCGTTTTTACGACCGGCCGCCTGCCTGTCATCAACTTACCTTAGTCGTATTTTACGACACCTCGGTAAGAGAGGGTGGTCTATTCTACTAAACCGGATACCACACGGTGGGTCAACTTACCTTAGTCGCCTTTTACGACACCTCGGTAAGAAATGAGGTTGGTCTATTCTACTCAGCCGGATACCACACGGCGGGTCGTCTTACCATAGTCGCCTTTTACGACACCTCGGTAAGAAAAGAGGGTGGTACTATTCTATTCAGCCGGATACCACACGGCTTAGCAAATTCATCGCAACATTAACTTTACAAAACTTTTGTAATATATGCATGTTTTAATTCTTATTCTTCTTCTTCTATATTAGTTTCTGAACGATTGTCATCACATCGATATTGGTTGACATATTTTAAGTTGGATGTTATTTTAAGTTCCTCGCTGTCTGTTTGTGTGTTTAAGTCTCTCTTTCTTACTCTGCCTTTAAGAGTGTGGGAAAGGATTGTGTGTGTGTTGTTCTTTATATTATATTATTTGCGTATACTTAAAGTCTATAAAGACTTTTTTGAATTCTATCTCTATTTTTATATCGTGATTTTTTATTGTGTTATTAATGTCTCTTATTGAACGACTTTTGTTTTGCCGATACATAGTCTTTAGATTAAACAAGTGGTTATGCCATGTTTGTGAGTGTGTTTGTACGTGTTTGGATAAGCTAGTAAAAACAGTCGTGTAATCGTAGTTTGCCACCAGAATTTTATACGTTTGGTATGTGCCAAAAATCAAAAAATCTTGAACCAATAGATGGCTCTGTGCTAATAAAAGCTGCAGCAATATTATAATATTTGACTGGCCTGTTGGCGTAGTGGGTAGTGATCCTGGCCTCCGCTCCACGGGTCGCGGATTCGATTCCCGCCAAGGGCCAATATTTTCTATAAATGAATTCGTTGGTCTTCGAGTCTGGTTGTATATTTGTATTTAAGTATGTAATTAAAAAAATATATAAGTATATATTCACCAGTTGTCTGTCTACCATAACACAAGTATTAAGTTACTTACTTTGGGGTCGGGCGACTGTGTAAGTGTCCCATACCTATATCTATTTATTTTATATAGGTATTTCAAAAATTTAATTTTCAAATTTCAACCGACCAAACTTCTCAGGCTAAATCATGAAACCTAATATAATTATGTAATAATAACGCATCCTCCAATCGGATAGGCAGAATCAGGTTTTATAACTTTATCTATAGATTTTATAGTATAGCATTGCCCTCCTATAACAATTCTTTATCCCTTCATAGTCCATTTAAGCTGAAACCTTCTAAGAACGTACGTAATATTATAAGCTTATAAGGGATGCTAGGTAAATATAAATAACTATACCTACGCCTTTTTTCTTCGACTCTGTTCTTTGTTTGTAATTTGAATTAATATTTATGTATAGTACATATAAACTTTTATATTTAAAATTATTTCCTTTTCTAATACTAACTTTATTTTGAGTAAGTAAATTAAAACACCACTGAGCATTAATTAGTGAAAGTATGTGACTTACACTATGGGGTTATAAAACTTATGTATTTAATTAAAAATTTACATGTTCATTCTACTGCTCTCAACCCACTCTAAGTGGAGTCAGCACAACATGTTATAAACATGCTGCTCCATGATTGGGCTATGTATTTTACAATCGGCCACATGCCTGACGTCAACTTACCTTAGTCGTATTTTTCAACACCTCGGTAAGAAAGAGGGAGGTCTATTCTTCTCAGCCAGATACAATTAAAATTAAAACTAAAATTTACAATTTATCCTATTTAAGAAAAATCATAGTTCATAGTGATACAACCTTCATATTGGTGAAAACTTCTGGGTTATGTAAAACCTACTAGAACGCATTATAACAACGTGGTGATTCTAAGCTCCTTTTTTTATAACGAACAGTATACCTTATACATTTGGTGAACGAAAAGGCTTTAAAATAAACTATAACAGCCTTTAATTCCATGCTAACATACATACTATATTTTTCATTTCTTTCATTGCATATCTTTGATGCATACTCCCTTTGTGTAATTTATCATGCTCGAATTCAAAATGTTCAATGTATTTAAACATATAAGACTTCTTTCTTCATTGAGCACTGAAGTGGAAAAATTTGAGTCATAAAACTCCGTGTCAGAGGCGCGAAGCAGCGGCTTGGAATAATTTTGCGAACTGCAAAATCTAGGGTATATTATGCATTCAAACATTTAGTTTTAGAATTTAAAAATGTTTCTATACTTTTATTGGAAAGTACTTTATTTTTTCAAACGCTGTTTTTGCTTTAACGGTATAAAAGGTTCACCAGGAAAATGAACGAGCGCAAAAGTATCGTTGAGAATGTGAAAGGGCTAAAATAGAAAGGAAAATATCATGTGTTTAGGATGTCATCCATAGGAATTCACGGATTAGACGGTAATAGACGTTAGGTAGGACGTTATCTCATTTTTCATCAGCCCAGGTTGCGTCCCTAACTACCTAATTCGTAGTAGGTTAATTTATCATCATCGTTAAATTAGGCCTCGATAATACATGTCAAATTATATCGCAATAATTCACGTTAATATGTGCAGGAATAACAAGAACTTGTAATTAGATGCGATGTTAAAATGTTTAACAGCAAATGTTGTGAATTTGCAAAAACATCCTGCTAACGCGTTATTAATATTATGGTAAATATTTGAATTGCATAGCTTAATTATAGTCTATGTGTATTTAGCCGCTAGCTAAAATATGTCAAA